>JAINUU010000089.1:124093-145040 GCA_020205605.1 Panax ginseng
CTGACAAAATAAACCAAGCCTAACCGGTCACGACATGTTGTTGATATTGATTGAGTTGGAGGGACTTTCGCTAACTGAATCCATCCGACCCCGGTAACCTTCGTAACCAAAGCGTCACGACAACATCCAAAGGTAACCTTTGGATTCTTAAAGGGGGGGGGCAAGGAGGAGCACGTAGGAATGCCGACCACTACATAAGCCACTAGTGGCTGAGAGAAAGCAAGCAGCACCTTGTATAGGTTGGGCGGAGCTTGAAGAAAGCGAGCCCCTATCAGAGAATGCCATTGCGCGCTAGCCTAGCTAGCTAACGTTTTTCAGCTGGCTGTTATGTTAGTTGTAGCGCGCCTTCCCTCCTTCTCTCACTTCGGAAAGATTTAGCAGTATTTTCTTATGATGACCTGGTCGAGAGAGTACGATACATCGGTGTAAAAGATTGAGTTGGAATTCACGTGACCTTCTATCCGGATCAGCAAATTTCTTCATTCTTTTTGCGGGTAACAACGGGCTAAATCAACATTTCTTCGCCACTATTGCGAGAAATTGTGGGCACGAGGAGACCTCTTGCAAGAATAAGGGCTTTTTTCGGTATACCGCTCCGCGGTAAGGAGCGCCAC
Organism: Panax ginseng; assembly: GCA_020205605.1. NCBI lineage: Eukaryota > Viridiplantae > Streptophyta > Magnoliopsida > Apiales > Araliaceae > Panax > Panax ginseng. Next base: position 124,708 of record JAINUU010000089.1, read on the forward strand.
ACACACAAGCAAAGCAAATGGAACTCAAACCTCATATGATGAATATGCTTCGACCGTTATCTACTAGTCTTTCCTATATTGAAATACGATTCTTCATTCGCTTGCTACTCCTATCTACTCTGTTTTTCTTTTATGGATTCTTTGGTTGAAGATGGGTTGGATTTACTATTTGCTGGTCCTACTTTCAAAGGTTGGCTTCCTTCTGGGGGCTCGCGCCCTATCTTTTTTGTTATTAAAGCTAGGCTGCTCAGGAGGTCTGGCCTTGGCCATTGTCTTTGCTGAAAGCTCTTCTCACTTCGGGGTCGAACCAAATATGATGAATCCTTCGGATGACTCATCGTCTGCGCCTTCCGCCTTGGAAGAACGAACAAATGAGCTCATTCTGGAGAATTTAAAAGATCGAAAAGGAGATCTCGGAGATGGACAAAGGGTTTCCGAAGTTCGTCAAGGAGTGGAACATGACTTAAACGTAGAAAAAAAAAAAGAGAATTGAATAGAAGGGGAGGATAAAGAGGCATTAGCATTAGAGCAGAAAGAGAGTTCAAAGAAGTAGGATGCTAGCCAATGCGTTCAACAGGGGTTTACCCATTGATCTTAGAGCTAGCTGCCTGACCCCGGCCTTTGCAACCGCTAGAATGTGGCACGCCTATGCCTATGGATATCAGATTTACATTTGACTGAGCTTTCTTTGAGGTCCTAATCCCTTTCTTTTCTTCCAAAATAGAAAACCCCGTACCCCGATCTAGGCTTCCAAACAACTCTTCCCGGATACACATATCGTAACGAATGGCAGAAAAGAAGGCGAAAGGGCTCGCCCTCGAATCAAAGCAAAGGGCGAAGTGAGAGCTATGGCAGGTATAACAGGTTCAGCGGGCGACTTTGAGTCTAATTCTCTCATGGCCGGGTACAGCTTCAGACAGCTCACTGGCTAAATCGTATAAGAGGGCATTTCGAGGAATAACTCCTGTCGAGAATAAATATTACTTGCTTTGGGACTTCGATTGTCTACCTATCGCTTAAGACAGAATTGGAGGATGTCGGCCCCTACTTGTTAAGTAAGGCGAGAGTCAAGCCTTTCCTTTCGCTCCTTCCCTAGATCAGTCTGTTGCTACTTGCGGTGATAAAGAAAGGGTTATTGGCTTTAGGCTGCAACCACGAAAGCTGGGGATTGACGAACAACAGCTCCAGCAGCTAGATCTTAAAGATGGAAGGACAGAACCACTGAATGCAACTATAGGGGCATCCCTAGCCGCCTTACGGGAGGAAGAGAAGTTAGGGCTTCGAGGAAGACTTGCAGATAAAATAGAGAGAAAAAGGTACTACCTCTCTATAGGGAATAGGAAAGAAGGTTACTTTTTATTATATTTCACGATCAGGTCCCGCTACCAAAGGCCGCTCAGGCAGTCATTGCCGGAAGCAGCACATTCCTTTTACTTTTTTGCCCTGTCCAGTTCAAGAACAGGGGCACCGGGCAGACGAAGAACAACTTGGGCAAAACGCACTTTCTTCATTTACTTCAGCAACCCTTGCTCGACTATTGGACATGAAATGAACAATCTCGCAGAGAATTCCTTCTTACTCATCCACATGCCCATTCAATGCACCCAACATCAGGGAGATACATGATTTATCACAGGATGTACACCTTTCAACAATGCACACTCGACGGCCTTTTCGATAGAACTTTCGCAAACCCTCGGCGAAAGAACTTATTAGCCCGCGGACATGACACTGACAAAACTACCCCTTCAATAAAAGGATTGACGGCTTTCAATCTTGACTATCTACAGGCCTATCTTCTTTCAATTCGATTTGACTCGAACGTCCCTCAACTACCGATTTTGCTTCTGAAATTTCTAGTTACCTTAAAGTCTCACTTCTTTTTTCTCTTTATTAGTTAGAACTACATGTTAGAACCAAACCGGGAACTACAAATAGACCAGGAATGACAAGAAACGGTGTTCAGAAACAGGCTTCACATCCTATTCCACGGTCTCTCTCGCAGATGAGACCTTCCCTTGCACACGACGAGCAGGGGTTGAAAGCAAAGAAACTCTTCAATGACTAGCCATCTCGAACATTTACCCAAGGAAAGATGGAGCAGCCCGTTCCGGAAAGCTAGCTTCATCACGAGTAGCTTCACCACTGCAAATAGAATAAGCCGCGGGCCTTCCTTTTATAGAAGGGCTTTGGCTTCTGCCAATGCTGCTAGAGGGTGTCTTTGTTTATGTAACTTCCATCTTATACCGAAGTACTGATACAAGCTCAGTCCCAAAACCTTATTTGGCCTTTGAGTCCTTCTCGTGCCCCGAGCCCCCAGGGGAAAAGGCATAAGCGGGAATCAGTGGAAAGAAAGAATATGTAGTTGTCGGAGATGCTTTGTTGTGCTTGTCTGATTGGGAAAGAGATCTGAGAGTTCCGACTTCGATAGGTCCTAATTCCACCAAAGCAGGCTTGGCATGACGCCCATTGTCACTTCCTTTTCAGTTTATGCGCAAGGTTTTTCCCTTTCAAAAGAATCCGACGCGGAAAGGGTCACTCAAGCAAAAGAAAGGCCCACAGCCTATTCGAAATCAAAAGCAGCTGACGATGGGAATTCGTGTAGAGCAGATAGATTCTTCTTAAGAAAGCTTTCCCGATAGGCGCATCTCTTCCTTAACTCTTGTTGAGTAAGAAGTTCTTGTGCCTCTCTAGCCTTTAGCACAGCACTAGGAATTGTCTAATCTAAGGGTCTACCGCTTTGAATCTCTTGGAGTAAGGGCATTAGGTCTTGTATCTCTTGATGGCGGTGTGATCGTATCTGCTCTTGAATAAAATTGCTTCGGTAAGCCAATCCCGCACTCTTCCGCGTCCTTATTTGCCTGAAAGCGATTCCAGGAAAGCCTAGCATAGAGCTTTCTTGTGATGAAATCGCTTACCCGCATTTCTCTTGGTATACCTACCTGTGTGCCTCCGAATTCCGTGAAGTCCTTGGAGCATGTGCGATTTCTTCAGGATCCTTGTCAAGAAAGAAGAAGGAACGACAATCGTCTGCTAATCGAAGATAAGAATGGAAAGAGAGAGCCAAAGCAGTAACTTAGAGACTAGCGTACGATTTCTTGTAAGTCTCAGGTTAGCATCCTAGCCCAAAGAATCCCATCATGGGTGAAAGCGCAATTACAACTGTCAATCTCGTGCTGTAAGGGGTTCGCAGTACTTGCTTTATGCCTTTCTTTCTGACTTTCCTGAGCGAGGGAAGGAGAGGGTAAAGTGTTTCCTTCTTTTTTATTTCGTGCTTGCTTATGGCAGGCCCTTACTGAACTGAGGGGTGGTATCCGCGCAAGAGGGCTTCTTCTTTCGCCGCTTCCGCTCCTTCTATATGGATATAAGGAAAGTAAGCTCTCCCCCTTCTCTCTTTATGCTAGAGAGCTTCCTCTGTTTTCCTTACATCAAGCGCAAATCGGACGTTGAAGGCTAGAGAGGAGGGTATGATTCTTGCTCAAGCCTAAAGTTCTCATTCCTGCTTTCAGTCAAGTCTGAGTTCAGTTCCTATTGAGGAATTAGTGTCATTCTTTTAAAAATGAATATCAGATGTCCAAATTGATAGATTCTTTCACAGCAAATTAAATACCTCTAGCAGTTCCTTCTATGGCATCGATTTCAGTTCCGTATGCATCCTATTCTGGCCATGTCCCTTATACGAGACTAGTGCTATAAGTTCCTCCTTTCCTTCTCAGCCTCTTCCCCAGCTTAGAAGTTCAGTTCTTCCTTCCCTTGGCTTACTGTCTTTCCTGATGGTGAATAGCCGCTCTTTGATTTGATAGAGGAAGTGACATCTAAGGGGAAATAAGAGATGGCATCGAAAGGAGAAAGGCAAGGGACTAAGAAAGAGTGTCTCGAGAAGGGGCTTTGAGGACGACTGATTTACCATACTTTCCTTCGACGCAGGAAGCATCGAATTGCATTAGTGGGATAGCTTACTTCATTCAGTACTCCCCAAGCCAGAAAGCTAGTGCTCGTGAATGCGCTCCTCATTTAGCCCCGTGACTCGTAAAGGAAGCCATAGGCTTCGGGCTGGAGCTTGGAAAAATCCCGATAGCCTCTGCCTGAACGCTCCGTTCTCAGTCAAGCCGCGTGAAGGGCCTCTGAGAATGACGTAAATAGAGCTCGTTCCGCTACTCGCGCTAATCCATGATCTAATGTTCTCGCTTGGGATGGGAAACGAGGGAATTTGGATAGCAAGGATGGGCTAGTTTCCTCCTCTCGCTATGGTCTACATCTATATGTGGCTCCTCCCGCTGTGCTCGAGTCACTTGACGCTCCTTTCGCGGTGTTAGATGTCAGAGTGGTCCTGAGGCTCATCCCTCGATGTGAATTGACCCTTTGCCTTTGATTCATCATCTTAGTAGTTTTGCCTTGAACCTGCCGATGCAAACTGAGATTCGGAATCTGACCTTGCAACTAAGCGAGGGCTGAGGTAACGAAGTGAAATCGCTCGACTGTAAGGAGAGGAGATGAAATCCGCTCGACTGTAAGGAGAGGAGATGAAATCCGCTCGACTGTAAGGAGAGGAGATGAAATCCGCTCGACTGTAAGGAGAGGAGATGAAATCGATAGCATACAGCAAGAAAACGGATGCGCTAACGTAGGCTTTCTAATAGGGGTTAACGCTCGGCTTGCTTTAGCTTCCTTACTTGACTAGTCTTCGGGAGAAGTCAGAGAGCTACAAAGGCATAAAGAAGTTCTCTTGCTCGCTGCAGGCCCATTGCCCTATGGCCCAATCGCTGACAGTTACCTCCGACCAAGATAATAGGAAGAACCAGAACAAGCGGAAGACCTTCTTTTTTGGTTGGTCTCTTTCCCTACTAAAGGCAGGAACAAGCAAGGGTTACACTCTGCCGATAAATGAGACAGGAATCACCGGGTTGTTCGGTTCAATGGTTGGGAAGCTAGGCTCCTTAGAAAGGATTGACCGAGACCCCTTTTGTTTGCTTTTCCTGTTTGCTACCTAATAAGCAATTGACTCTTTGTTTGCGATTCTTTCAAGGAAGGATCCATACGATCATATTGGCTCTATAGCGGAAAAGGTCTTTCTTTCATGGACTAGATCCCAGCAGACAGCGGTCTTCTTACTGAGAAACCAACGTTTAACGAATCAGATGGGAATAACCAGAAGACGCATTCTAACGCTCTACAGAGCCCGAAAGACTTATTCGGAGTTCAGGATCAGATCAGATTCGGAATCAGAGAATAGGAACAAGAGGAACTAAGGAGTAACGCTTTTTCGTTCATTCAAGGAAGCTCCTTAGCATGCCGTCGATTAGCTAAAGCTTTCTTTTAGTCGTGCGAACGAGACCCTCATGAAGCCTTCCCGTTCCTCTTTTTCAAATCATTCTTTTGCCAGTTGTTGTTGGAAACATAGGAGGAGCTCTTCCTGTATTTAGGATTTCGTATATTATATATAGGCATCCTTATTAGTTGAGTCAAACTAAACTGGAGTTAAAACGATCTGTAGGAGGTCATATCTCTGTCTCGAGAAAATGCTTTCTTTTGAGCCTATATCGGCATCGGCAATTTACAGGGTCGAATATGGGGGTCCTCACAACCCTCGAGAAAGGCCTCTCTTATTGGCATATAAACGGAAATTCAAATCAATCCAATTAGAATAGGAAGAATAGGCACATGCGGTTCACACAATATCTGGAAACATGGGGAGGAAAAACCATTCTTGCTGGAAAGGGTGGAAGTTCTCGCTGGCTAGCGTCATAGAATACTGCCCGTGAAGGGGGCTGGAAGGAGAGTGATAGTTCCTAGTGACAACAGCTGATAACCGAACAGCGGATAAACAAGAAAATAGCAGCTGTGACTACCGGTTGTTATCCCGATCTAAAGTGGCAGCCTATCTAAAAACAGCTGATACCCAATAACCGAAAAACAAGAAAATAACGGTTATATCTATTATCAGTTGGATTGGTTGTTGGTTCATGCTTCCGAATAAAGTCATCTTTGGTATGGACCCTGGGTATGGGGTCTTTGGTATTGATGGGAGGATGGAAAGCTTATTGGAGGCCCCAGAAACAACTGGTGGGACTAAGCTTTCTATTTGATATGAATTCTTTTATGACTCTTAAAGCACACCGCTTGCCTATTCCGACTAAGCAGCCCGGTGTGCTTCTTAATGAAGCAAAACCAGAACGCCTAAAAGCATTCTAGAAGAGAGGAGGTAGGGGTTGTCCCTACAAATTGAATGGAAACTTTTTCATTCAGCACGGTGTATAGCCTATAGTTGGAGCGAAGCGCTGCTCACGTTACAGCTACTGTGTTGACTGTAACTATACTACGATTTTCAACTAACAAAGCAAGCATTGAAAGACGCTCACCTCGTGCATTCTAAAGGAAAGTTCCTGAGTCAGTCAACTCAATTACAATCAATCAAAGAAGAGCACTATACGCTTTCTACGCGCACCCTACGTACATGCCTTTAGTCTTATGGCTGATGGCATCCAAGGAGAAATCATGACGACGCAGGGTCACCACAACTCCTCCTCCAGTTCTGGGCTGGTTAGACCCAAAAACTGCACCAAGAACTGAGTAAAAAGTACCATTAAGAAGTGTGACACGAGACAGTGTCATACTAGTCAAAGGAAGGTAGCTCTCTTCCTAGACTGACACCCAGAGTAGCAACCACGCCAAAGACAGTGGAAGCAACAAGGGATCTCTTAACGGTTACTTGCAGGAACGGTGTAGCCGTACCGACACCACTAAACATGGTTACGTCACTCACTGTATTAACCAGGACTTAATCAAAATTTAGTGATGGCCATGGTTTTAAGATTCCACGTCTCTTAAGTTTACCAACTACCTAAGAGACCATGGTAATAAAACCAAGGCGACCGTCTCACCAACAATTAAGTAATCACCGGAGGTCGCGTACTTTATGAAGTACCGTCCTGGACATACCCTTCTCCGCTGCTCTTCAGACCACTAGGTGGTGTGAAAGAGTAAGGAGAGACCAGAAGTGCAGTATCCAAGCAGGGCAAAGCCAAAATTTGGTAACTTGGCTAAACCCAACAGGATACGCCGCTTTCCTCCGTCTGACTTCGTCGAATAGGCGAAGCGACTCAAGCTAACTATTTGGCTGAGTCAGGATCGCTACCAAGTTGAGATCCATGGAGTCCCTTGGTAGGAGGGCATGGAAGACAAACCTGGGAGACACCTCAACATTAAATCACAGGAGCAACCATAAAGCAACATAGTGCTACTGTGTGGAGCAACCGGAACTCCAGAAATACCTGAACGGGTACCTAGAGACCTCCTCCCAATCGCTTGGCGATAAAGAGAAGGAATAATGTAGAGATATCCCGTCTTCTTCGAAGAGGCGGGCACAGATAAGTAAACCTGACACAAGGGGCACCAGATGCATGCCTTCTGAAGACATACACCGAGGACTCACCTGTTAAGGTGTACTACCTGCCTGGTATGAGTATGCTCTAATATCTCGTTCGTTGGCTAGGCCATCAGGGACTACTAATCTAGTTCTATTTTAGAACAGAAATCCTTAGAATGAGGTCTTCTAAGACCCCGTACCACCTGATTGGTCTAACTCACAGAGGCTCATCGAACAGTAGAGACTACTGTTTGAGGAGTCTTACAAGATAAACAACCAAGACTCACCTAAATGAAGAGATGTTTCACTCTCCATGGGTTGGTACCCTTTCTTAACCAAGAAGGAGCCCCTATACCAGGGAGCTAGAAAATCCAACCATATGTTGGGATTGACCACTGATCGATGATCAGATCCCGCTACCAGTGGATCGCTCTAAGCGGACACCGGACCCAGACAATCCGATGCTGGGGGAGGTTAACCCCCCACACCTCTGAGTTGTAAAGCAACCCAGACAAGGAATCACCCTGCAGCTCTGTCAGCTCTGTCAGCTCGGTCTGTAGGTCTTTGTATCAGTATCGGACGTTGCGGATGTTATCTCTTGATTCTTCCTTCGAAGCTAACTTCTTGATTTCATCTCACACTCTGCGAAACGGAGAGCGAAAGACCTTCTTTAAATACCAGTGAGGGTATCCTGCTGTCAAGTCAATAGATATTCTTTGGCCCATGTACGGATCTCTTTTAGAGGCCTTCACGTCAAATCTGGAATAGTGAAAAAAGCATTTGATATCCGGGCTTCAAACTTGTCTAGGAAGAATGTCCCTCTAACGAAGATTCTCCTTCAAGCATCTTTCGTGGAAGAGCCCATTTCTTAGATGGAGAGATGAACGCACAAACAAATAATAAAGACTTTAGCTCCTGTAAGAGGATTGCTAGTTGGCCTCCTTTTAGCAATATCCCCTTCAAACATGAGTAGGATACTTCTAGTTGAGAAAGTCGTTGACTTGTAAGCCGTAGTCTTCGATTCTTGCCTTGGCAGAGTAGATGACTTCCCTTGCTGAATAGAAGAGTAAGCTTCTGCCCCTCTCCCTTCTTTTGAGTCTACGCGCTTCTGCTTAGTATGTCGTTTATATGCTCCTTAAGCCAGAGGCCAGTTTCCTTTTTCTTCTCGGAACACACTGCCTGTAATTAGCGATCTTCCTCTTTCCGGACAACACGTACAAAGAGACCGGCCAATAGTTAAGAAATTAGTGAACCTATTCTCCCTTGCCCACACTCATACGATCAAGTGAAACCACTTGACCAAAACAATCTGGCCCCTGGGGAATAAATGCCTTCTCCTTGGCTCATACTTCAAGAGATAGATATAGAATCTTTAGCTTGGGACGGGTTAGTGAATCTCTTACTCGACGGTGCGGTGGCAGGGGAGATAGTGATTTGCTCTTTAGGGCTAGCCCTTGCTCTGGTACCGTAGGAATATTCAAAGAGTTAGTACTCCGGGAGGTTGACTCTTTAGCTGGAGCCCTTGCTTTGATACGACTAGCTAGTCAGTATTCCTCCTATTCATACTAGTAGAGTAGTTATCGAAACCAACGAGCGGAGTCAAACGAAGCAGAGTCTAACCTAAAGAGCTCATCATTCATAGGTCTTCTCCTTCTCTTTCTCGGAAGATTAGCAACATGGATGACTCGGAACCACTCACCAGTAGGAGGAACCAACAACTGTTCCTGGTAGCTGCAGTTTGTAGTTCCCCACTTGAGGAAAGAAGCTACCAGACCAACTTTGCTCTACTGACCAGAGACTCTACTAGTACTAAAGGAATCATCCACGTATTAAAGAAGCGACCAGTCTTTTTCACTTATACCATACCTCGTTATGCTTGGCCTGGGCTCATGATTTGCTTTTGCTCGAGTTCATCAACTACAAGACAAGGAACTCACGATTGACTAGCGGCGGGAGTGTACCAAGAGTGGATGGAGACCCCTCTCCTCATTCGTTTAGGGCGAGGCCCAGCCCTCTAACGTCAGGAATAGCGATCCGGGAATGCAATTACCTAGCGACTAAAGCAAGCTACTAAAAAAAAGGGCTGCCCTTACTCTATTCCAGTTATGTAAGGAATAGCGGGCAGGATGATAGCAACAAGCAGATTCGACTTCTTGTTACAGGTCTGATGTCCTCTTTTACTAGCTACTAAAATAGCCTGACTCCACTTCTAATATAGTCAGTGAGCGCTTACAGTCCGAGAAATGTGGTTATTCCGAGAGCAAGTTATTGGTGGGATCTGAGTGTGCTGATTACAGAAAATTTCTCGTCTATGGCAGTCTGAAAAGTAAGGTTCTTACGGGAACACCGTCGAGGTTTAATAGCCAAAGTCGCTAGTTGAGTTGAAGGCTTTATTTAAACTGCTGCTCTGAAAAAAAGAGCAAATTGAGACAGCCTAGCGACTGCCTCCAGATAAAAGATCTTTCTCCAGGAAACCAACTGGTGATGGGATAGGTTTCATTTTGAGTCAAAATTAGGGATGAAGTGGTTTTCTTGCCTGTTCCTTCAAACTATACTTACACCTCAGCAGCCGTTAATAGCAAGCCCAACCATCAATTTCCCTTCATAAGCCTACGATCTTTTCATTTTGCATGCGCATATAGATGAAAAATCTGTGATTGGGATTTCCCTTCATACGACGGAGATGCAAAGTGAAAAAGTGCATTTCATATAGCTGTGAAATCAGTGAATTTCTTTTTAGCCCCCTTCTTTCTCTCCTTCACCTTTTCTTTTAGTTCAGGTGTATCCCTTTTTGTTAGTTTGTTTGCTCCATCTTCTCTCTCTTTATTCTTTAAACCGACCCTCCATAAATTGTTGGCAGAGTTCCGTTCCGCTGACGGTTATATAGGATACAGTGCTCAATATACAAACTGCGAGGCAGGTAATCACTAGTTTCCGTAGTACTGCTTTGTTGTGGCTTTCCTCTCCTCCTCTTATTTCCAAGGGGTCGAAGGTTCCCGACTCAGCGCTGGTCCCACCTGTATCGAGCGTGCTCCCGGCGGTCTGCATGAGACTTTGATTTAGATTCTCGCACAGTTCTGCGGTGAGCTTGATCGTCTGGGGGGACCATTCTCGTGTGGCATCCTTGAAGGATTTGACCGCCTCTGGGCTTAGGATGAAATGAAAATCATAATACCCAATGGTCAGCATAAGGCTTGGCATTAAAAGTACCATATTTGAAAGCCCAAGCAGATCGATAAATTCATGGCAGCTGTGTTAGCTGTGATAACAGAAAGGTAGTGACTAACCATCTCGTATTCGTACCCCCTCCATATGAAATTGGAGAAACCCTGGTTAATGCTTTGGTGAGCCAGCAGTCGCTTTCGTAATAATTCCGGTATTCTTTTTTCTATTCCTCTCTCGTGTTCTTTCCTTATTTTGTCCATATATTGTGAAATTCTATTCTTATCTATCGAGTAGTTTTGCATAAATACCATCCCTATATTTATTAGCAACAATCCTACCCAAGATGGGAAGTGGCCTCCTCATGACGAGTAGCCGCCTACTTATCGATACTGCGTTGAAAGCGGGTACTGCGCTGACGCGGGATAAAAGATGGGATGGTACGCACAAAGCATGGGCGACGTACTGAAGAGAATACCACGAGCGCACCTGTAAGATTTTATACTGACTCATATTGCTCATTAGTAGAGAACCAGTAGGTTCAGGGCTAACCCGCCTGCTACCTGCGTGCCCTCGCGCGATGAAGAGAAAATTAGAAAGAATTTCCCCATCCTTCACTATATGAAAGCTTAGACAATAGACTGTCTCTATTTATAGTCTTCATTGAGTTAGTTAGGTCTAATTTAGAAAGTATAGATACATTCACTCTCGAACATACTATACCTAGAGAATCCTTGAGAAGTGTTTTCAAGCCTAAGGAATTCTCCATGAGAAGGTTATCCTGGACAATCTTATTGATCATACCGAGAGCCATTAGCACAAGGCTGTCTTCTTGTGTTGGATTGACACAATAACAGAGATTTGGCTGTGAATTGACATGCATTATGTAGTAGTACTTAGGACGCTTTAGCTCTCCTATTTTGACTTGGAGAAGACGCTAAGTCGAAGCGGCGACAGGGTGTAAGTTCCATCTTTTATTAATTTATTCATTTCAGTAGGATTGGAATAGTGGAAGAGGGTGGGTAGAAGGCGATCTACATTAGTGTCGACTGATAATGAGCCACCAGTATCAGTCGTTGGTCAAATATCGTGATTCGGGAAGGGCTGCTATCTTCTATAAGGATTATAGTATGTCCGGGTACTATAAGGATAGTAATGCGAGCTCACAACTATTAAACGTCGTCTCCCTCACTCTGCCTCGCCTCACTACTGGCTCGTCGTCGTTCTTATGAACTGAACGGAGCTCACGCCGGATTAATAGGATAGAGATTGGCACATCTGGTAGTGGTGGGTAGTTCATGATACTCCTATGCGCACCCTTGTGAGCACCTAATCAGTTCACATCTGACCTCAGAGGTGACACGTTCTACGCAATTCTCAGCGTGAAATGTTTATATGGATCCGATCCACAAAGGAACTACTATATGTAGTAGGTGGAGCTGCTGCTCTTGTCTTCAGTACGTAGAAGAAGAGGCCGTTTTCAACAACTAATATATGGCGTATCATATAAAGTATCTCTTATTAACCTCCCTCTGGGGTGGTCGCCTCATTCAATCGCCTCCACAGGGAAACATAATGTTTTGAACCCATTGAAGTAACCCTACCTAAGCCCAGCCCACAACACAGGCTTGGCAAAAGCACCTCTGACCGGTAGCGCCCCTATTTGTTGTATACCCCCATAGACTGTGTTTCACTTCGTTTCTTCACTTCGAAGACGTAACACTTGGAAGGAGTGCTTGCTTCACTTCTTGCTGGCTTAGTCTCAGTCATGAACTACCGTACGGTTCCCCATCCTTCTCTTTCATAGCTATCACTTGATAGATAGAATGGCTTCTAATCCATCCTTGCTTCTTATTAGTCTCAATCAAAGAGGAAAGAGCCTATTTTTCTTTAAAGTGACTTGCCTTCCTAGCGCTAAGCATAGAAAGCTCTCACGCGCACAATAGACTCTATCAGACTAGGAATCTGTTACCGTTCCCCAACCCAAAGAGGTTAATCGATGCAATTGCACTCTGTCTTGTGTTTCCTTGAAAGACTAGCTCTTCCCTACTGACCTTTCCTTACTCGCTGGTTAGCTGGAAGAAGCTGTCCGCTCGTGCTTCTTTCAGTGAGATGTCCATACCAGGCAATCATCTCTTCTTTGGCATTCCCGTATCCGTCCAACCTTGATCTGCTACCTCTCCACTTTCAATCTTATTTTGAAACTTACCCCTTCAGAAAGATTCACCACAAAATCTGCATATGCACTGGTAGCCACAACCATTGAAGATGAACCAAACCTTTCATTTCCAAACTGTCAAGACCTTCGCTGGCCACCCCACTCTCAACAAACTCAAATACTTCCTAAGGCTCTGTGCCCATAATCGTCTTCAACCAGGAGTCATCCGCACCACATACACATTCTAGCTGAAAACTTCTGCCCTCTTTGTCCTTTCGAAACGAAAATGTTCTCCATGTGCTTCGAGACTGCACAAAAGCTAAAACTATATGGAGAGTCAATCTCCATCTATGAAATTCTTTATGAAAAGTGAAGTCATAAGTTCGTTGATTGATAGCCATCACGCAGGCGTACCATCATTTAGGCTTTTCGAGACTCACAAGCTGCTTATGCAAGGGAATTGCCCAAGAGGGCCTTCTCGACCAATCCTAGCTACCTTGAGTTCACATGCCATATATCTGCTTATCAAACTTCCTCTCCGGTAAGGGAGATAGATGGGTAGTTCCTACTCATTGCCTCTAGTTTTTGGCGGCTGGGAATAAAAGCACAGACGCGGATATAGGAAAAATTCATATAGAAATGCCAAGGCAGGGATACCAATCCTGAGACAGAGCTTGCATCTTCCCAGCCTGCGTCATCTCGTCGAGCACTAACTCAATCCGTAACTCTTATTGAATGAACTGCTTGAATTTGAACCCGCCAGTCTCAAAAGAATGTCTTGCCTCGATCTTTGCCGTTCAAAAGTTAAGACACTACCACCAGGAACCCCCCTATAACCCCCAGGCAGGAGCTTTCCAGAGAATTACTTACTCACAATAGAGTGCTACTACAGAGAAGGAAGGGGAAAGTCATCAAAAAAGTTCAGAAAGATTGGTAACTAGAAGATAGAGACAGAGAAGGTTACAGAGTGCAATCGCTGGGGCAGAGGTCCGGGCAGGGACGGAAAGCCTGGTCAGTTCCTAAAAAAGAAAAGAAGTATCAACTCGAGGATCTGCAAGAAAAGACTCAAAGACAGCCAATGAAGGGACATGGGATAGCCTATTGGGGAAAAAGGAAGCTTTATAGAGGAAAGATGGGCACTAGCCGAGAGAAAGAAGCACAAAAAAGAAGCCTAAGGAGAGAATCTTTCGTCCACCAAGGACTTTTAGGTTCTTCTTCTTCTAATCCTTCCGACAACAGCGCTTACTTCTATGACACCACCACCGGTACCGGTTAGGAGAGCAGCTTTTTTGCCCACTTCTCTCATTATAGTCATTTGTGGCATTTTTCCTTCAAAGAGATGATTCAATAGCAGTAGCGCCAGTCATGAACCAGGAGCTCCAACTCGTACTCATAGTTAAGCAGCAGCAAGACTAAGAAGGGCAAGAGCCAGAGCTTCTATTTACTCAACTGCTGATTCAATTGCGACAAGAGCAGATTCGAGAGCATCAATGAATGTGCTTGCGTCCTCTTCTTTATTATACCTCCCAATGGGAACTGTGCACAACCGATTCCTCCACCTCATCTGCACCTCAAAGAGGGCATTCTAGAGCAGCTAAAAATAGGAAAAGCACTAGAATGTTTCAAAGGCTATATTTGAACATGCCGTTTACCTAAATGAGGTTTAAAGGTGGGGCTCCCGATTTCCTAATCTGTCTCGATCTCTATCCCATACATTACGTTGGTAAACAACCACGGTTGTGGCCTAGCTTCTTCTCTATATACTTCTAGTTGAAGATCTTCAGGAGTTCTTTGGTGTACACCGCTTTGCCAAGGCCGTAAACTGTGTAATTACTGCTCTGATTCACCTTTACTAGTCAATGGTATTGACGGCTCAATAGCTTCTGAGCTTGGCTGTCTTTCATCCGCCCCAGTCTCTCCTGCAACTTTTCTGCTATTTCTTTGGAAGAAGGTAATATCACCTGTTGTGGTGACCACCACGATGATGCTTCATCGAAGACAAGGTTCCGTGATGCATAGCAGCGGTTGGTTGTGGGATCACAACATTTCTAGTTGACACTCCGGAACACACTAGACTCTTATGTCCTGCATTTTCTCGACCGAGGTCACTTTCTTTTCAAGAAACAACTTTTCTCCAAAGCATGGTCTCACCCAAATTCTTTTAGAATGGCTGTGTTGTCTTGGTTCACTGAAGAATTTCAAAATCAGCCCAAAAGGTGTACTACCTTCTGCTTTACGTGTTGGGAAGTACGGAAAGAGCGGAATCGCCGCATCTTCGAGAAAAAGCATTTGCCCTGCCCTATTTTCCAAATTCACCTGAAAGCGGCAATCGCAGAATTCCCCAGGTATCACTGAAGTGATACCTGGCTTCCCCAAGAAGGAGGCGGAGTTCTTTGCTCGTTGGTTACCCTTTTTACTTACCCCACTCGCTGCCTTTGGGTTCACTCACAGCTTCTAGCTCCTTCCTGAAACAACTCCTTACCTGAGCCCATAGGGTGTAGGAATCTGTCGCAACTGTAGTTGCTCTTTTGTCTTTATCTATCGAGCGTATCGGTCCATTCCGTATTCCCGTTCTCTTATAAAGAATGGGTCTCTTCCCCTGGCCTCGTTGTCTCTATATCGATCTCTCTCTCTGGTATAGGCAAGGGCTCATCTGTGAATGAATCCCTTTACTTTATTCCTCTCCCAGAAGGTAAGGAACAAACCTTGAACAAGACTAAGAAAATTGTCCTTTCCTTACAAAAAGAAGAAGCAACTACCTGCAGGTAGAATAAAATGGAAGACTGATGGGTGTGCAAAAGGAAGCCCTGGCCCTCCTGGGATTGGAGGGATTGCAAGAGATGACCAAGGCAGATGGTTTTTTTTTCTTTTTGTGGGCACATGGCAAAAGCATCAAGTTTAGCTGCTAAACTTTGGGCAATAGAAAGACGATTAATGCTGTTGAAGGTTATGAAATAAAAGATGGCATCCTTGAAACTGATTCTGCAGAAGCTCTAAGTCTGATTACAAATGCTGAGATTGAGGATCACCCGTGAAGAGCTATGCTTTATGCGGGTACCAGATCAAACAACTCACAGTGACCCTGTTCACAGCCTTTGCCAAGGCTACTTTTGTGCAGACTTCCTAGCCAACAATGATAGACCTATCATACATTTGATACTAACTACTGAAGGAAGCGGATCGATCAGACCTATAGTGAGTCCTCTTTCGATCGATTTCTTTCTCTTGACTCTTGAGGATCTTGATCGGCTAGGCTCCTATGTGTTCTTCCGAACAGTTCTAGAAAAAGGCTTGGCCTATTTCCAATTCTTTTTGCCTGAGAGCTTGTTTGTGGGGGCTCATGTCCGTATTTCTGTACTTGAATTACATCCAACCTTCCTCTATATGCTCTTCTCTTAATCCTTTATTCTTGTTTTCTAAGCAGGGGTTGGAAGCTACTCTAGTACATTCGCTGTCCTCTGGCAGCACAATGCCAATTCCGCCTTAAAGCCAGAATCTAGTGGTGGTTCCTTACCCTTACAGAAGAGCTGAATTGCGCGGGGGTGAAGGGGCCTTTCGCTCGGTCTTTAAAGCCTGGCTTTGCTCTTTCTTTATTTTGTTGAGTGGCGAAGCTCGAAAAGAGCTAAAGGGGCGGAGAACCGCCAACTCCAACTCGAGTTGAATCTTCCCGGAAGAAGGTCGTTTCCTCCAGCAAGGAGATGACTTCTTCCAATTGGTTTCAGGTTTCCTCTGCGCCTTGCGAGAAAGCTCTGATCTAGTAGCTAAGGCAAGGCACGCTTTATGCTGCAATCTTTATATTATGATGTTGGAGAGGTGGGGTTGGAGTTCATTTCCCTTTCCAGTCCAGAGGTGTTGGTTCGAGCCCAACTCGTGACCAGGCGGAGCAGATGCCTCGACGAAAAAAGAGACCTTCGCGCACCGAACTGGGGCATGGTCTCTTGCTTGCATCTTCTCTTTCCTGTGAAATGGAAGATTTAGGCTCAAAGAAGGATTTTTCCATTCATGCTACCGTTGGGTTCGACTCCCGGCCTGAGCTGCCATCTCTTTCTCTTTACGCTACTGGAAGCCTATCTATTAACAGCTATATGAAAGTCGTTATTTGCCCCACTGAACAGAACAGTACACTTCACTCCAAGGTGGATTGTCTTCGTTCCACCAGCACGAACAGGGCCCGAAGGGCAACCTTTCAGTGGTACAGAAGATCGATGTGCCATCTTTCTAACCACGTTCATTTGTTGTATGATCAGTAGGGAAAGAAATCTACCTTAATAAAGAAAGAAATCTACTGTCTCAGAGCGAAAGTCAAGCGGAACTAGAACATTTCTTTGATTGATAGGGCAGATAGGAAGCAGGCACGCAAACCAAGTTATAGGTTTGGAAGTTTGAATTCGGAAAGGTAGTCACGACCCTTGATGCAGGAGCAGTGTATGACGAATAAGGCAGCTACTCCCTTAGTGGGTATAGTCTATCCTCCAACTACTACACCTAGGGAGTAATCAAACAAAGAAAGATTCTTCCTTCAATTAGCTTCTATCTTTCCTAACTCTACTTCTTCAGAGGTTTTATTTCCTTAATGAAAGGCGTAGGAAGAAAGACATTCATTACTTATAGTGCCTCTTCCTTATCCTCCCCTTCTATTCAATTCTCTTCTCTCTTTTTTTCCACTTTCACTTGGAATGAAAAGCATTCTTTTCTTTTCTTCTCTTAACGATATTTCTAGTTAGAGGTAAAAAGAGCCCATCAACGTGAATGTCAGACTGCCTTCCTGGGCGAATACCTTCCTTTCGATCTACTTCCTAAAGGAGGATCTAGCTGTGGATGATGTCCCAGCTGGAGAGTAAGCCTTGTAATCTGAATGCCTGGAGAAAGCCCATCAAACCCAGAGCCCCAGGCCCTGGTTGACATAGTACCATTTCGTACCCTGATCAGCTAAGCCCGACTACTGTAGACAGTCGAGCCGGCTTGGCTGGTACATCAAGCATATCGGCATATTCTTTTTTCGGTGTGGTACACATATCTTTCAATGTCAATCAAGTAATTCATTCTCACTGTCTGAGGAAAACGTGAAGAATTGCCGTTTTATGAGCTTGTAAGGCCGTTGAAGTCCCCAGGTAAACAAGGCGGCGGCTATAAGTAGGCCGTTTGCTGTTGCTATAAGGGCTGCTCGCCTTTATACGGCTTGGCTTCGCTATCGCTTCTATGTAGTGGTCGACCTAAAGGTAGTATTCCTGCCATACTAGAATGCCTATTCTCTAGTGCTAGAAGCTTCGCCAGAAGCAAGCAAGACGAGTCGCTCCGCTTCGTAGACAAGGCCCGTT
Source organism: Panax ginseng (assembly GCA_020205605.1). Classification (NCBI taxonomy): domain Eukaryota; kingdom Viridiplantae; phylum Streptophyta; class Magnoliopsida; order Apiales; family Araliaceae; genus Panax; species Panax ginseng. The sequence continues at coordinate 142,712 of JAINUU010000089.1, forward strand.
CCGTACTTGACTTACGAGCTCGTGTAGTACTCGCCCCTATTTCTAAAAGGGCTTATGCACTCCACTCGCTGTCTACTAAACGAGCGTTCGAGCGAGCAGGCGAAACCTTCCATTTAGTTGCTTCCCCCTTTTCCCTCACCCAACTCTTTCATTTCCTTAAGCTTCCCCGGTTTGGGGATTAATTGATTGGATGCCGAGAACCATAATCTTTCCTAGGAACAGCTTCTACGACGATAGATAGGGGTCAGGTTTGTTTGGCATCTATGCCCCCTGCCCTCAAACAGTATGGGAGCCTTTCCGCTCGTACTGCTCACACTCCTAGATCTTCACGGCACCTCCTCCACCATAGTGTGAGCAGGGAGCAGCTCCGAAAAGCGAGGCCTACTTAAAAATCGCTTTCAACAACGTCAACAACACCACGAAAAAAAAAGTAAACTATGGTTGCCCACTGATCTGATCATAGGTGAAATCAATCCCTTCGCTTCGCGCCAGGCTTGGAAACCGTAAGTCAGGCCCCTTCGCCTCTCGGAAGCGAGAAAGCGAGCAACAAGCTGAAAAAGCCCTTTCCCTTTCTCTAATAACGAATAAGGTAAGCTTCATAGCTCCAACCTATACAAGGGTCAAGGCAAAACCGGCTGAAGGAAGGGCTTCATAGCCTTACCTTATTCGTTATTAAAGGAAAGCTTTTGATTCTATTGTATTTTAGATAATATTCAAATACTAAAAACAGGGTTTGGAACCCTACTCCCAACAACAACTACAAGGGTGCTTGCTTGCTGGCATCAAAGCCCTTCATTATTATTAGTAAGATGGGGCGGAGGCGCACAACCCCTTCTCTGCTTCTTTCCTGAGCGTTTCACACTAAGCTCTTCGATCCTGCCCTGCGCCTCTCTAGGCTTCGCTATCGCTCATGACTGGTATATGGATCTCTCTATGTAGTGGTCGGCCTTCTAGAAGCTTCGCCAGAAGCGACTAGTCCTTCGAATGCCTCTTGACTTTAGTATGGTCTAGTCTTTCCAATGCCTCCTTCCTTGCCGCCAACGTACGCTACTAGGAGAGTAAGCAAGCTAGCTTGCTTCATTATATTCTATAAGCGGAGCGACTTGTCGAATCTACGAAGCTTCGTAGTTGCTTCCCCCCTTTGCCTCGCCATGCCACTAGATCCATAATGACCGGCGCGTCGGAACATGTACGAATATAACCACGCGGAGCTCGGACCAACCTATCGAAGAAAGAGATCCTTGAGCCTATTTAGCCGAGCTAAGGTTTGGAACAGGACTAGAATATATAGGATCGGAACCCGAGTTTTTTAGTATTTGAATAATAATATAATAATAAGCTAAGGGGGGCTGGGAATCGCAAGAATGGAGAAGTCCTCCATTGAATTGAATGGGGTGAGAAAGACAGGTTCGGAAATGGCCGGATTAGCAGGAGGAAGGGCGGCCCCACCCTGAAACAAAGGTGTACGTACATAAATAAAGAGGCTGGTTATGGCCTTGATAGGGCTCCTTCCCATCTATCTTGACCGGGAAGAGGGGGGGAGGCTCTTGCGGAAGCCCTGCCCGCCCTTCTCTATTTTGAGGGATCCCTCATATTGAGGAGGCTTCCCGGACTCGTAACAGACGGCTAGGAACAAGAAGAGGGTCAGTAGTCTCTGCCGTTGCAGGTCCTTCTCCTTCCGCTGAGATGGCCCTCTTTTTTTTGTTTTGTTTGTTCACCGCTAACGAAATCATGAAGAAGCTGGAATAACTCAGATCTCAGAAAGAGAGTGGCGCCTAGCCGTTGAGAGCGTCTGTTGTCTTTGTAGAGGAACAGTACGATCTTGGACTGGCCCCCTTCGCATGACCTAGAAAGAAAAAAAAGTCCGTGCTACTATAAGGCCTCTAAACTCCTCCCTCAGGACACTGTTGCGTTGCCCATGGGGACGGGGTAGCCCCGACTTCCATAGGTCCTTGGTTCGACCTCCTAATGAGAATTGAGGTCCTTGCGCGGGCGTCTCGTCCCTAAGACTTGTTTGCTCTGTATGGAGTGCCCCGTGGTTCCTCGAGTGCCAGCCGCAGAGAGGAATGCCATCAACTAGGGCGCTATTGGCCACTAACCACTCGCTCGCCGGCCGCTCGGGCTCCGCGTTTCAAGTTCGTTATCCTAACCGTATCCTCTGCTCCACCGGGAGCCTGGCCCCTTCTTCTATCTTATCTACTGCCTTGCTCCTCGGCTCCATACTGCTCCAGCCGCTCGCTGTAATAGCTTGCTTCTCAGGTGGCTCGCACCCTGGGTGGTGCAGCTGAGCCAAGTGGGCTCAGCAGTCAGCCTATCTTTCGGGCGCACG
>JAINUU010000089.1:145356-157319 GCA_020205605.1 Panax ginseng
GTTGGGTCGACGCCCGCCTCCTCAAACTGTACTTGCAAGTTTCCCCGCAAAAAGCTCTCCACGCCTACTCTTAGAAAGAACACTATTTCTCTTTAGTTAGGTAGTTCTCCCGACCGTAAGACCCTTTATGAGTAAGGGAATCGAAGGCCGGGGAAAGTTTCTTGGCAACAGGGAACCGTTTCTCACCCAGCCCTACCTACCCTATGTATTCGAGGGGGAGGCTGGAACCGAAAAAGACCTGGTTCCACACATATGAGACAGGCAGAAGGTATGGGACGACCAGTTCACCACGGAAAGCGAATTCGATCCTATAGTCGTCTTCTTTGTTCGAGAAATGCGCAGTGGAAAGGGATGCTAGTCGGCTCGGCGAAGTTGTAGGCCCCAATAAAGAAGATCCAGAGTGATTCCTCACCTATCCTGTCAGGGCCCCAGTTGAACGCTCAGTATAGATTCCCTATGCTCATGTGAACAGCCGGCCCGTAGATCTAAAGGATCCATCCATAGGCCTGACCGGATATCGTTTGTCCACAAACAAAACAAAAACAAAGTAGGTTTTTAGTAGTAGTTCATGAGACCTCAATTCCCACGTTCCAGCGTGCATTATGCCAACAGGTCCCACCCCCAACTCTAGCTGAGAAGTTGAGTCACCCTTCTTTTTTCAGAAAAATAATAGAATAAAGAAAGAGAGTCTATATCCTGTATTGATCATAGGATCACTCTATGAATAGGTCAATTCTCTGTGACCTCCACCGTTCACGACATCCCTTGCTTCTCGCTGCGAACGGCTCCTCCTCCTTTATCTTCTTCCTACCATCCGGGGAAAGGATGAGACGGAATAGCGTGTCATTTCGGAACCGTTCATAAGCCCTTGACTAATAGAAAAGTAAAGGGCGAAAAACTCTTGAGAAGTGGGCCGAAGGCATCACAAGATCGAGAGGAGCCATCTTGATTCGGACTAGAGGAGGAAGGAACCTGAGCCCATAGGTGTAGGAATCAATCCACTGTCTCGTTGATCACACCCGAGGAATCAGTTACAGTAGAGCCAAAGGCAGCTATCGCGATGAATTGTTACAATGTGTGCCTCCTGCGCGCATGCAGGTGCAGGAAGGAAGCTTCTGCACAGCAGACAATGAATCTATGGGTCCCATGCCTTGTTAGACGACCCGTGCTTCATCCAAACAGGTGCCAGCAATCCTAGGCGGAGGGAGGGCTTAAAAGCGCCTTCATCATGTCAAGCTTCAGGCAACCTGTAAAGTTCCCTCACCCGGTTTTTCAATTATATAAGGGTTCGTTCCCTTAGAGGCGGCTAGTTGTGACTAGCTAGTACAGTAAACCGTTCTGCGGGTACATGGCTTTTTAAAGCGCTTTGGTTTTAAAAGGCTTATATCCCTAACCTTGAGTTTCTACCCCCCATAACTGATACAGGCCCTGTTTAAATAAAATCTCTCAGAATACCCTAGATAAGAGGATCCGTCCTTCTATATTCTTTCTCTGTTCATCTTTTCTTTCATATTCATATGCCTAAGTGAAAGCACCCTTCCTGAAGCTTCCCTGCCTTGCTCTTCTAAGTCCGGAACTCCATAACTAGAGGAATCAGGACAGACTGATAGAGCATACCGGAATGAAGAAAAGAAGGACCATGCCACTGGCAGAACCATCATGGCACTGAAACATAACATAGCATAACGGCGAGCAGGAAATATGAATTATTGAAATGCCCACGTCCTCTTTGGCTTAAGCTGTGAACATGCTTTCAAGCCTTTGACTGCTAACAGGCTAACGCCTTGATTTAGTTTTTTTCGATAAAGGACAACAGCTCCCAAGAAGAATCAACTCAGAGTAGGACTCAAGGAAGATCTCTTCCGGGCTTCTTCTCCCTTCTATGATGAACTTTCTTCACTTCAGCTGCTGGCGCTTGGCTTACTTTGACTATCAGAGAGGAATAGACATCTCTGAGGTGCTACCAGTAGGTTGTAATTGAGGACCTTTCTTGACCCTTACCCTTCATGAAATCTCCTTGGAAGTTAGAAGTCAGAATAGCTGCCTTAAATGCTGCTTACCCGAGAGCGGATTCTCTTTCTTTTTTGCTCCTAGCTCGATAGCTCATCGATGGTTGTTGGGATCCCATCCCAGGGTTTAAAGTACTGATAAGGTTTGTCGTAGATAAATGGGAGTAGATCATCGAAGCAGATTGGGTGAAGGAAGTCTCTCAGGTCGAATCCACAGAGAAATCTTTCTCAGTAGGACTACCTTTCAGTAGATTCGCCGGCAGTAGGACTCTCTTAGAGTGTGGGAGTATAACAGTAGCAGCAGTTATGGCCCCATATCCCATCCGCTGCACCGGACTCCTCTTATGGTTCAGTACTGCTCAGGCCGGCTTCTTCTCGACTGGAAAGCCAAGCCTCGCCCACCCCGAAGGACTTATCAGTTTAGGAAGTTCAGTTGTTAATGCGCACGCATATGATTCTTTCGAGATTGAATAGTCGGAGGCGGAGACGGAAAACTATTGAGGTCACGCTCAGGTTGGTCCTTATCAAAGATCTGGTGAAGCGGTATTCAATGAATATATCGATCATAGCTGGTATAATCATATCTAGATAGATTGTGAGGGAGCGGCAGTGAAGGGACCTTCGGCATTCCATATCAAGGAAGCCTGCTTTTGGAGTATAGAGAACGAAAAAGCGGAAACACTTTTCTGCCAAACAGAGCGAAGTGATTCAGGGAGCTCGACTGTGACATAGCGAATAAACGCTTGTCACTTCGGCTAATGAGATCGACCGAGTGACTGGTGAGATCCTAGGTGTGGTATTCGAAATCTGCTTTTCGTCCTTCAAGTCAGAACCTACTTCTTTGAAATACCTTCTTTCTTATCCAGTTCAAAGCGTAAGAAGCGTCGATTCACCAGCCTCCGCAACATCGAAACTGTGTATGTATTAGGAGCGCGACGAATGGGGCTTCACTTGACTAAGATAAAAAAAGCTCAAGCTGAAGCGTTCACTAAGCGAGGAACTTTCCTCAGTAGAACCACCTTTTCCTCTGATCAGGCTCTTAAGGTCACTAGTCTCCACTTGATCCGGAGGTCAGGTATTTCATTTAAATTAAAGTTAAGAAAGAAGCATTTGCTTGCCGTTCTTTTCTCTCTTCTCTAGGCCTAGCCCTCCGCCCCATCTTACTAATAATGAAGGATTTTGAAATCCTAGTAAACTTTTGTCTGACTTTGACTTCTGTGATTACTCTACGCTACGATATTGATTCTAAGGAAAGACAGAACTGCAGCCCAATTGCCGTTCTAGGGAGGAGCTTGGATGGTGAGCCCAAGCCTATTCTTTCCATTGAGAAAATTCCCTTAGGCATGGGACTGCTTCCTTTGCTACATATGCCTAACTTCTTCACTGGACGAATAGGAGAAGGGTTTGGCTGATGGACTAGTTAGAGTTTTTGGACGAAAGAGTGAAAATCAATCGAATCAAAGACTTGTTGCCTAGAAGTTTTCAAGCTTAGCTCGTCTTTCCTGCTATGATTCCGAACATAGTAACTATTTAACGGGTGAAAGAGCTAAAAAGTCTCTGCCGTTGCAGGTCCTATATTTAGGAATGCTAAATCGGAACCGATTGAAAAGTGTTCTTAGTCTGCATCCATTCCTTCATCCCTTGAGTACGATAGCTATTCAAAGCAAAGAGAAAAAAATGGTGATAAGATCAGGATTTTCTGCTTTCTTAGCCTAGTCTGTTAACGGAGGAGAAAGGAAATCTCGCCCTTCAGGCAACACCAAGGCAAGATCGATTCAAGTACAAACCGAAGCCCAATTGCAGCTACGCCTTTTCAGAAAGCCCTTACTCAAATAAATTCAATAGCAGCTCTTCCCCCTTTCCTGTTTAGGAAGATAGCAGCCGGTTTCAACTAAAGAGCTCATTATCTCTATTATTCTTAAGGGAATAAAACGAGATAATAAAGAAATAAGAAAAGAAAGGATCAAGGGGTTAGCGAACAGGGCCCCATCCGTCCTTCCTCTCGTCGTCGCTATCACTCCAGCCTTTCACTTTAACCGGGCATAGGCCCTCTTTCCTAATTCATCTACTGGTCTTATCTTACAAGCCCCAGAATGAGAGAAGGACTTCCCGATAGGAGAAGTCTGAGCGGGATCTTCATTAATGTTTTCTATAATTCATAGGTACTCTTCCCGGTGGCTGAAATTCAATCTATAAGGAAGAAGGCCATGGTCAAAGCAGAAGCATTAACGGAAAGATGCGCTTGGTTGGCTTGGCGACTATTAGGACTTTCATAGTAGCTAGAAGCTGCAAGAGAACTTCACACCTCCCATATTGGGGAGAGACACAAAGGGAAGGGAGTGGGAAGGAGGGCTAAGCAGGAACAACCATTCCAACTATCCGCTGCAACCAACCGACAAAGACCTTTATCGCAGGTTAGAGGAAAGCATAATAGAGTTTTCTGCAAAAAATCCGGTACGGCCTGACTTGAAAGGGGAAGGCTTTTAAGGACTATTTGCTGCTTTCGAAACACTCCTTATCGGTCCAAACAACCGCTATTGAGATTCTCTGCTGCTGGAGGAACTTGCTTACAACTTCTTCAATTCGATTACGTTACGTATAGAAGTGAAAAACGTATGCTTGATCGAATCTGAACAAAGATCATTAATGGTGGATTCTCTCTATTCCGGAATGAGAGATGATCGGATTGAAACAGAAGAAGGAGGAGGAGTTGTTCATTCCTGTGTTGGCTGCTAGAGAGGAGAGACTATTGAGGAGGGTCGGTTTCGAAAAAAAAAAAGTCGACTGAAATGCAGAGTAGGGAGTCAGAGGAATTTTGCTTTTCCTCTCGAAGAAGTCGCTTTTTCAGTAGTTTGCCACGGGTCATTTGCCAGCGATGGATAAGCTTTCTCGATTGAATCATTCCCGGACAGAATGAACGGGGAAAAGCGAAACGCATGATGAACTAGCTCTCGGCTAAGGCTCGTACTTCTAGTGGCACCACCCAGCGTAGAAAACGGAAGGAAGTCGCTCTCCTCTTCTACCGCACCACTAAAAGAAAAAGATAAGATATATTCTCAATTTCATATCCGGAAGAGAGGGCTGAAGGCCTCAACCGATAGGGAGAGCAGTGGCAGCTCCCTTACTTGATTGGCAGGACAGAACAGACTGGCACTACTACTAGCTCAACTACCCTCTTAATGGACTCCGCCGTTAACGGCTTTATCATGCTATCTTTATGTGTTGATCCGTTAAATGAAGGTAAGGATAGCATGTTGGTTTGTTCACACAGGCAGCGTGATTGGGGGCTTCGCAAGGTAGTTAGTTTGTTCATCAAACAGGCATGATTCAACTGCTGCAAACTAGTTAGTTTGTTCATCAAATTCGTGCCGCATGGCTATACTATACACTCTAAAAAATAGAGGGTCTGCAAGAGAAGCCATAAGCCTTCGTGCTCTAAAAAGAAAATCAAAGCATTTTGGAGGTTGCTGAACTATGTCTATGGCTATGGCACAAAGGCTTGCTCAACTTGGAGAAGAAATCGAACGCGTCGAGAACCAGCTCTTCTTTCCTCATCCTCTGAGGTTACCCGTAAATCTACCCTTCAGATCTTACCACCGAACTTACCTTCTGCGCTCTTCAATTTCCGATTCTACGGAATGTTAGTTTTCAATCTCATTTGAGTAGGTGAGAAGTATCAGGCTTTCATCCGATTTTTTGTGGATGTGGATTGGATGATGGATAAAGCAGCGAGTAGGGTCTTGCTTAGGTTGAACATGCAACTAAAGGGCATAGTTATGTAAATGCAAGGGTTTCTCCAGCCTATGAAAGAAGGATGGTCCCGGACCGACCTACCGTTAGCTTTGCTAAAGCAGTAGTACCAGGGTAAAGACAGGTGGCATAGGGCAGCCCTCACCAATGTGGTGACTAGACACCACATCTTGACCAGCTCGTCCCAACGGAGGAAGAGGCCTCCTCAGCGCAGTAAGCTCCATTTCCTGTCGCTTGTTTAAGGCGATACGGTATCTCCATACTTTTCTAACTAAGTCAATTGAAAATGACATCGGCTAGTGAGTAAACGAGCTTCGGAATCGGATCAAAGCCAAGAACCGAGGTCTGGGTGTCCGGATCAGACTAAGAAGAAAGGTAAGGTGTTCGCGATTTCGAAGAAAAGTAGCATGTGCTCCGTTCTAGGCTGGCTCAACAGTCTTCAATACATCACATCGTCAATGTCAATGGCTGCTAACGCCGCGACGAGGGCGCTACAGGTTGTTGTCTTCCTTTCTTTTTTTTGCTAAGGCTAGCTTTCCTAAGACAGTTCCTATGCTTGATCGAAGTTCTCCTATGGCCGCAGAAGAGTCCGAGGTTTTCCGCTATTCAAATCGTATTTTATTTGTAGATGGAGGTAATGTGTCACCCTAAACGGAAAGTCTATCATGTTTCCGCTCCCTCCTCTACTATCCAAAGGCATCGCTGCTGTCTGTGCCAACGTCGATGTAGTTCCCAATCCTTTCAGAATTCAGCCATATTATGGACACGAGAGCGCAGAGGGCGAAGAAGAGGAAGAGCCGTGACGGGTGAGCACGGAGAACCGTCGGGAGACGAGAGAAAACAGCAACGACCAGAAGACATATACGAAAATAAAAACTCTCATAGTAGAGTGGATGGCAGGAATGGTTACCAGAAAATGACAGATTCATATATGTCATTTTTGGGGACGTCTTTTTAGTTAGATTTAGGAACTCTAATTTGCATATAGAAAGAAGGTCTCAATTCTACTCTGTTATGAGCATCGCTAAACCACTTCATTCTTATGCTCGAAACCTCCCCTTTTACAGCTAGGTTCTGAAAGAACTATGGTATAGCCAGGAAACTGCTGAAGATACCTGATACACCGACGCGGATTTCGTAGAGTTGGTTGGTCTTTTTTTTTTTGTAATGGGCGAATTAGGTATCGTAAGTAATGAAAAGCAGATTAGCGGCGCCTCGTTGAATGAAATAGGCCTTCGATCGGGCTACCGACTGCCTTCACTTACTGCCGGAGTCAGGAATTGCGTAAGTAAGATAAGAGCAAAGATCTTCGTCCTAACAAGGGGCTTCCGTTGGGGGCATTCAACTATGTTGTAAAGCCCAGATTCTCGAATCAACCACTCATCCTAGTTAGGTTCGCTTTGCTCACCCTCATCGTTCTGCCAGGGAACCCAGGTAGGACAAGCAATGGACAGGTCTCAATCGAGAGTTTCCTCTCACACAAGTGGGAAGGTCGTCTACGGCACAAGCTAGAGTTCAGTAAAAAAGGATATGAAGCTAACGGCGAGGCGGGGCTTGAGGATCCAGAAGGGTAGATCAGTTATAAGTATGCTTTTCACAAGTCACTTGATTCTTCATCGAAGGAGATTCTATTTTATTAGAGGGAGACCCCAAGACTAATGATAAAGGAAAGAAAGCGAGAAGGGAGGAGAAATGTTGAATAATCTATGCAATTCGACATCTTATTTATGTCTGTTGGCCCTGATTATAATTATGTTTAGTAGAGGCTGCAAAAGCCCAACCTTTTCCGCCCTAGAGCATGTTCAAATCTCATGAACAAAGCGTGTTTTGAACAGAAACCTTGAATCACGATAATATACAGGAGCTATTCTTTGCTTCTATCCATCCAGCTAGGACTGGGTATCTGCTAACGGATGATGCCTACTGGAATAACGAAAAAGTGGGTATTCAAGTTGATCTGCTCCCGGGGATGGGGAAACTATGGTGTTCTAGAGTCCCGTCATATCCATGCATCTTCAGAAAAAGCCTCCTCGGTACCAAGGGAGTAATGAATTGCAGCATTCTACGGCGGATTGATTCGAACTGCGACGAGACCCGGAACGAACAAGGTCGCTTCAAACACTCATTCAAAGGGCGTGTGGCTCAGCTGGTAGAGCATTGGTCCAACCGGAGATACGAATGTTGTTCGTACCTCACTTCCACCTCTGTCTCTATGTCCCACCCATTCGAAACGACAACATGTTAGGTACTTGAATAGCAATCCTGCTCACCTGTTGGGGTGGGGAAACGAGAGAACGATCCACCTTCCAGGTGATCGGAACTAGTCATCTACTATTATGTATCCCATTCATTCAAGACATCCCCTCTCTTAGTATGATTCAAAAGCTGCGGTTGGAGAGGAGGACTGGAAATCTAATGAATATTGCTCTTAATTCTAATAAAAGTAGTATGGCGAATCATTTGCCCTCCAAGATCATTAAACCCCTCTTTCTCAGTGACTCGCTGCAAAAGCTGCAGTTGGAATGGATCAGTGGGTCAAAGCTGCCTCGCTTCGCATGTGCTCATAACCATTCATGTAACAGGATCGTTAGCACTCAACCTTCGTCACCGTCAGCATTTGGTACTCTCTCGATAGCTTCAATAGTTCACTGAAAGCCTTTGGTGTAATGAACCGCAAGCCCTTCAGAAAGAAAGACATAATAAGAAAGGGTTGGTTAAGAACTATTGACTGTAAACCATAGCAGATTACAGTCACTCAATGGAGATGTTCGCCTTTGGAATGAAGATGGATGAACAGGCACTTGAGCCTGGAACTGATGAAATTCAGGAAAAAGATGGAACCGGTCACTATACTGGGGGGTGAGACATGACCGCGACTTAAGATTAAAGTACCGTTGAAAAGACTAAAGGAACGGGGAATGACTACCTGTAATAAAGCACAGGCTAATACAGGCCGACCAGAAGAAGCAAGGCTTGATTGGTCGCCGAGTTTCCACAACAGGCCGTAAAATATATCAGATGCTAAGGGGCACCCTTTCCGGCGTACATGCAGAAGTTGGGGATGGTATAGCTGTCCGGATACCATTCACTATCAACCCATTCTGCGTACGGTGGCTGGTAATTAACAAGGGCCTGAGCATGCTGCGCATCCGGCCCATCTAAAACTTGTAATCGAACCCGCCTTTCTCCTGCTTTGAATGCCGGCCTATTTACGGGTCCACGGCCGTCTAAATCGACAGAGACCTTTACCTCATTCTCCGCCCCCAACAAGTAAAGGGCTATTGCGACCTTAGCTCGGCGTTCATCTTTCCGGTCTAGCTCAATGATGAGCTTTTTAGATGTTCAGTCTGTTCGGACGGATATGACGTTGCATGTCATCGTCGTGGGAACCTCATCATCGCTGGTATCCTCGGGTCCCGACGGATATCCGTCTGCAGGCTTAGAGCTTTGCCACCAATGAATTCATTATCATACTCTAATTAGAATGGCTTAATTGGTTTTGGTTTGGACTCTGCTCTCACTAACGTCGTAGAAAGCCATTCGTCAAGCTACCAAGCAATATGTGTCAATGTACTCTTTCTGTACCCCGATACCTATTGAGTAGCAAATCTCTGCACTCTCGTAGTAAATTATCCTTTCCTCGATGAACTGATGAACTCAAGTCAGGCTGGAAACAAAAATACCACGAGATGTGGGCGCGAGAAAATCATTTATCTCTCCAAGCTAGGAGGAGCTGTCTTAATAGCTGCTTTAAGTCTTAGCTCTTTTCTTTAGGAACGACCAGTAAGCGTAAACATCCGAAGGCGATTAATGGTTATTAGTCGTATCATTTTCACCTTAGCCTGCAAGCACCCTTGCTTCGCCACTTATGCTAGCCGAGAGAAAGGCCTATGAAAGCTGTATTAAGTTAAGGAGAACACCCTTCTTCTTTCTCTTTCCTTTACTAAAGCATGGTTCAATCTCTCCTTCCTCCTGCTCACTTTTGGAAAAGCTGGTTGAATTCCTCTCTGTTTCCTTCCTTTAAGAACAAGGGCTCTTCCAGAGTGAACACTGTAATCAAATCCTTCTGCTGTTCTTCTACCTGACCCATCGACCTGGAATCAAATCAATTCCTTTGCTTCGGCCTCTTTTTTTGTTCCGCCAGCAGGCCAGCAACCCCATCGAATAAGGCACCCTTTTCAACAGCCTTTTCGGCTAGCGCGTTCTGTTCTTCCGTAATGCGGGACAGCTTTTTGTCCATGGCCCGCAAGAGGCGCTCGTCCAGCTCGCCGGTCCAACAATCCGATGGGCCAGCAGCCTCCGCTCGCTGCGGACGACTCACAAACGCAACCACTATTGTAATCAAAATCCGGGCCAGCGATTCCCCCACACGGCCCCACTGGAAGAGCACCAAGCAGAACCTCCCCTCTTGCGTGGAAGTAAAAGAGAACGTACACAACTTTCTTAGGGCACATTGTAAAATAGAACCTAAGTCTAATTTTGTAAACAAGCTAGTAGAGGATCTTCATCTTCAAGAGTCGGATCCTACTAGGCTTAAAAAGCTAAACGCAATTATGAACGCGCTGCTACAATGCAGGGGTATCCAGAATCCGAGTCACGCCGCAAATCTTCTCAAGGCGAGTATCAAGGAATGGGACGCAAACAGGACTCTTTAATTTTCTACAGGCAAATCCATTCGGGGGCTGCTAATTGGGGAGACTGTATTATTCTGCGAGAGGCCGCCCTCTCGTATCAAGCTATAACGGGTCGCCGACTGAAGAACCTAACGGAACTTTTCAAAGACCAGGGCGGTTGCCGCTTTCAAGACTAGAACGAAGGTCGAATCGTACGAACAACCGGAATAAAAGAAAGAAGGTTCATTTTCCCACGTAGTTCGTCGGTCAAACCAACGATTCTCTTCTCAAAGTAATAGAGATCTTTTCTAGTTAGACTTCTATCAATGCAATGAAAGAACCATCCCTTCCTATTTGTTTGTCCTGTCAGATAGAAAGAAAATTATACCCCAAAGAGCCCTTCTTTACCACTTTAGGGGGTGGGGGTCTCGGGGGGGTTTACATACAACCGAGGCAAAGTAGTTTATGATTGAATCTCAGAGGCATTCTTATCATTTGGTAGATCCAAGTCCATGGCCTATTTCAGGTTCACTCGGGCTTTGGCAACCACCGTAGGAGGTGTGATGTACATGCACCCATTTCAAGGGGTGCAACACTTCTCAATTTGGGCCTCATATTTCTCCTATATACTATGTTCGTATGGTGGCGCGATGTTCTACGTGAATCCACGTTGGAAGGACATCATACCAAAGTCATACAATTAGGACCTCGATATGGTTTTATTCTGTTTATCGTATCGGAGGTTATGTTCCTTTTGCTCTTTTTCGGGCTTCTTCTCATTCCTCTTTGGCACCTACGGTAGAGATCAGGCATTTGGCCCCAAAAGGGATTGGGGTTTTAGATCCTCAGGAAATCCCTTTTCTTAATACCCTTATTCCCCTTCATCCGGAGCTGCCGTAACTTGGGCTCATCATGCTATACTCGCGGGGAAGGAAAAACGAGCAGTTTACGCTTTAGTAGCTACCGTTTCACTGGCTCTAGTATTCACGGGCTTTCAAGGAATGGAATATTATCAAGCACCCTCCACTATTTCGGATAGTATTTATGGTTCTACCTTTTCTTAGCAACAGGCTTTCATGGGTTTCATGTGATTATAGGTACTCTTTTCTCGATCATATGTGGTATTCGCCAATATCTTGGTCATCTGACCAAGGAGCATCACGTTGGCTTTGAAGCAGCAGCATGGTACTGGCATTTTGTAGACGTGGTTCGGTTATTCCCATTTGTCTCTATCTATTGGTGGGGAGGTATATGAAGGAACGAATCAGTGGATTGAGGAATGAAAGCTCGAAGACAAAAAAGAACCAGGCTTTTCAAAGAATTACTGCAGCTTTCCACTCCCTTTGATTATCATATACAAAAAGTATCTTCCACTTTCCTACCAAATCTCTCTGTATTCTGGCACATAAATGAAGGGGTCGAAGAGATTATGGCAGATCATATTCACCAAGAAATGACCCGAAATTTGATCTTGGTCTATTTGAGATTGTTCCTTTTAATCGTAATAAAAGATGTTTTCTTGTCTCTCGTTTCTTTTCTGAACAAATCGAAGAACCTAATGGATCGAACTCATCCTTGGCTGCTACGAAAG
>JAINUU010000026.1:0-39535 GCA_020205605.1 Panax ginseng
GGGGGCTACTTGGCTTTTAGTTTTTACAGCGTATGATTTGGCCTCTACGGATGCAGAGAAATAGGAATCCCGAAAGGAATGAAACGGAGCCAGACATGTATGGAAGGGTGGGTTAAAGACCTATAGGAACGAAACTGGTCCCAGGGACAGATAGGAGAATGACCAGTTCGCTAAGCGTGAAATAAGAGGGGGAGAGGATTCATTACTTACCCAAAAGAGGGATATAAAGTCAAACAACAAGCGTACTCTATTGACTGTACGACAAGTATACAATGGAACAATATACAGAAGAAAAAAGATCCCTACACATAAAATCTCAATATTGTTGGCCTTGTGAATCTCCTATAGAACAGAGGCATAGACTCACTAGCTCACTCAAGAATGGGACGGCGAGTTTATTGAAGATGTGTCTCAGTTCAGAAGCATGGTTGGGAGTCTAGTGTCTATAACCATCACCCTTGCCTTGACTGCAAGCTCTCCAAGGTTTCTATCTAGCTTTATGGAAGTTCCTAAGTGTTAGAACAAGCAAGGGCTTACTTGCTAAAGGAATGCTTACCGAAGGGCATAGCCCTATATATGTATACTACTGCCAGCCTTTCACTCCTCAAGTCAGGAACCAAGCTACGGATGAGCGCTATTTCTCATTCTCAAGGAATTCTCCAGCGCGAGGCTCCTATTTACTCCCCGAGGCTTAGCGCAGGCGAGTCCCAAGCAAGTACTAGTTTTTACTATCTATAGCTGCCAAGAGTTCGGTCAGTCTTTTCGATAACTTTGACTGTTAGGAGGGGGATCCCTCAACTCCTTATGTTTCTCTTTCATGTTTAACCCCATGACATTCCAGACTACTGCCTTCATGAGCATGTTGAGATCAAGCTTAGTGATGGAATCTTTACTCGCCCTTGAACGAAACGCATGGGCGGAAGAAGGAGATGCGTTTCTGGTACTGGTGGTATTGGACAAGCTCAGGGAATAATCTCTTTCTTATTTCTGTCTTTCTTTCCCATGACGACTAGGAACGGGCAAATCAAAAATTTCACTTCGAATTTCGGACCTCAACATCCTGCTGCTCATGGTGTTTCACGATCAGTATTGGAAATGAACGGAGAAGTGGTGGAACGTGCGGAACCACATATTGGATCACTCCAGTGCGGCACGAAGCCGCTGATGCCGAGTCGGCTCCTATGCCGCTAGCTATGCCCTGCTTGGTCCCCCGGCACGGTGGAGGTTCCGTAGCGCGTCATGAGCACCGGGCTAAGGGGCGGTTGAGCAACTCAAGCGAACCGCCCTACCTTACTACAACATAGGGACAGAAGGGAGAAGGTTGTGAAGGTGGCCTCGTTATCCACACCTCCGGTCGGATGAATGGAGGACCGACCGACCCGGGTTTTCACGAGCGTTGGCGGGTTCTGGAGTGCCTGTCAAGGGCGCTAGCGCATACCCCGGGGTGATCATCACCACCTGCACCTCACATCTCGGCACAGTGGAACGTGTAACCCGCCTGCTGACACGTGAATTAGCTTCCATAATCGAGCGCCTTTAATTTCACCATGTGATTTGTGGATGAATGATGGGTGGGCCACCTCGAATGGTGTGAAATTTGCATGCGGGAAGACCCAGACGTATGGTTTTTAGGGGATCTGGTGAAAGACCGGACTGCTGCCCACCCGACTAGAGGGACCGAGAAATTAATAGAGTACAAAACTTATATTCAAGCTTTTACCTTATTCGATCGCTTAGAGGGCGATCATGGGGTCACCGAATGAAGTCCTCCTTTTTTTTCGTGAGGTACTTGACCCGCAATGAGACAGAGATGACTAGGTGACATATGGAATATAGAGACGACAACAACATGTCATAGAAGGAGATAACAAGTGGAGCTAAAGACCCACTAAGACTAACGTATCTACAACTACATCACCAAGCGACAGTCAAAGGGGGGTGTGAATGCGAGATGCCAGTGGAATGGTCGGCCGGACAGAGGCTAGGGCTACTTCCTTCCCACCTTGTCCTTATTTGTGTGTCAAAGATATAAAGTGAGTGCACCAAAAAAGAAATGGGAACTGAGTCGATCTATTCTATGGCGAAACATCTAAAGCATAACTACACACTCACATGATCTTTGCCAAGAGATAGGAGCATTTTGTGGAACCGGTGAACTACACTTGCTTCTGTATAGATGTGTAGGACAGAGGGTTTGTGGTACCTGCTGCCCACCCTTCCAACTCTACTTTGAGAACTGTGTGAACAGAGAGTGGGCAAAAGGGAAGGAGGTCCTCATACAGAGTCGCACACTTACTTGAGCAATGCGGGAGATTGGGGAATGGGTCGAGTAAAGTTCCTTGGGGCCGAAAAAATCACAGACGAAGCTTTACTTAGATAAGGCTTTTATTTGTATTTTTCTTAGTGATTGAAAAGGAGAGCGCCTGGGTATCTTATAGAAAGGGAAGGCAGAGGCATCGAATGGCGAAGAGAGGTGGCTCGATAGGGAAGGAATGGGAAATCGTTAGGGATGACTTGTTTGTTATCAAAACAAAGGGCTAAATAGTGCCAATGATTCTCTGAATAGGTCTGGATTTCAACGCCTCAGGAAACTGGTCGAGATAGATGAAAACACCTTTTTCCCCTCTTCCTTACTGGGAGGGCAATCTTCTCTTATGGCCCTCACCTCCCGTTTGGCCCGAAAAATGAGAACCCAGCCCCCCTCTGATCCATTCATTTCCGCAGGTATGGAGGATCCAAAGTTAAGCCCCTGCCTATTCGAGGCCAGGTGGCCTTGCCCCATAAGCACCCAACATTCCTTTTGCTCTTCCTTTAGTTTGCCTCCACGAACGCGCCACTTAGGAGCCCTACTCATATTCCATAGGCGACCTGCTTACAATATTAGTTGTTACCTTACACCGACATTTTTCCAAAATTGTTGAATAGTATGGCCAAGGGCTAAGATAACTCAAGTGGGAGAGCCGTGTTATAGGTGACCTTATTCCACGGTTCAGAGAGCACTTGTGTATGTGATGCAAGTGAGCGTGTACAAAAAAGCTATCGTAAAAGTTTCGTTGTTTGTTCCGTTGTTGACCTTATCTATGTTTCTACGATGGCCCAAGAACACGCTCATTCTTCAAATTGTAGAGAGAGACTTTTGAATTCATGAGGTACAATTCTGAGCTCAATATATCTGAGTGTTATTCCGTGAAATAACTCAAATTTCAAATCATTCACTTGCTTTAACTACTCATGCTATTGATGTTGGAGCATCAACTCCGTTCCTGTGGGCTTTTGAGGAGCGGGAAAAATTGTTGGAATTCTATGAAAGAGTCTCAAAAGTGCTAGGATACATTCCAGGTTTCATACGACTAGGTGGAGTGGCACAAGATTTGCCTCTTGCCTTATGTTAAGATATTGATTCCTCCACACAACAATTTTCTTCTCGTGCTTATTTAATTAGAAGAGATGTCAACCAAAGAACCATATCCTCGAAACAACCATTAGTGGATATTGAATACTGTCGACACAACAAGCAAATGTTTGGGTATTGGGTGGTGTAATGTTCAGAGGATGCGACATGAAGACATTGATAGAAATATAGGGGAAGTTCCCATTAGGCAACAATGGTTCTTCCTGACCTTTCTAAAGCATGCATATTATCTTAGTAAAGACTTGGTGTGAAGCCTTGAAGCTTACGTCAAAAGAGCAAAAGGCCCGGGGCTAAGGTGAGCTGAAGGGAGACATCATAAGTGAGCGAATGTGTGTAAACCCAGTCAAACATGACTATTCTAGGTTGGGCGGGCCACCCACCATCGAATAGTATTGGTCCTACGGACCATGAACGGATTTGCCTTTGGCCTTTGGGCACGTCGAAACCGCATGAGTTCACCGGGTTGGAGCACGGTTCGCCAAAATTGGCATAGGTTAGGTGCTATTGATGGAACATCGTAAACCTATCTTTCTCCATATGGAAGTCTTCTTGGTACATAGAGATGTAGGTAGAGGAGGCCTCAAAAGCGTGGCCCAGGCCCTGTGGGTCACATGACTGCACCGAGTTGAGTGGTCGACCGGGCTTTTTATGTGATCAAAGCGGATAAGACCGCCTTCTTGTTATCCAAAAGTAGGTCGAGTTCTCTTTCTACGACCCTTTTATTTGATATAATAGGCCCATCCTTCGTACCCCTATCCCTTATGTTTAGGAGCGGGATCTATGCAAGAACGACCATTCTTGTGGTGGTACGGAAAGCACGGACTCCGCGAACATCCCGCGCCCCCTTTACTAATAAGGGAAAGAAAGCCTCAACTAGAACCACATTCCTTTTACGTGTCGATGTAGCTAAGTGTCTGACTTTATTAGTCATAGTTTCTCTTTGTTGTGGCTGGTGCTCGTTTGCGCACGTGAACCAACCCAACAAACAAGGAAAGGATGCCTCTCGGGGAATCTGAGAATGATTCGAGTTGTATGAAGGGAAACTCTCACATACAACTTGTTTTTTATTGGGGGAAGAAGCCTAACAGGGTCCCCCCACTGACTTGGCCCGGGCCTAAGTGAAAGTTAAGTGGTGGACTAACCCATCCTAACTAGGGGTATTCTGGGATTCACAAAGAGAAGCACCTTATGATGTTCATGACTAATCGGATCCTGACTTGCCAGTAAGTACTAGAGGAGATGGCTATAATCGTTACTGTATTCGTATCGAAGAGATGCGACAAAGTGTTCGAATCATTACGTAATGTCCTAATCAAATGCCTAATGGCATGATTAAAGCTGATGATCGTAAGCTATGTCCTCCATCACAATGTCAGGTGAAACTATCCATGGAATTGTGTGCAGTGTGAAACATAGATCATCGCAGTTCTTAACTGAGACTCAGGTTAAGCTCTATCTCGGAACCTTGTGGGGTTAGAATTAAAGCATCCCGAATTTGGCGAATCTCGTTAAGCAAGGAGAAGCATTGGGAACCCCAATTTCTTTCTTTAGAGCCATTTCTTTTCCCGTCCCCCCGCCCCGGCATAGCGCTTTACTTCTGGTTCTTTGAAAGAATTAACTTACTTCTACCTTTTTCATTGATATGGGGGAAAAGGAACCATCTACCAGTTGGGAAGCTAGACATCAAGTAAGTGGCTTAATGAGGATAACTAAGCGGATACAATCAAGTCGGGTCAGTCATTGGAACATTAGGGTGGTGCCTTACTGTACCACAAGAGGATGCACGGTAGCGTTCGTGGTGGTGTTTCATGATTCCAATGTACTGCATCCAAGATCAGAACGAGCTTGCTAGCGGACCACTGCCGTCCCATTCTTGAGTGAGTGGAGCGTAGCCATCTTATCCATTGAACTAGCTAGAAGCTATTACTTTGGGTCGAAGCACTAAAAGAAAAGGACTGGGAATGTAGCGGTATAGGAACCACGGGACACCCTACTAGTAAAGGGAAAATAGAAGTGCACTCCTGCGCACCAGCTGAAAAAGCTCTTTCCCCTTTCTCTAATAATGAATAATGTAAGGTTTATAGCTTTAACCTATAGAAGGGTCTTTGATGCCCTTTATATAGCTTGGGTTGCTAGATATGGGATCCTCGTAGTAGTCAGGACCAACATCAAGCCGAGAGAGGGAAGTTTTTAGAAGCAATAGGTTGGGAAACCAAGAAAACACCTCACATTTTCTTATCTTCTTCCCGCCCTAGAAGTGGAAAAAAAAGAGGGATTAGCATTATGGACCCAATGATAAACCACTAAAACCTTACTCGTTGGGCCTCCGCGCACTAGGAAAATGCTCTTGCGACGGGAAATCGATCACTAGTTACAATGCTCTAATAAGGTAAGGTATCGAGAGGGCTATCACAGTCAAGTGTGAAGCAATTAGCTCTATTTGGAAAGTACCCCTCTTCCTATTTAGGGAGGTCAGGCGACTACTTTCTTAATGAACCATTCCATTCGTCACGCACCAGACCCATTCACTTGCTTATCGTAGAGGTCAGAAGTAAGTAAAGACCCCATAACTATGAATAGTATAATGGGGTTAAAAGACAAGAGTGCCCGTCCCTAAAGTAGGCTACTTTTTCCAAAACACAGTTCACGATAATCGTAACCGTGTATATATAGAAATAGATCTTCGATATTGTCATTTCAAAATGTCAGCTTCAATCGCTCTTTCACCTTCCAAAGAGCAAAGTTGGCTTGATGAGCGCAGATGAGGAAGCGAGAGCAAGAAAACCAATAATATCTTTCTTATCATTCTATTTAAGAGGAAAAGAGAAGCGCTTTTGCTACTGAGAAAGAGAACGGTAGAGAACGGTCAGCACGAACATTCAAGACTTAGCCGAGTGTTAGCGAAGCTAGATTCTCATAGCGAGAAGCTTCGATTTAGCGAAGCAGTGTAGTAGTGTCGAAGCTCTATGTGCAATAATGTTGAGCCAAGGATGTTTCGCCTTATCTATAGAAGCAATCAACTTAGTTCTAAAAGAATTAAATATGCTCCTTGGTAATGGCTCAATCGTAGAGAAAGCCCTATGATGGGAAACTACCACGTTAGGTTTGGAGAGAGATGGGATCGGTTATATAATAGGGGAACAGATCTGAGATTTTTCTTTCAATAATTACCAAATGACTATAGAATCATCGGTTTACTCTACCTCAATTCACCATTTCAAACCTTATACATAAGGTATTTTCGCATCACTCCTTTTGACCTATACCGCAGTTAAAGCACCTAAAGGAGAATTTGGTGTCTTTTGGTCAATAATGGAAGCAATTGTCCCTACCATCGTAAAATAAGAGCACCTGACTTTGCCTATGCACAAGGACTCGATTCTATGTCCAAACATCACATACCAGTAGATGTGGTCACCGTTATAGGTTGCTCGATCGGGACCCTAGCTTTATTGTGAGCCAAAAATCTTGATAGATTGCCCTTCCCTATGGATCGTCGTGGCATTTAACTCATTTTCGCATTTCCCCACCTTGCCCTATCGTAATCGAGACAAATGGGTTGAAACAAGGGCGATGAGGCTTGGCCGGAGGTAGCAAAGTTCTTGTATGAGAATGTGATAATTCTCTTTTTTTTTCCTTTAGGGCTTGTGATTGAGGAACACATTTGGCATTTTCTTAATGAAGCGTTTGAGCATTTCTCTAGCAACTTCATGATTGCAAGAACTTTTTACCGGCATGCAGAGTCGGCAAGATAAATAGGGTGTTGCGCTGGTTTGAATGAGAACAAAGGCTAGCTAGGAGTATACGGGGAAAGGTTGGACTTCTTAATTGCCTTCCGCCATAAAAAATTCTTTCTAAAATTAGTAATAATTAATATACTACGCAATGTTTAGTCACTCAGAATGAATGAGGCCAAAAGTTATATCTTTATTGAACTTCCGCCCCTCATCCGAGTAAATAACCCAACTCATCAATTCGTTGACAACAAGCCTGCAAACGTCTCGAATTATGGCCAAGATTATGGGAACAAATATGTATCTTTGTTAGATGCATTCTCATATAAAACTCCTTATGACCTTTTGGGCCCTGACCAAGGCAACCTCATCACTACATTACATCGACTATTCTTTCACCACCTCGAAAGAATTTTCTTAATTTGAATATTCAACTCTTCTTGAAACCAAAGTTTCTAGCTTCTTAGCTTTTTCCACTAATTGATATTTACCTAATGCCTCTCTGGTAGTAAACAAAGGATCCACAATTACACTATTTAGAGGTCAGAGTAAAACAGCGCAGATTCCTTCACAACACTAGAGGACCCCCGTTGAGTGCATTTTAAGGGATGGGGAGACGGTGGAAGGGTAGACCATAGAATGAATATCAAAGACTATATTAAATAAGCATTACTCGCTCCATTATGAGTTTATAGGTACTAAGAAGTTGTCTTTGAAGTAGTGTTCATCTCTTCACTAGTGAAAACATCTTGGAACCAATATTTCAAATTGAATAGATGCTTGATATCGTCCGAACTTGAACTATAAACATGATATAGGCGGATATAACATATCCTCCATGTGAATGGCGCCTTAGCAATAGAACTCGGCTTGGGGCAAAGTCCTCTCGCACAAGAGCTAAATGGCCTTTCATGTAAGTATCTCGACATCATAAAATGCAGAACCAACCCAACCTCTATCTTTCCTCTAGAAGCAAGCAATGGAGCAAGCTTTATAAAAAGATGTTGTTTCGCCAAGCCCAATAAAGCAAAGTTCAAAGATACTGAAGGTGCTCGTTTGGTATAAAGTAGCCAACGAATAAATGCACCAACCGCCAAAAGAGCAAGAACTCTTTGTTCGTACATATTTTCCGATTTAATGATTCTTCCTTTGGGGCGACAATAAGATTTTATACATAAAGAAAATCACTTGACAGTATTACACCTACACGATGGAAAGTGTGAAGCGAAGCGTACACATCTATTATTTCAAAAGCCTTATCCATCCCCGACATGGTGCACCATCTTTTATTTCTCTTAGCCTTAGATTATAAGGGCACCTATGAGATCTCTGTTAATCTTTTCACATCCATCGCTTAACCATCGAGTCAAATAATTTAAGACCGTGGATATGACTCTTCTCATGCCTATGATGTGAATAAGATGAGACTTTCCTTTTTTTGAATGGTAAGCCGGGGAAGACCAAGCCCTTTTAAAGTAAAGTAAAGTAAGTTCTGGAGGAAGCGACTCGATCTTCTCTCTAATTCCAAATCAAAGGCAAGGGAAGCAATGAAGGGCATTTACCTAGTTTTGTTGATAAGATGGGCTCAGTAGGCTTTGAACCTACAGTCTCAACCTGTATTGATGAGCTCGAGATCCAATACTCTTACTTCAAATCACCACACGTAGCATTCATTTTCTGATATGAGACCTCTCGAGACTCTTGTACCATTCCCCTCTTCTTGAACCGTGGAACCCCTACTTGTTTGACTTGCTACCCCGAATATTGGATTAGGCTACTAATGGCTCCGAATCTATCTTCTTTCCTCTCCTTTCTGTGGAACCTAGTTTATGCTCTTCCTTTTATAGTGGTACTAGGCCTTCTGTCGCTCTTTCTTCGGCTATTCCACTTCTCGATATTGGTATCTCTAGAATAAATATCAGTGTGATGTCCTTTCTTTTCTTTTCATTCTTAGCTCGTAGTGGGTAGAGATGGTGCTATCGTATACTTTCTCATGCATGCTTTTCTTTTAGGAGTTTTCTCTCTAATTCCCTCTTAACTATCCATTTTATAATTGAAGATAGATGGTAGCGTAAGAGATAGGGCCTGATTGAGTACTTTGCAATCACCAAACTGCTTTCGCGAACCTTCAAGCTTGAAGGTGTAAAGGAAAACATACAATATTTATAGCCTTTTTATACCATAGAATTCGCTCTTACAGAATCCAAAATAACCATTGCAAGGAGGAATCAGTGTTTATCCCTTTCCATTATGAGAGAAGTTGAATTCATAGATGCACTGATAACACTGATGCCAATTATTCTTTAATATAAAAGAACTCTCCCTTTAGATGTAGAGAATGCAAGCTCTATCGAATAGGAAAGAAGGAAGGAAGGCACTTGCGAGAGCTTAGATCCATATGAGGAAAAATAGGTTGTGATAGAAAGGGTTGTGGAAAGAAAAAGCTGCAAGAGTAAGCGCTCCTCTTGGAATTGAAGCAGTTCCCGAATAAGCTCTTAGGATAACTAGGTTTTTTTGCGCAATTGAATCAATAGTTAACCCACACACAAAATAGGAAGCTTGAGAAGAAGCTCTAAGCCTTGACGCTCTTAGAATTCTCCTATCTGGTGTGATTGAATCACTAACCATGTGAGAGTCGCCTTCTTAAATCCTTTGAAACTAAGGAACGTTAAGTGATAGCCAAGACCCAAAGATCTCCTATTTTGATGCTTAAAGAGAGGCAAGGGGCTTAGCGAGCAGTCTAGCTAGATTCGAGCTACTCATACGCTGTCTGAGTTCCCGCTCTTGGTGCAATAAAAGTTGTTCAAGATCTTTCACTCCTAAACTAAGGAAGTGAGCTTGCTTTTCCAAAGAATATGTCTTATGCGGTTAATCCATTTAAACCACGGGGAAGGGAAGGTGCGAAGCCTAATTGACCTAATAAATATTTCCATATTGCCCTTTCTCAAGATGAGACAGTTGGGATGGAACTTGAACGGGGTTCATTTGCAAAAGTTGGAGAATCCATCCTGCTGTTGTGGGAATATTGCCTCGCAACCACCTTTTGCCGTTGAATCCCGAAGAAAGAATAAAAAATGCCTTTTAAGGAAAGAATCAATAGGAGAAGATAGCCACATCGATTTACGAGAGAATAGAGAGGGTCGATTTGAGACGAAGAAGGGCATAAACTTACATACTTCTTTCTAGCTCTTCTAGTTAGCCCGTAGTGGGAATAACCCTTTCTATTACCTGAAAGACAATAAAGAGTGCCTCACATTCCACTGAACGCTGGGGAAGAAGTGATATAGTTTTTTTACGAGTTGTAGGGGTATGCTTTATCTATCTTATTGGCTTAAGCATCCTATTTTTCTTTCCCTTAAGGGCTATACCTACTTCCTTTCGTAGCCATAAGTTAATATTAGAACTCTCTGCAATCGGCTAATTTTAAGCTAGATAAACAGGCCTTACTTAATTGTTACATTGAGTTGGGAAAGCCTCTTGTTCTTCCTACCAAACGAGACATTACTCACTGCTCTTCGTCTTCATATGAAATAGTAGTGCCTACCTTTCATTTCGGCCGATTTGTTTCTATCTCTTGACTACTTCTCCTCTTTAGATTCGAGCCTTATGTCTTGCTTCTTTCGATAGGGATGCCGATAATGACCTATCTTCCTTACAGTGGATTTGACAAAAATTCCTTTCAAAACCGATTTGGGGTAATTGAACACAAATAGAAGTTCAAAATACTCCTCTTTTGAACTCGGTTATTCCGATTTTTACACGACAAGCGATCGAGAAAAAAATGATCGATGCCATCAATCATGGGGCCTCACTACATTAACTACCTAGATAACCCACTAGTTTAGCCTTTGGATACATAGTACTCTGGGAAAGGAATAAAAGGACTTTCTCAAACTAGAAAGAAATCTCTTTCGTGTTTTCTATTAGACTAAGTTTATTAACAAAGCATTTAAGTGGGCGTGCTTTAGCGGGGATGGAATATTATAAACGTTATAAGATACCTTAGCTTACTCCAAAAAATGCCACCCGCCTTTTGGCTAAAGAATCTATCATTGAATTCACCAGCTCTGGCTAAATGAAGGGGGAGAAAACTCAAGCTCTAACTCACGGAAAGCTCCTCAAACTCACGAAGCACCGGTACCTCTTCAAACCATCATCATAAACCCCTAAAATGCATTCTCTGCGGTGGATCTCACAAGACCTACCAATGTCCTCGGAAGGTCGCTTTAAACGCATTGTTGGCTCTTCAACGTGAGTTAAGCCAAGATAACTCGTACAAGAGTGAGACCAAGGATACTCACATGGGAGCTCTCCATTTGCTTAATGCCATTCATTAAAGGCCATATAGATAGCAAGGCAACTAAATAAGTAACGACTTTCCGGGCTAGTCTAATAGTAAGACGCTCACCCGTTGCTCTAATGCCTCGTTACGATATAATTGAACTTGCTCGTTAAGCGATATATTTTCTTCTTTGGTATCAACTTTGGTACATGTGTTTTTTGCTCCCTCTTGGGCATATATCGGTGGAGCTTGGATAAGCCTTAGTCGACATCGTTTTACCTCCACTCTAGACGTCGGGAGAGAATCCAGGCCTATGTCCGTCCAATGCTCAACCAATAACCTGTGTATCTAGGGACGGTATCTTAAGAACTAATGCATCTACTAAGACAACCCAAAGTCCGCTGCAGGAGGCTTTCTCTGAATGACAAGGAAGTGAGATCGAGGTCCACTTCAAAAAGGCTTAGTTATCTCTTTGTCGGTGATTCACTTACTAAACCGGGCTCCTTTGTTTGCAATGACTTTAGTTTAGAAGAAGTGAGTGATTGCCCAGTCTAGGCAAAGAAAGAAAGTGACTAGAAAGACTATCCCTGGTCCCATCGTCGAGAGCGGTACCGGTGAGCACTATGAAAGGCTACTAATGGATTTCGCGCGGATGTAATTGTGAGAGGAAGAGCCTGACATTCGTGACTGGTGGAAGTCCCTACGATCTCGTACCTGCCAAGCTGCAAGGAAGGCTTCCAACAAGTCTATCTCTATATCAAGTGCTTGAAATCTTCCGGCAGTCCCTATCGCATTCGGTTAGCTCGAAAAGATTGACGATGTCAACCGGTCTGCACATCAAGGGACTCATTTTGAGTGTTGATGGTAGCAAATGGGGCTAGAACCCGCTTGGAACATCTCGCATGTGGGTACGAAAGAATAGTAACTACCGCCTTCGACTTGACACCAACTCTCCCCGGGCGTACGATTCCACTACTTTATTCCTTACAGGAAGAATGGAAGCAGAAGATGAACCACCCAAGGGAATTGGCTGATCCCTACCAGTTCTTCTTTTATTCATCAAAACTCATGCTAATAGGAGCGACACTAACGGCCTTAGCCTGTCCTATCATCTTTTTATTGGAGTTTCTCATTTCTCCTTTGAAACCTTTCAGAGAGATTCCCGTATAAATTGATTGTACTTTTGTTATGCTTTTTTCTCTATACAGCACTCAGGCAGCTCATTGCCTTCAGACTTTTTCGTGGAAAGGTTCAGAAGTTCTTCTAATCCTGGGTGGGTCAGCCTCTCTTTATTATATAGTACTGGGCCTACTAACGGAGAGAGAATTGTGTTTACACAGCCTTTTTTAGATTCCCTTTCGGCCGGGGCTTTTGTGCAATATAGTGGGAGAAGTCTTTCTCGCGATTTTGATCCTATCTCTCCGCCCGTGTATTCTTACCGGCGGATTTGATCTTTTTACTCTTGCTAGGAAGAGGTTTTCTATTTGAGTAATATGGCCCAGCTCTATTACTTCAAACATATTTCATTTTCTGTTTACGAAAAGGACGCTTGTAAATCCTCCTTATTTCTATCTTTCTATATTACATTCTCTTTTGCTGTATCTGGCTGAGCCCCATCATGCTTCAAGGCATACTATTCTCCCTCTCCAGGGGCTTTGTGCTTTGACTTCTTTTCGTAGCAAAGAGAGAATAAAGGGCTTCATTCTCACTTGTCTTTTCTACCTTCTTAATCTACTCTTTCTTTGTTATGAAACAGGAAAGAAAAAGCCGCCTATATCTAATCTATATTTATGCGTTTTTGGCCTAATTTTTGCTCTACTTTTTTCTATTCTAAAGCAAATCGATGAAAATTACCTAAGGGTCTCTAAATTTACAGTTACTTTCTCTTTATTCTTTGTGAGAAGAATTCCATTTGTTTTTGGGTTCTTTGGACTCATTTTCCTGCTTATACCCTTCTGGGATGATGAGCCTTCCCTTGGCAACTCTATTTCTTCCAGTAGCCTTCCTCAATCTTTTCTCTTTTCTTTAAATCCTTGACGCGGATTGCCCCCCGGCAGCTACAGGCCTAATTGATGAAATGATAGAGAAAGAAGAACTACGTGCGACTTGATCCCTTAACATAAGAAAGGTACGTAGGCAGCTTGGAAAAAGAGGCCAGGTTCAGTCCCATTTGTTCCTATTGTTTAGAAATTTTAAAAGATCATCGGTCTACCTGATTGAGTTGGATCTGTGAGGTTGGTTATAAGATATGTGTTCGTTGTCTATATGACGCCAGCCAGAAGTAAGTAGGATAAACAGAACGACGTGAAGGCTTTTATTTTAAAATACGTCAAGCCAGGGCGGCCGGTCCAGCCCACAACCTTACGTCTATTTCTATAATATACGAATATAGAAACTAACCTATCCTTCCTGTACTCTGACTTTCCTTCTCTAACGCCAGTTCCAGCGAAGTGACCGATAATCCAGGCGACGATCAGGAAGATAAAAAAGCTTTGTGAGGCAATAAGGCGAAGCTCTGGGAAAACTGATAATGGAGCTGGCTAACAGGTACACCTCCTGAAAGCATCTCAACGCTGGTCGTGGGTCATCCAGGAGGTCTCCCAGAATGATGGAAAGAATTGGAGGCAACTCCTAGACTTACATAATTTTTTTAATCATCCGTTGGACTTAGGCAAGCAGTTGCCCGATCAGAATGATGGAGAGGTCATGCGTCTGACCACAACTCCATGGCAAATGTATTTCGATGGCTCCAGTACGCAAGGTGGTGCAGGAGCAGGTATTATTTTCTCTCTCTAATGGTCTAGTTTCTCACCATTCATACCAGCTTTTTCCATGCACGAACAACGTAGCTGACTATGAAGCCTTGCTTATCGGATTAGAACTAGCTGCGGCAATGGGCATGCGATCCATCCACGTTAATAAAGGGTGATTCTCAGTTAGTAGTGAGACAAGTCATCGCTGAGTATCAGGTAATAGAATCAAAGCAGCAGCCACCACACAAAAAGAGCCCTGAACTCGATTCGCCGGTTTGATGAAATTAAGATTGACCATGTACCTAGAAGGGCCAATGTTGAGGCTAACACAATGGCCCAGCTAATGTCGACGTTTGAGATTTCCCTAATCGGACAACTGAACAAACGTTCAAAGGACGATTCAACAGCATTCAGAAAACCTTTGACTGTTACATAATGGAGAACGAGATCAGGCAGGATGATTGGCAGCAACTCTCGTCAGGTACTTGTCCGATCCTTCTAAAGAAACTCCCAGGTCAGTAAAACAACAAGCTTTTCATTTTGCTTTGATTGACGGGATATTGTATCGGCGTGGAAAGGACGGACTGCTCCTCAGGTGTGTGGTGAGCAAGAAGCCGAAAATTTATGTTTCAAGTCCATGATGAGTATAGTATATGGATCACATCAAGCAGGGCATAAAATGCGTTGGCTGATCAGAAAGCATAGCGCCATTACTGGCCAACCATCTTATCCGATTTTCTTTTAATATGCTAAGATATTCCAGGCCTACCAGAAACATGGACCAGTGCAGCATGTACCAGCTTCAATTGCATCCGATCTTAAGACTTCGCGCCTCGACGCTTTGATCCCATATTTCACTCCGGCCCGATCACGTAGGAAAATACGCCTTGCAAAAGCTCTGCCTGACAGGAAGAAGTTCCACCGCTCGCCTGACACAGAACCAATCGGAAAAGGAAGAGAAGAGCTAAAACCTTTGAGGCGGTACTTACTACCCGTTGCCCTGCACAGCCGTCTTAAGCAAATGAACCCCGTGGATAAGTAGGCCTTTCTTGCAGACCGATCTTCTGCCGAGTTCCCCCCCTCAGCTCACGCGATAATCGGGACAGAGAGAATGGACTTGATTCACCTTTGCCTGACCGTCCGGCAAGAACGAGAGCAAATTTCCACGTCCAGTAGAGGGACCACCCTCACTCTCGTCAGCTAATACATACGTCACCTCCCAAAGCCCTTAGCTGAGAAGCTGCTTAAATGGAAGGTATCACGTGGATATCTAAAGAATGCGATAGAACACCTTTTCTGACATCAGGAGATGAAAGCTTCAAACCAATCGGTCAGGTAAGCCAAGGGGCATGGATGAATGAACTCGATGCTAGAAGGCTGCCGTATAAGTAGAGCCTTTCAAAAGAATTGTTGAAGCTGCCGGGCATCTACATGGGACCTCTTGCAGAAGTCTTCCCAACCAAAAGCCAAACAGTGCAGCTCCTACCTAGTAACGTTATATATGTTAGTCTTATTATTAAGTCATTCTCCTAATGGGGATAACTAACTATATCTTATGGAAGGATGATAAATTACCGGAAGTAAGCCCTATGCAATCCACTGGGGGACTCCTACTATGCCTTTGTATTAACCCGAAGACTAGCCTTAGCTAATATTTTAACTCAATTCAACGATGGAACTTGCGTGCCCATAAGAAACCTTCTGTTTCGCTTCTAACAGGTGAGATAAAGCGAGGCTTTCCTTGGTTGCTTTCTCTTGCTTGAAACGAACAGGATCTATTTTACTACTTGACAGAGTCGCTGGCTTTATCACTTCGATTGAAAGAAGACCTTATATCGCTCTATAACCTGCTTTTGATTTACCTAGAACCAACAAGCCTATTCCTTCTGCTATCCTATCTGTCTATCTCGCCGTTTGCTGGCCCCTTATGACTTTGTAAATGGATCCCTTTTTGCTGAAAACATGTGAACTATAAAAGGACTACCAGTAAGTACTCTAACCAAGCAGTCAAAGAGGTAAGAACTAAAAAGCTGTCTATCAATGCAATCTCATCTCCAGAAACAAACGAAAGGAGAGTGGGTAAGCAGGCTCCTTCGTTGCCTTAAGTAGAGATGGGCACTACCAAAAGAAAAAAGGCAGGCTAGTGCGTGTCCGGTGATGACGACGCCGTAGTACTGATTTTGAGTTCCCGATAATATAATAAAGCATTCGATTGATTGCCTCTGATCAGAGTCCTTGAGTTAATAGAGTTACGTTTAGCTTCTAAGGCAGAAACCTACCAACGATTCCACCTTTCCTCAAAGGCTAGGGCCGATGACCCTCTTTCAGATCATACCCGACAACCCCTCTGCCAAAAGAATGAGATGTAAGCCGGGAGAAAGGAATTTGTGAAAGTTTCTTCACGCGTGTAAAGAGCTTTCTTTCACGCATGAGTAGTAGTAAATGACCATTCTTCGAGGGGCCGTCTAGTCGTCTAAAACAGCCGTATGTGGACACGGCCCGACGAACAAAAGCAATGGCAGTAAAAGCAGATGTCTGGTCTCGGTTAAGCCCGACGATCCTCTGGACAAAGAAGAAGATAAGATGTGGGCTGTTGGTCTTGATCTGCTGGTGTACTCGATCAAAAGATGGCGACTAGGGTTGCATTTTCCATTCTTATAGAATTTCAAGACCGTTCACTCGTGATTTTGAATTGGGATACATAAAGATGTGCCATCAGGAACGGCAGGATACACCACATTTGATGGATCTGATCCACCACACAGTAAATAGGCCAGAAATGGTTATTAATACTGCAAAAAGAGTAGCATCCATCGTCTGCTGACAAAGGAGCTAGCTAGGAGATCCTGACCCGTGGTGGAGGGCCTTTTTTTAAGATCTCAGCCATGAATACCAGAAGATTTTGGTTACAACTGGATGGGAAGTTGCTCGTAGATAATAATGACTAAATGGGATAAAGGGGGCGACCTGGAGCCATGCCAGGGGACAAACCAGGCTGACTAAAATATAGAGACAGGACAGGCCAAAAGTGAACAAGCTTTGCATGGGCTGCTGTAGGCTGGGCCTAACTAGTAAGAGATAGGACGTTCAGAACCCTCCCTGAACTGGGAGATGATCACAAGATATGTGAAGTGATTCCACGTAAGCAATGGGAAAGATTTGAGTGCTTTTCTACCCCCAATTGAAGGGGCCTTTTTCTAGAAGGAGGTTCACTCTTTTGGTTGCCCCCAAGAAGCAGATGGGCGTCTTTGCCTGCCAACAGGAACTTCTGCGATTGACATTATTTTTGGCGACAGGGCTAAACCAACCCTTATAATAAGCACATCTCATCCAGAAGACGAAGCACGAAAGTACACAGCCTTCCTTTTCTTATAAAAGTACCATGATGATATGAATTTGGGGCCACAAGGATAACATGATTATATAAGCAGGCGTATTAGTAGAATTTATAATTGATGCGATACAGGCTAATAGCGGAGATGAGGCAGCCGCCAACTAGAGGTCAACCTTAAATTCCTATTGTACCCCCTTTTTTTATTTGATCCCGCAGTATATCACGACCCATCTTTCTCTTCCCTTCACGTAATTCCTCATTCTGAAGCAAAAAGGCTTCTGGAGAGAGGGGCACCCGTGGGCAGACAACCAGTCCTATAAAAAGTATAAGGAGGGGTTCACATATAGCTGGTTCCTTTGTAAATCTGTAAGCTTCATTAGGAAAATCCATGGCATAGTGAGTAGATCCACATCAGAGTAGTGATCAAACAATTCTCACAATCGAGATTAGCAGGTAGGAATGGATGGCTGTGTTTGCAACCAATTAGAACTAGAGAGCGTGAAGGAAACCAACCCTATTGCATATTGCAGTGTGATTTTGCGCCTCACTTGACGCTAGACGATCTATCCATATAGCCAGAAAGATGCCTATCAGGATCCAGGGCTAGATCTGAAGGAAGGCACTCGAGGTAGCAATTGTGGAGAATAGAGGCCAAACTGCTAGTAAACAAGGGATTAATTATGGGCAAGATTGATAGCATTCCTCATGAAACGGAAGGAAAACAGCTAAAGATGTGCATACCCCTCTTTAAGTAATTTTTTGCATATAGTGAGTAGTCTTTGTTTGATTTATCCGCTCCACAACTCAGGGGCAGGTTGATTTATCTATATCTATTCAATAAATGTCGGCTTTGGCCAAAAAAACACTTTGCTAGCCCTTTAGGGGTCTGGTGGCACTCCTCCTTGGCTACAGTTACTAATCTGAGGCACTGGCTTGAAGCAAGTTCAACCAGCTTACAAACCTAAAAATCACAGCCTTTTCATAGAATTTGATCAAAAAGTGGTGGAGTTCAAAAGAGTCCCCTGACGTTGCTGCTTCCTTTAATCAAGTGTTTGGAATGGTTCTAGGTGTCACATTCTCCAAAGGGCAGGACTACTATAAAACTATAAATAAGGGGTCAGATATCTTACTAGCTCTTAGATATCCTCCGGAGCTTCCCACTTTCTGTCTCAATCTCCTCAATAACTTGACATGGAAGCTAGCAAAGCAAGCACTGACCAAGGGAAAGAGCTGGCGTCTTGTTTAAAGACCGTGTAAGGGCCGAGGAGGAAGAGCAGAAGCGAGGATAGAGTGCCCTGTAGACCATCAATGGGCGACAACCCTTTTTGAAGCCTAGGATTAGTTCAACAGAAGGGAGCTCAGGACAAGAGAAGAGGAAAGTTATAGGAAGCGAGAGCTTGCTTGACCGGTAATGAGGGAGAGTCATATTAGTAGTCAGCGTAGTAGCTAGTTTTAGTTAGTTAGTAGCATTGGAGGTAGAGGATTCACCAAGGCTCTTGTATCAATTCAGTTCTGGACCGCTCCAAGTGAGTAAGAATCCGGATGTGAGTGATTGCGTTAAGTAGTATAGTAATATACTATAGTAATAGTAAAAACTTCAAAATTCTGGAACCTTCTTTTCGGTATCTGCTTTTTCCTGCCTGGCGTCAGTAAGAAAATCCTTTCCCAATCCTGTATCGAAGTCAGTCCCCCACGGGGTTTGTTTGTCCAAGTCACTAAGCAGTCTCCTTTTTTTTGAGTGTGCTTCCAGCTTCCCAAGGTAGTGCCAGTCGACTACCCCATTTCTTCTATGAGAGATGTCCTTTTGCTTCTTTCTCCTGCAGCTAGTGCTAAACTAAAGGCAGGTCAGTTTTGTTATGCTAGACCTAGCTTCTGCTTTCCTGTACTGGAAGTTGAGATAACGGGTCCCCAACCCCAGGGTTCTAGGAGTCAAGTATATATTAGGACCTCCTTCCAGGTATCTCCCTAAGTGAAGTCTTCCCTCTGGATCTAGTTTGTTCCAGGGGAAGGTTTTTATCCCTCTCCCTTGTCAGTCGAGCTACTCCATCCCTCTAGGTTTCATAATTCGGATATGAGCTCCCCAAGGTTTTATTACTAAAGGAAGTACTGGGCTAAGGCTAAGGGCGGACCCTCCTTCTATCTTCTATCTAGGTGTCCCGGTCTGGAGGTGAGTTCGCTTCCAACCAAGTTGTATTTCGTTACAGACTTAGTTTTGTACCCTAATAGGGGTTGTGTTCATCCTGCGTACTATCAGCTATAGGCATTCATTGGTTCATTTCACAGCAGGAATGCCCCTCTTGCATAAGAACTCCACCGATGGCATAGTCGAAGCATCGGTATGTACCTCGAACAGCTTAGCATGATCCATGCAAGGCCAGCACCGGATCAGCCATGATGGCTCCCTTTAAGTCCTCAAAGGCCTCTTGACATTCTCTCGTCCAATGCCATGGTTGGTTCTTCTTAAGGAGATTAGTCAAAGGTGCAGCCCGACCTAAAGCCTTGGATGAACCTACGATAGTAGTTTACCAGGCCAGAAGAAAAAGATCTTAACTCATATACCTTTGATGGGGATCCCATTCCTCTATGGCCTTCACCTTCTCATTGTCCATGCAAATGAAGTCCTCCCTTGATCCGATGTCCAAGGAACAAGACTCTTCTATTTCAGGCGCAGCAGTGAGCCCTTCTTGCTAAATCTTCGCTTGTAGAATACCGTACGCCAACAGTAATTACCATTCAGATGAAAACCATAGCGAAAGCCCGAATTACTTCCTTCAAAGCAAAGCCGGTTACCGTGCAGGTTCGGAACAATCAATCCGTTCGTTGGTTCGAGACTCAAGAATGGAGTCCCTCTAACTTCTAATTAACCAACCCTAGTTTCGACATCAAGATCAAGAAGTTGCCTCATAGAATCAATCTTGGCTGAATAATCTCTTTGAACAAAAGAAGACCAAGGCTAGAACTTCTCCTATGAAAACGGATGGCGAAACTCAGGATTCATAGCTTGTCTTCGACCTCCCCTCTGAAAAAGCTTTCTCAAAGAAGCGAAGCGCTTTGCCTTTCCCAATAGCTTTTCAGTTCCAGCATGATAGCCGGTGTGATCAAAGAAAGAGATCAATCTTTTTTATATAATAATAGATCCGCGATCGGTCTCAACTGAAAGAAGTCTCCATGCATCTCTTTATGAACTATTCTTCCTAGCCAAGACAACCTCTGGTCGCTCATTAGTTCATACAGTTCGCATCTTCCCTTTGCCGCGGAGTAGAGCAATTGGTTAGCTCGTAAGAGCTCATAACCTTAAGTTACAGGTTCAAATCCTGTCTCCACAACATTAATCTATTCATGTTGTGTCACATTCATCAACCCTTGTATCATCAGCTGTCTCGTATGATCGAGCCACATTCCAGAGGGAAATCAAATGAAAGCGGTGCCTATCACGATCTAACGCGTGGAATAGATGCCGAAGGTTATGATCATATACTTTATCGCAACGAACTGAACAAAGGAAAGGACGTAGTCGGAGATGTCTACAGGAGTAATCATAGGTTTGGTGCGTACCAGCTTATAAGAGGGCGTCCGGGGACCAGCAAAGATGTTCTTCCTGCGGTCGATCTACGGCCCGGCGCGCCATACACTGATTGGTTGCTGAACGGTTCGCATCCCCGACCCCCTTAAGTCAAATGGGCTGCTCACCTCGGCGTGCCAATACTGCGCCCCGATCTCTAACTCGATAGTTACAGAATTCCCGATCGATAAATCCCTGAACCCTACGAGCTTAACGCATGTATTACAAGGAGCACAATACACCTACAGTCCTTCTACCAGAAATGGACACTATGCGAATGATGAGAGAGAGATAGCCGAGGAAGGGCGCACTAAAGGATGGAATGGAGAAATTCTATAGTTACATATAGTTAACCGAATCAAACCATCAAGTCTTCTTTAGGGAAGCTACTCATGCCTTCTCAGCTCGCTCCGAATGACCAAATATGGAAAGACTAGACTTCCGGCTGCTGAAGCATGAACCATAGGATGATTTCATAGGGACGGGGTTCCATTGAGCCCAAAGAAGAGGACACCAACCCATCGACTGAACCTTCAGAGTCAAAGAAACTTTTTACCCCCAAAGCTCCTCAATAAGCCATACGGACCAAACCAGGCCGAGGTTGAAGAACACGAGAATGAACCATACCATAAGGCCATAAGGAAAGGAATGAGCTAAGCTCGACCATCAATCTCTCTTTGTAACACCAGCCAGTAGCTCTGCTCCCTATGCTGTGTGTGGCCCTTTTAGCAAGCAGTTTCAAAATGGTCATACTAAAGGAACGGTGAAAGACCTATTTGGTGATCTTTCTTCGAATCTGCTTCTTCAGCCCAGCCACCTTTTGGCTCGCTCCGTATACTCTACTCGTTCCTTGGTTTCGTCCTCCATTCATGCATGAAGTAGATCCACGAAAGGACATCTTCTAACTAGATTAATAAGAGTTCCTTCCATCCCCAAGCCACGATTCCGCGGTTAGGAATCAGGCGTGTTATGATCTTTTCAGGGCTTGAGGAACCTTGTTTTTTGATCCATCGATTGAAGAACAGAATAGTTGGAATTTACCTACATGTAACCTGATATTATGTGTCTCACTACTTTCAAGGGCTTGGTGCCGGCTTAATCGGACGAAGCAGGCAAGCCAGCCTTAGTTACACCCTATGCTAGTCCACTACTGAATGATTATAGTACGCCATCTCGATAGATTGTTCTCTACAACATGAGCTGGCATACACACCAGCAGAGATCAGGGAAGACGTTCCACAGCTGTATGTGAGCTAGACTTGCCTGTCTGATCACCATATAAGGAGAGAATCAATGAGAGTAGCGGATAGGTAGGCAGGAAGAGATAGTTGCTCGCAGGCCTCCACCAAGTGATGAATTGTTTTGATCCAATCTGCCTCCTAACCATTGCAGGTGCAGCTATTGGCTCCCCCACAAGGGGCGAAGAAGGCATTACAAAGAGAAAGCTACTAAAGCAAAGCTGAATCACTCGCTGGCTCTTTCGAATTTGATATTTTGTCTAATTCTTTAAAGTAAGCTTCCCCCAGGGCATATTGACTAGTCAGGGTGATTGGATATAAGGCTGTCTATAAAAAAAGTAAAAGGAAAGTCCCACATTTATGGAATGAGATAGTTTGAAAAAAGGGGCCTATCATACGCCAAATAGCCTATGCACATGAACAAGAGCGCATTCCCTCCATCCATACAAGCAGGGGAGTCTGGGATCTAAGTATGAATCCAGTTAAATGTAGATTGCCACATCACAGATATGGATATGCCAGATCCTCAAAGCCATGGGAAGGGAACTTAGAACGCTCCAATAGCCGAAATGAAATCGGATTATGTTCCCGGTATAAGAAGGAAGGTGCCTAGCAAGGCATATTAAGGACACCAGTTCCTTCCAGCAATGATATACTATTCTATATCGGTTCCGGTTCTCAATCAAGCAAAGGGATTTGAGTCCCATAAAGCCCTTCCTTCTTAAAAAGTAAGGGTATTGATTTTAAAGAAATGGCCTGGGCCTGATGTCGGAGATTCATGGGTTGCTAAGAAGAAGGCAAGGGACACAGTGACTCTACTGAAAGGAGAGGGGGCCTTACTTACTCAATAGGGCAATGAAAAGAGGAGAACGAGGACGGCTGACTACCGCTAAAAAGTAAGACTACAGTACGTTGTATGATTAAAAACTGCCGCTGCATACTACCCGTGCTTACCAGGTCTGACTGGTGCCTTTCTCCAACAGCTGCTTCAATCAATGTTAAGTCTGGCTACATGAAACCTTAACCCGCAACTGACTTCTTATTGAAAGACCGAACAGAAATGAAAAGTCGTACTACAACAACAACAAACATTCCTCCCGCTCTTACTTTGATCGACTTGCCCGCACTGGCGTCTTTTTTTGAGAGAAGAAGTCAAAGGGCTAAGCGACTCTCGAAAGTCGTCTTTTGTATCGCGCATAAGAGAAATAACATAGATAAGATCATTGCTTAAAAGAGTTTCATTGTAGAATTTTATCATCCCAATAGTGGCTGCTACCCAAAGGTGCTTTATGAAAGCCGGTCCACAGCGGTGAAAAGTACGATAGATTCCGTCGATCGAACGAAAACAGCTTCTTGCTTTTTGCCTCTCTGGCACTGACTTCTCTGCTTTGTAACACAAGTCTTATTTCACCTTCACGACCCCTTCACTACCCTCCGGCTCCAAGCAACAAGCAACGGATTAAGCAACTTGCGCCGAAACTTGAGTAGTTCTCAATGAGGGCAACAAGCAACGGCTTTCTCTGATAGAGGCTCAACTTCTTCAAGTTCCGCTTGCTGCTTTTCATTTGATCAGGTAGGTGCTTGCTGCTCGCTCGCTGTCTACTAAATGAGCCTTCACTGCCCGCTTGGCCCTCTCTTTAATCTTAAGTAAAGTGAAGTCAAATCAATGAAATGAACAGCCCAACCTCTTTGTTTGAAGCTTTGCCAGGAAGCTTCTACTTGTTGAAGCTTTGTTTCCCTAATTCGAAACACAACAATAGACACAACTATAGTATGGGAAAAAGCTTCTCTTTGATAGCGGGGTTCAGAAAGGATCTGATCGTAGATAGAGACTTAAACCTGTGCAGGGTAACAGGGGCGGATGTAGCCAGAGTGGATCAAGGCAGTGGATTGTGAATCCACCATGCATGGGTTCAATTCCGTCGTTCGCCCAAAATCTTAATAAACGATTTGCTACAAAAGGTTTTTTATTTCACCGGATTTACTAGACAAGTATCCGTATGATGAGCCTCCTTAACCACTCCACTAGTGGCTCGGCAAGATCTCGCCCTTCCTGCCTGCTGAAATTGATGTGAATGATCGTGACAGCTCTTCAAATCCTATTCAGTCTGATTAGATATGTCACTGAAACAAAGTGATTCCGTTCTGTCTCTGTTTTCTTTTCGGATTCGAGATGAGCCAGCCGATCCTAACATCATTTATGGGGAGCCTCCTCCTCAGAAAGATATCTCGACACGACTCTCCCCGGCAAGAACCACTTTGTGAATTTTTGGCGGGTTCGGTCAGGAGGGACAAAGAGAGATGCTTTCTATCAGTAAAAGCAGATACCGCCCCCCATGCTCCACGGTCGCTTACCGAGGAATAGAAAGGAAGGACCCGGGGCCAGAGCAAGTTAGGTTGGGGTATAAGAGCCGTAAGCGCGGTGGGGGTGACAGAGGACGTGCTCGTGCAGTTCATATAAGGATATGAAAAAGTCGTTGATTGTTGGGAACTTTCACTCCTCTATGTTCGAAATATGCCTCTCTAGGGCATTACGATCTGCAGCTCAAATGGTCCCTTATGAAGTCTCTATTGGTCTTATTCTTATTGTGCGCCTTGAGCGCGTTTGGATCCGCGAAGGCAATCGCTCGGATGTTCCCTAACCCAAGCAGGAACGGACCGGAGGAACCCAGCATGGGAATGTCCGCGTCTCGTCGCAAGGCTCATTTTGATTTTATGAGGTCATAGACAGGCAGCTTTATCTGATCAAGGGCCGGGGCACAAGGTCCCTGGTACTATCCAGGTGCGAAGAACCCCGGAGGTGACTGCAATGAGCAGAAATAGAACTTACCGGCCTAAACGACGAGCAAACACTCCGAACGTGAGGAGCAAGGGATCACTTACCGATGGACTGAGCTCAAAGGGGAGGAGGGGGGCAAGAACCATGCTTTCAGAGAAGTGGCGGTCGAATCTTATCTGAACTGCGAGAATAACTGACTAAGCCGTGCCATAAAGGGGTCATTCTCCAAACAGGACAGGGAAGCTGACCTTTAGGTTGTTTAAGTAGGATTGGGTGACAGATCAGCCATGGGGTACTCGGGATATAAACCAGGGCAACAAAAGTGGAGCATACGACGATGCCGCCCGTTTTCATTTCGTGAAGTCCCCGGCAGAGAAGGGCTGTAGGTGATGGCGCGTTCTGCTATCTTATCTAGAGAGGGCGCTGAAATCTGGGTCGTGCGTGGCAGCTGGTATAGATGAATAAAGGCGGACCGCCAGACGGGACCTATTCTCTTAATAGGCAGCAAAGCTGAATGAGAAAGGGAGCCGAGCTGACTGATGAGTGCCTTTTTCGCCTTTTTATAAAGGCTCTCATGTGGAAGCTAACATGGCTGGCTAAGTAAGTATAGCCAAATCAAGATGAGACTGGGACGGACGGTCAGAGGCCACCATGGGACTACCATGTGGAAGCCGCCCC
This sequence comes from Panax ginseng, assembly GCA_020205605.1. NCBI lineage: Eukaryota > Viridiplantae > Streptophyta > Magnoliopsida > Apiales > Araliaceae > Panax > Panax ginseng. The sequence goes on from JAINUU010000026.1 coordinate 25,773, forward strand.
GCAAGCTAACATTAGAAAGAGATTCCCGGATAGTAGTAGTCTCTATGCAGATCTCTTCCCGACCGAACCAGGCCGAATCAGGCCACCACTTGGGATGGGAATGGCTCAGCCCTTATGCCATCATTTGATGAAAGCACTCCAGTCGCCTCCTCGAAGCGGTTTATCAACCGCTTCCCTCCCTCAAAACAATGCTCTGAACACGAACGAGAAGTGTACAGTTCCACCCCCTTCTCCCCATGCTGAGTCACCAGCAGCGCCTCGGAAAGCACGGACAGGCCACATGCAGGGAAACTTGCACGTGTGGTTCTGGCCAGGGACCCAAATATACTGTACTAATATGTGTAGGTCCCCGTAATTCAAGGTGAGAATTGTCATGGCGCAAAGCAGATATGGTCGAGGTGTTCCTTGTTCCTGTATTGGTTATGTACTTCTTTATTTCTAAATCTAGCAGAAACTAATCGAGCTCCGTTTGATCTCCAGAAGCGGAAGCTGAATCAGTTGCAGGCTATAATGTAGAATATACGCGGGATGCGATCTTAATAGTTCACTGTTGGCGGAAGCCAATGTCCCGAGGTCCCAGGGACTCATTCTAGCTGAAACAAGGGGCGGGTCTTTACCAACTTCAAAATCTTATATATTTTAGGGAAGCCAAAAAACGTGAGCGCCTAGCGCGAGCCCTAATGAAAAGCCCTTTACTAATATAATAGAAGGTAAGGCCATTTCTTAAGCTCAGTAGCTTTACAACGATAGAGCTTAGATAAGGGCCCTTCATTATTAGTAAGATGGGTTGCTTGAGCGCATTATCCCCCCTTCTATTTTTAAGGTTGTCAAAAGGTATCGATCAAAATGAGACTTTTAGTTTTCAATAAGGGGCAACAAGCAACGGATTGAGCTGCGCAAAAAGCCGTTGCTCTAATCCTCGTTACGTATACTGAACTCGCTCGTTGGCCTTGACTAATAAAGCAAAAGGGCTTTTCTTGCTTGTTTAGTAAAATCTCGCTTTTTTGATAGGAGTAGGTGCTTGCTAGGGCGGAGCACTCTTCATTCGAAACTAATGAATATAGGGTCAGGGGGTTTCTGCCTTGTTATCAAAAAGGGGTTGGGTAAAGCAAACTCCTCTTGGACGAAGAAGCACAGGCTTAAGTCAAGTAGAACCGGGTTGCGCTGTGATGCTCCGATCGAGAAAACAAATAAGTACAAGGCCATGCCGGTACGACTGAATATGCGTTAGAAAAGGTCAATCCTCCCCTACGCACAAAACCGGGCCGAACTTACTTCACTTCCATAGAACAATATCGTGGCAGCGTAGACCTAGAAAGTGGTCATATTGGATCCTTAGGAACCATCACAAGTACAGCCGGCCTATATTTGAACGAGGAATGCCGTGTCGTCCAGCGGGCCTAGAAGAAGGTGACTCGCGCAGACAGCTGACTCCTTTTCAATAGAAAAAGAATAAGCCAAACCAACAGCTGGCTGGTCAATCTCAGAAATCTTATCGGCCGGCAAACCGGAGACGGACGACCACAGGTCCGACCTTACCAGCACCTGAAGGTGTACTAATCAATGAACCCCCGAAACCTACTTTCTTTTCTGACCAAAATAAACCAAGCCCTAACCGGTCGACATGTTGTTGATATTGATTGAGTTGGAGGGACTTTCGCTAACTGAATCCATCCGACCCCGGTAACCTTCAACAACAAAGCGTCACGACAACATCCAAAGGTAACCTTTGGATTCTTAAGTAAGGGAGGGAGCAAGGAGGGGCACGTAGGAATGCCGACCCTACATAAGCCACTAGTGGCTGAGAGAAAGCAAAGCAGCACCTTGTATAGGTTAGGCGGAGCTTGAAGAAGCAAGCCCCTATCAGAGAATGCCATTGCGCTAGCCCTAGCTAGCTAACGTTTTTCAGCTGGCTGTTATGTTGGTTGTAGCGCCTTCCCTCTTCTCTCACTTCGGAAAGATTTAGCAGTATTTTCTTATGATGACCTGGTCGAGTAGGTACGATACATCGGTGTAAAGATTGAGTTGGAATTCTGCGTGAGCCTTCTGTCCGGATCAGCAAATTTCTTCATTCTTTTGCGGGTAACAACTGGGCTAAATCAACATTTCTTCGCCACTATTGCGAGAAATTGTAGGCACGAGGAGACCTCTTGCAAGAATAAGGGCTTTTTTTCGGTATACCGCTCCACTTGAGCAAAAATATACACGCACAAGCAAAGCCAAATGGAACTCAAACCTCATATGATAGATATAGCTTCGACCGTTATCTACGTCTTTCCTATATTTGAAATACGATTCTTCATTCCTTTCTCCTATCTACTCTGTTTTTTTCTTTTATGGATTCTTTGGTTGAAGATGGGTTGGATTTACTATTTGCTGGTCCTACTTTCAAAGGTTTGGCTTCCTTCTGGGGCTCGCGCCCTATCTTTTTGTTATTAAAGCTAGGCTGCTCAGGAGGTCTGGCCTTGGCCATTGTCTTTGCTGTGAAAGCTCTTTCTCACTTCGGGGGTCGAACCAAATATGAGTAGATCCTTCGGATGACTCATCGTCATAACCTTCCGCCTTGGAAGAACGAATTAAATAAGCTCATTCTGGAGAATTTAAAAGATCGAAAAGGAGATCTCTGGAGATGGACAAAGGGTTTCGAAGTTCGTCAAGGAGTGGAACATGACTTAAACATAGAAAAAAGAGAGAATTGAATAGAGGGGGGAGGATAAAGAGGCATTAGCATTAGAGCAGAAAGAGTTCAAAGAAGTAGGATGCTAGCCAATGCGTTCAACCAGGGTTTACCATTGATCTTAGAGCTAGCTTCCTGACCCCGGCTTTTGCAACCGCTAGAATGTGGCACGCCTATGCCTATGGATATCAGATTTACATTTGACTGGAGCTTTCTTTGAGGTCCTAATCCTTTCTTTTCTTCCAAAATAGAAAACCCCGTACCCCGATCTGGGCTTCCAAACAACTCTTTCGGATACACATATCGGTAACGAATGGCGAAAGAAGGCGAAAGGCTCGCCCTCATGATCAAAAGCAGGCGAAGTGAAGAGCTACTGGCAGAGGTATAACAGGTTCAGCAGGCGACTTTGAGTCTAATTCTCTCATGGCCGGGTACAAGCAGATGACTCACTAGCTAAATCGTATAAAGAGGGCATTTCGAAGATAACTCCTGTCGAATAAATATTACTTGCTTTGGGACTTTCGATTGTCTACCTATCGCCCAAGACAGGGGTGGAGGATGTCGGCCCCTACTTGTTAAGTAAGGCGGGAAGTCAAGCCTTTCCTTTCGCTCCCTTCCCTAGATCAGTCTGTTGCTACTTGCGGTGATCGAAAGGGTTAATTTTAGGCTGCAACCACAGCTGAGGGATTGACGAACAACAGCTCCAGCTAGATCTCTTAAAAGATGGAAGGACAGAACCACTGAATGCAACTATGAGGGCATCCCCTAGCCGCCTTACGGGAGGAAGAGAAGTTAGGGCTTCGAGGAAGACTTACAGATAAAATAGAGAGAAAAAGGTACTACCTCTCTATGAGGAATAGGAAAAAGAAGGTTACTTTTTATTATATTTCACGATCAGGTCCCGCTACCAAAGGCCGCTCAGGCGGTCATTGCCAGAAGCAGCACATTCCTTTTACTTTTTTGCCCCTGTCCAGTTCAAGAACAGGGGCACCGGGCGGACAAAGAACAACTTGGGCAAAAACGCACTTTTTTCTTCATTTAACACCCACCCCTTACTCGACTATTGGACATGAAATGAACAATCTCTGCAGAGAATTCCTTCTTCTCATCCACACATGCCCATTCAATGCACCCCAACATCAGGGGAGATACGCAGTTTATCACAGGATGTACACCTTTCAACAATGCACCTCGACGGCCTTTTTCGATAGAACTTTCGCAAACCCTCGGCGAAAGAACTTATTATGGACATGACATACTAAAACAAATACCCCCTTCAATAGAAAAAGTTGACGGCTTTCAATCTTACGACTATCTACAGGCCTATCTTCTTTCAATTTCGATTTGACTCGAACGTCCCTCAACTACCGATTTTAGCTTCAAATTTCTAGTTACCTTAAAGTCTCCTTCTTTTCTCTTTATTAGTTAGAACTACAATTTAGAACCAAACCGGGAACTACAAATAGACTTAGGAATGACAGAACTGGTGTTCAGAAACGGAAGGCTTCCATCCTATTCCACGGTCTCTCTCGCAGATGGACCTTATTGTACACGACGAGCAGGGGTTGAAAGCAAAGAAACTCTGCAATGACTAGCCATCTCCAGACATTTACCCAAGGAAAGATGGGCAGCCGTTCCCGAAGCTAGCTTCATCACGAGTAAGCCCCACCACTGCAAATAGAAAGATAGCCGCAGGCCTTCCTTTTTATAGAAGGGCTTTGGCTTCTGCCAATGCTGCTAGAGGGGTGTCTTTGTTTATCTTAACTTCCATCTTATACCGAAGTACTGATACAAGCTCAGTCCCAAAACCTTATTTGGCCTTTGAGTCCTTCTCGTGCCCTGAGCCCCCCCAGGGGAAAAGGCATAAGCAGGAATCAGTGGAAAGAAAGAATGCTATGTAGTTGTCGGAGATGCTTTTGTTGTGCTTGTCTGATTGGGAAAGGATCTGAGAGTTCCGACTCGATAGGTCCTAATTCCACCCAAAGCAGGCTTGGCATGACGCCCATTGTCGCTTCCTTTTCAGTTTATGCGCAAGGTTTTTCCCTTTCAAAAGAATCCGACGCGGAAAAGTCACTCCAAGCAAAAGAAAGGCCCACAGCCTATTCGAAATCAAAAGCAGCTGACGATGGGGATTCGTGTAGAGCAGATAGATTCTTCTTAAGAAAGCTTTCCCGATAGGCGCATCTCTTCCCTTAACTCTTGTTGGTAAGAAGTTCTTGTGCCTCTCTGTACCTTTAGCACAGCACTAGGAATTGTCTAATCTAAGGTCTACCCACTTTGAATCTCTTGGAGTAAGGGCATTAGGTCTTGTATCTCTTGATGGCGGTGTGATCGTATCTGCTCTTGAATAAGAATTGCTGACAAGCCAATCCGCACTCTTCCGCGTCCTTATTTGCCTGAAAGCGATTCCAGAAAGAAGCCCTAGCATAGAGCTTTCTTGTGATGAAATCGCTTACCCGCATTTCTCTTGGTATACCTACCTGTGTGCCTCCGAATTCCGTGAAGTCCTTGGAGCATGTGCGATTTCTTCAGGATCCTTGTCAAGAAAGAAGAAGGAACGACAATCGTCTGCTAATCGAAGATAAGAATGGAAAAAGAGAGCCAAAGCAGTAACTTAGAGACTAGCGTACGATTTCTTGTAAGTCTCAGGTTAGCATCCCTAGCCCAAAGAATCCCATCATGGGTGAAAGCGCAATTACAACTGTCCAATCTCGTGCTGTAAGGGGTTCGCAGTAATTCTTGCTTTATGCCTTTCTTTCTGACTTTCCTGAGCGAGGAAGGAGAGGTAAATTGTTTCTTCTTTTATTTCGTGCTTGCTTATGGCAGGCCCTTACTGAACTGAGGGGTGGTATCGCGCAAGAGGGCTTCTTCTTTCGCTGCTTCCGCTCCTTCTATATGGATATAAGGAAAGTAAGCTCTCCCCTCTCTCTTTATGCTAGAGAGCTTCCTCTGTTTTCCTTACATCAAGCGCAAATCGGACGTTGAAGGCTAGAGAGAGGAGGTATGATTCTTGCTCAAGCCTAAAGTTCTCATTCCTGCTTTCAGTCAAGTCTGAGTTCAGTTCCTATTGAGGAATTAGTGTCATTCTTTAAAAATGAATATCAGATGTCCAAATTGATAGATTCTTTTCACAGCAAATTAAATACCTCTAGCAGTTCCTTCTATGGCATCGATTTCAGTTCCGTATGCATCCTATTCTGGCCATGTCCCTTATACGAGACTAGTGCTATAAGTTCCTCCTTTCCTTCTCCAGCCTCTTCCCCAGCTTAGAAGTTCAGTTCTTCCTTCCCCTTGGCTTACTGTCTTTCCTGATGGTGAATAGCCGCTCTTTTGATTTGATAGAGGAAGTGACATCTAAGGGGAAATAAGAGATGGCATCGAAAAGGAGAAGGCAAAGGGACTAAGAAAGAGTGTCTCGAGAAGGGGCTTTGAGGGGACGACTGATTTACCATACTTTCCTTCGACGCAGGAAGCATCGAATTGCATTAGTGGGATAGCTTATTTCATTCAGTACTCCCCAAGCCAGGAAAGCTAGTGCTCGTGAATGCGCTCCTCATTTAGCCCCTGTGACTCGTAAAGGAAGCCATAGGCTTCGGAGCTGGGCTTGGAAAAATCCCGATAGCCTCTGCCTGAACGCTCCGTTCTCGGTCAAGCCGCGTGAAGGGCCTCTGAGAATGACGTAAATAGAGCTCGTTCCGCTACTCGCGCTAATCCATGATCTAATGTTTCGCTTGGGATGGGAAACGAGGGAATTTGGATAGCAAGGATGGCTAGTTTCCTCCTCTCGCTATGGTCTACATCTATATGTGGCTCCTCCCGCTGTGCTCGAGTCACTTGACGCTCCTTTCGCGGTGTTAGATGTCAGAGTGGTCCTGAGGCTCATCCCTCGATGTGAATTGACCCTTTGCCTTTGATTCATCATCTTAGTAGTTTTGCCTTTGAACCTGCCGATGCAAACTGAGATTCGGAATCTGACCTTGCAACTAAGCGAGGGCTGAGGTAACGAGTGAAATCGCTCGACTGTAAGGAGAGGAGATGAAATCCGCTCGACTGTAAGGAGAGGAGATGAAATCCGCTCGACTGTAAGGAGAGGAGATGAAATCCGCTCGACTGTAAGGAGAGGAGATGAAATCGATAGCATACAGCAAGAAAACGGATGCGCTAACGTAGGCTTTCTAATAGGGGTTAACGCTCGGCTTGCTTTAGCTTCCTTACTTGACTAGTCTTCGGGAGAAGTCAGAGAGCTACAAAGGCATAAAAGAAGTTCTCTTGCTCGCTGCAGGCCCATTGCCCTATGGCCCAATCGCTGACAGTTACCTCCGACCAAGATAATAGGAAGAACCAGAACAAGCGGAAGACCTTCTTTTTGGTTGGTCTCTTTCCCTACTAAGGCAGGAACAAGCAAGGGTTACACTCTGCCGATAAATGAGACAGGAATCACCGGGTTGTTCGGTTCAATGGTTGGGAAGCTAGGCTCCTTAGAAAGGATTGACTGAGACCCTTTGTTTGCTTTTCCTGTTTGCTACCTAATAAGCAATTGACTCTTTGTTTGCGATTCTTTCAAGGAAGGATCCATACGATCATATTGGCTCTATAGCGGAAAAGGTCTTTCTTTCATGGACTAGATCCCAGCAGACAGCGGTCTTCTTACTGAGAAACCAACGTTTAACGAATCAGATGGGAATAACCAGAAGACGCATTCTAACGCTCTACAGAGCCCGAAAGACTTATTCCGGAGTTCGGGATCAGATCAGATTCGGAATCAGAGAATAGGAACAAGAGGAACTAAGGAGTAACGCTTTTTTCGTTCATTCCAAGGAAGCTCCTTAGCATGCCGTCGATTAGCTAAAGCTTTCTTTTAGTCGTGCGAACGAGACCCTCGCGAAGCGCTTCCCGTTCCCTCTTTTTCAAATCATTCTTTGCCAGTTGTTGTTGGAAACATAGGAGGAGCTCTTCCTGTATTTAGGATTTCGTATATTATATATAGGCATCCTTATTAGTTGAGTCCAAACTAAACTGGAGTTAAAACGATCTGTAGGGAGGTCATATCTCTGTCTCGAGAAAATGCTTTCTTTTGAGCCTATATCGGCATCGGCAATTTACAGGGTCGAATATGGGGGTCCTCACAACCCTCGAGAAAGGCCTCTCTTATTGGCATATAAACGGAAATTCAAATCAATCCAATTAGAATAGGAAGAATAGGCACATGCGGTTCACACAATATCTGGAAACATGGGGAGGAAAAACCATTCTTGCTGGAAAGGGTGGAAGTTCTCGCTGGCTAGCGTCATAGAATACTGCCCGTGAAGGGGGCTGGAAGGAGAGTGATAGTTCCTAGTGACAACAGCTGATAACCGAACAGCGGATAAACAAGAAAATAGCAGCTGTGACTACCGGTTGTTATCCCGATCTAAAGTGGCAGCCTATCTAAAAACAGCTGATACCCAATAACCGAAAAACAAGAAAATAACGGTTATATCTATTATCGGTTGGATTGGTTGTTGGTTCATGCTTCCGAATAAAGTCATCTTTGGTATGGACCCTGGGTATGGGGTCTTTGGTATTGATGGGAGGATGGAAAGCTTATTGGAGGCCCCAGAAACAACTGGTGGGACTAAGCTTTCTATTTGATATGAATTCTTTTATGACTCTTAAAGCACACCGCTTGCCTATTCCGACTAAGCAGCCCGGTGTGCTTCTTAATGAGAAGCAAAACCAGAACGCCTAAAAGCATTCTAGAAGAGAGGAGGTAGGGGTTGTCCCTACAAATTGAATGGGGGAAACTTTTTCATTCAGCACGGTGTATAGCCTATAGTTGGAGCGAAGCGCTGCTCACGTTACAGCTACTGTGTTGACTGTAACTATACTACGATTTTTCAACTAACAAAGCAAGCATTGAAAGACGCTCACCTCGTGCATTCTAAGGGAAAGTTCCTGAGTCAGTCAACTCAATTACAATCAATCAAAGAAGAGCACTATACGCTTTCTACGCGCACCCTACGTACATGCCTTTAGTCTTATGGCTGATGGCATCCAAGGAGAAGTCATGACGACGCAGGGTCACCACAACTCCTCCTCCAGTTCTGGGCTGGTTAGACCCAAAAACTGCACCAAGAACTGAGTAAAAGAGGTACCATTAAGAAGTGTGACACGAGACAGTGTCATACTAGTCAAAGGAAGGGTAGCTCTCTTCCTAGACTGACACCCAGAGTAGCAACCACGCCAAAGACAGTGGAAGCAACAAGGGATCTCTTAACGGTTACTTGCAGGAACGGTGTAGCCGTACCGACACCACTAAACATGGTTACGTCACTCACTGTATTAACCAGGACTTAATCAAAATTTAGTGATGGCCATGGTTTTAAGATTCCACGTCTCTTAAGTTTACCAACTACCTAAGAGACCATGGTAATAAAACCAAGGCGACCGTCTCACCAGCAATTAAGTAATCACCGGAGGTCGCGTACTTTATGAAGTACCGTCCTGACATACCCTTCTCCGCTGCTCTTCAGACCACTAGGTGGTGTGAAAGAGTAAGGAGAGACCAGGAAGTGCAGTATCCAAGCAGGGCAAAGCCAAAATTTGGTAACTTGGCTAAACCCAACAGGATACGCTGCTTTCTCCGTCTGACTTCGTCGAATAGGCGAAGCGACTCAAGCTAACTATTTGGCTGAGTCAGGATCGCTACCCAAGTTGAGATCCATGGAGTCCCTTGGTAGGAGGGCATGGAAGACAAACCTGGGAGACACCTCAACATTAAATCACGGGAGCAACCATAAAGCAACATAGTGCTACTGTATGGAGCAACCGGAACTCCAAGTACCTGAACGGGTACTCTAGAGATTCCTCCTCCCAATCGCTTGGCGATAAAGAGAAGGAATAATGTAGAGATATCCCGTCTTCTTCGAAGAGGCGGGCACAGATAGTAAACCTGACACAAGGGAGCACCAGATGCATGCCTTCTGAAGACATACACCGAGGACTCACCTGTTAAGGTGTACTACCTGCCTGGTATGAGTATGCTCTAATATCTCGTTCGTGGCTAGGCCATCAGGGACTACTAATCTAGTTCTATTTTAGAACAGAAATCCTTAGAATGAGGTCTTCTAAGACCCTGTACCACCTGATTGGTCTAACTCACAGAGGCTCATCGAACAGTAGAGACTACTGTTTGAGGAGTCTTACAAGATAGAGCAACCAAGACTCACCTAAATGAAGAGATGTTTCACTCTCCATGGGTTGGTACCCTTTCTTAACTAAGAAGGAGCCCCTATACCAGGGAGCTAGAGAAAATCCAACCATATGTTGGGATTGACCACTGATCGATGATCAGATCCCGCTACCGGTGGATCGCTCTAAGCGGACACCGGACCCGGACAATCTGATGCTGGGGAGGTTAACCCCCCACACCTCTGAGTTGTAAAGCAACCCAGACAAGGAATCACCCTGCAGCTCTGTCAGCTCTGTCAGCTCGGTCTGTAGGTCTTTGTATCAGTATCGGACGTTGCGGATGTTATCTCTTGATTCTTCCTTCGAAGCTAACTTCTTGATTTCATCTCACACTCTGCGAAACGGAGAGCGAAAGACCTTCTTTAAATACCAGTGAGGGTATCCTGCTGTCAAGTCAATAGATATTCTTTGGCCCATGTACGGATCTCTTTTAGAGGCCTTCACGTCAAATCTGGAATAGTGAAAAAAGCATTTGATATCCGGGCTTCAAACTTGTCTAGGAAGAATGTCCTCTAACGAAGATTCTCCTTCAAGCATCTTTCGTGGAAGAGCCCATTTCTTAGATGGAGAGATGAACGCACAAACAAATAATAAAGACTTTAGCTCCTGTAAGAGGATTGCTAGTTGGCCTCCTTTTAGCAATATCCCCTTCAAACATGAGTAGGATACTTCTAGTTGAGAAAGTCGTTGACTTGTAAGCCGTAGTCTTCGATTCTTGCCTTGGCAGAGTAGATGACTTCCCTTGCTGAATAGAAGAGTAAGCTTCTGCCCCTCTCCCTTCTTTTGAGTCTACGCGCTTCTGCTTAGTATGTCGTTTATATGCTCCTTAAGCCAGAGGCCAGTTTCCTTTTTCTTCTCGGAACACACTGCCTGTAATTAGCGATCTTCTCTTCCGGACAACACGTACAAAGAGACCGGCCAATAGTTAAGAAATTAGTGAACCTATTCTCCCTTGCCCACACTCATACGATCAAGTGAAACCACTTGACCAAAACAATCTGGCCCCTGGGGAATAAATGCCTTCTCCTTGGCTCATACTTCAAGAGATAGATATAGAATCTTTAGCTTGGGACGGGTTAGTGAATCTCTTACTCGACGGTGCGGTGGCAGGGGAGATAGTGATTTGCTCTTTAGGGCTAGCCCTTGCTCTGGTACCGTAGGAATATTCAAAAGAGTTAGTACTCCGGGAGGGTTGACTCTTTAGCTGGAGCCCTTGCTTTGATACGACTAGCTAGTCCAGTATTCCTCCTATTCATACTAGTAGAGTAGTTATCGAAACCAACGAGCGGAGTCAAACGAAGCGAGTCTAACGCAAAGGAGCTCATCATTCATAGGTCTTCCTTCTCTTTCTCGGAAGATTAGCAACATGGATGACTCCGGAACCACTCACCAGTAGGAGGAACCAACAACTGTTCCTGGTAGCTGCAGTTTGTAGTTCCCCACTTGAGGAAAGAAGCTACCAGACCAACTTTGCTCTACTGACCAGAGACTCTACTAGTACTAAAGGAATCATCCACGTATTAAAGAAGCGACCAGTCTTTTTCACTTATACCATACCTCGTTATGCTTGGCCTGGGCTCATGATTTGCTTTTGCTCGAGTTCATCAACTACAAGACAAGGAACTCACGATTGACTAGCGGCGGAGTGTACCAAGAGTGGATGGAGACCCTCTCCTCATTCGTTTAGGGCGAGGCCCGGCCCTCCTAACGTCAGGAATAGCGATCCGGGAATGCAATTACCTAGCGACTAAAGCAAGCTACTAAAGAAAAGGGCTGCCCTTACTCTATTCCAGTTATGTAAGGAATAGCGGGCAGGATGATAGCAACAAGCAGATTCGACTTCTTGTTACAGGTCTGATGTCCTCTTTACTAGCTACTAAAATAGCCTGACTCCACTTCTAATATAGTCAGTGAGCGCTTACAGTCCGAGAAATGTGGTTATTCCGAGAGCAAGTTATTGGTGGGATCTGAGTGTGCTGATTACAGAAAATTTCTCGTCTATGGCAGTCTGAAAAGTAAGGTTCTTACGGGAACACCGTCGAGGTTTAATAGCCAAAGTCGCTAGTTGAGTTGAAGGCTTTATTTAAACTGCTGCTCTGAAAAAGAGCAAATTGAGACAGCCTAGCGACTGCCTCCAGATAAAAGATCTTTCTCCAGGAAACCAACTGGTGATGGGATAGGTTTCATTTTGAGTCAAAATTAGGGATGAAGTGGTTTTCTTGCCTGTTCCTTCAAACTATACTTACACCTCAGCAGCCGTTAATAGCAAGCCCAACCATCAATTTCCCTTCATAAGCCTACGATCTTTTCATTTTGCATGCGCATATAGATGAAAAATCTGTGATTGGGATTTCCCTTCATACGACGGAGATGCAAAGTGAAAAGTGCATTTCATATAGCTGTGAAATCAGTGAATTTCTTTTTAGCCCCTTCTTTCTCTCCTTCACCTTTTCTTTTAGTTCAGGTGTATCCTTTTGTTAGTTTGTTTGCTCCATCTCTCTCTTTATTCTTTAAACCGACCCTCCATAAATTGTTGGCAGAGTTCCGTTCCGCTGACGGTTATATAGGATACAGTGCTCAATATACAAACTGCGAGGCAGGTAATCACTAGTTTCCGTAGTACTGCTTTGTTGTGGCTTTCTCTCCTCCTCTTATTTCCAAGGGGTCGAAGGTTCCTGACTCAGCGCTGGTCCCACCTGTATCGAGCGTGCTCCCGGCGGTCTGCATGAGACTTTGATTTAGATTCTCGCACAGTTCTGCGGTGAGCTTGATCGTCTGGGGGGACCATTCTCGTGTGGCATCCTTGAAGGATTTGACCGCCTCTGGGCTTAGGATGAAATGAAAATCATAATACCCAATGGTCAGCATAAGGCTTGGCATTAAAGAGTACCATATTTGAAAGCCCAAGCAGATCGATAAATTCATGGCAGCTGTGTTAGCTGTGATAACAGAAAGGTAGTGACTAACCATCTCGTATTCGTACCCCTCCATATGAAATTGAGAAACCCTGGTTAATGCTTTGGTGAGCCAGCAGTCGCTTTCGTAATAATTCCGGTATTCTTTTTTCTATTCCTCTCTCGTGTTCTTTCCTTATTTTGTCCATATATTGTGAAATTCTATTCTTATCTATCGAGTAGTTTTGCATAAATACCATCCCTATATTTATTAGCAACAATCCTACCTAAGATGGGAAGTGGCCTCCTCATGACGAGTAGCCGCCTACTTATCGATACTGCGTTGAAAGCGAGGTATTGAGCTGACGCGGGATAAAAGATGGGATGGTACGCACAAAGCATGGGCGACGTACTGAAGAGAATACCACGAGCGCACCTGTAAGATTTTATACTGACTCATATTGCTCATTAGTAGAGAACCAGTAGGTTCGGGGCTAACCTGCCTGCTACCTGCGTGCCCTCGCGCGATGAAGAGAAAATTAGAAAGAATTTCCCCATCCTTCACTATATGTGAAAGCTTAGACAATAGACTGTCTCTATTTATAGTCTTCATTGAGTTAGTTAGGTCTAATTTAGAAAGTATAGATACATTCACTCGAACATACTATACCTAGAGAATCCTTGAGAAGTGTTTTCAAGCCCAAGGAATTCTCCATGAGAAGGTTATCCTGGACAATCTTATTGATCATACTGAGAGCCATTAGCACAAGGCTGTCTTCTTGTGTTGGATTGACACAATAACAGAGATTTGGCTGTGAATTGACATGCATTATGTAGTAGTACTTAGGACGCTTTAGCTCTCCTATTTTTGACTTGGAGAAGACGCTAAGTCGAAGCGGCGACAGGGTGTAAGTTCCATCTTTATTAATTTATTCATTTCAGTAGGATTGGAATAGTGGAAG
>JAINUU010000026.1:48682-60341 GCA_020205605.1 Panax ginseng
GTTGGGTCGACGCCCGCCTCCCTCCAAACTGTACTTGCAAGTTTCCCCGCAAAAAGCTCTCCACGCCTACTCTTAGAAAGAACACTATTTCTCTTTAGTTAGGTAGTTCTCCTGACCGTAAGACCCTTTATGAGTAAGGGGAATCGAAGGCCGGGGAAAGTTTCTTGGCAACAGGGAACCGTTTCTCACCCAGCCCTACCTACCCTATGTATTCGAGGGGGAGGCTGGAACCGAAAAAGACCTGGTTCCACACATATGAGACAGGCAGAAGGTATGGGACGACCAGTTCACCACGGAAAGCGAATTCGATCCTATAGTCGTCTTCTTTGTTCGAGAAATGCGCAGTGGAAAGGGATGCTAGTCGGCTCGGCGAAGTTGTAGGCCCCAATAAAGAAGATCCAGAGTGATTCCTCACCCATCCTGTCAGGGCCCCAGTTGAACGCTCGAGTATAGATTCCTATGCTCATGTGAACGGCCGGCCCGTAGATCTAAAAGGATCCATCCATAGGCCTGACTGGATATCGTTTGTCCACAAACAAAACAAAAACAAAGTAGGTTTTAGTAGTAGTTCATGAGACCTCGAATTCCCACGTTCCAGCGTGCATTATGCCAACGGGTCCCACCCCAACTCTAGCTGAGAAGTTGAGTCACCCTTCTTTTTTTCAGAAAATAATAGAATAAAGAAAGAGAGAGTCTATATCCTGTATTGATCATAGGATCACTCTATGAATAGGTCAATTCTCTGTGACCTCCCACCGTTCACGACATCCCTTGCTTTCGCTGCGAACGGCTCCTCCTCCTTTATCTTCTTCCTACCATCCGGGGAAAGGATGAGACGGAATAGCGTGTCATTTCGAACCGTTCATAAGCCCTTGACTAATAGAAAAGTAAAGGAGCGAAAACTCTTGAGAATTGGGCCGAAGGCATCACAAGATCGAGAGGAGCCATCTTGATTCGGACTAGAGGAGGAAGGAACCTGAGCCCATAGGTGTAGGAATCAATCCACTGTCTCGTTGATCACACCCGAGGAATCAGTTACAGTAGAGCCAAAGGCAGCTATCGCGATGAATTGTTACAATGTGTGCCTCCTGCGCGCATGCAGGTGCAGGAAGGAAGCTTCTGCACAGCAGACAATGAATCTATGGGTCCCATGCCTTGTTAGACGACCCGTGCTTCATCCAAACAGGTGCCAGCAATCCTAGGCGGAGGGGAGGGCTTAAAAGCGCCTTCATCATGTCAAGCTTCAGGCAACCTGTAAAGTTCCCTCACCCGGTTTTTTCAATTATATAAGGGTTCGTTCCTTAGAGGCGGCTAGTTGTGACTAGCTAGTACGGTAAACCGTTCTGCGGGTACATGGCTTTTTTAAAGCGCTTTGGTTTTTAAGGCTTATATCCCTAACCTTGAGTTTCTACCCCCATAACTGATACAGGCCCTGTTTAAATAAAATCTCTCAGAATACCCTAGATAAGAGGGATCCGTCCTTCTATATTCTTTCTCTGTTCATCTTTTCTTTCATATTCATATGCCTAAGTGAAAGCACCTTCCCTGAAGCTTCCCTGCCTTGCTCTTCTAAGTCCGAACTCCATAACTAGAGGAATCGGGACAGACTGATAGAGCATACCCGGAATGAAGAAAAGAAGGACCATGCCACTGGCAGACCATCATGGCACTGAAACATAACATAGCATAACGGCGAGCAGGAAATATGAATTATTGAAATGCCCACGTCCTCTTTGGCTTAAGCTGTGAACATGCTTTCAAGCCTTTGATCTGCTAACGGGCTAACGCCTTGATTTAGTTTTTTCGATAAAGGACAACAGCTCCCAAGAAGAATCAACTCAGAGTAGGACTCAAAGGAAGATCTCTTCCCGGGCTTCTTCTCCTTCTATGATGAACTTTCTTCACTTCAGTTTGCTAGCGCTTGGCTTTTACTTTGACTATCAGAGAGAGGAATAGACATCTCTGAGGTGCTACCAGTAGGTTGTAATTGAGGACCTTTCTTGACCCTTACCCTTCATGAAATCTCCTTGAAGTTAGAAGTCAGAATAGCTGCCTTAAATGCTGCTTACCCGAGAGCGGATTCTCTTTCTTTTTTGCTCCTAGCTCGATAGCTCATCGATGGTTGTTGGGATCCCATCCCAGGGTTTAAAGTACTGATAAGGTTTGTCGTAGATAAATGGGAGTAGATCATCGAAGCAGATTGGGTGAAGGAAGTCTCTCAGGTCGAATCCACAGAGAAATCTTTCTCAGTAGGACTACCTTTCAGTAGATTCGCCGGCAGTAGGACTCTCTTAGAGTGTGGGAGTATAACAGTAGCAGCAGTTATGGCCCCATATCCCATCCGCTGCACCGGACTCCTCTTATGGTTCAGTACTGCTCGGGCCGGCTTCTTCTCGACTGGAAAGCCAAGCCTCGCCCACCCCCCGAAGGGACTTATCGGTTTAGGAAGTTCAGTTGTTAATGCGCACGCATATGATTCTTTCGAGATTGAATAGTCGGAGGCGGAGACGGAAAACTATTGAGGGTCACGCTCAGGTTGGTCCTTATCAAAAGATCTGGTGAAGCGGTATTCAATGAATATATCGATCATAGCTGGTATAATCATATCTAGATAGATTGTGAGGGGAGCGGCAGTGAAGGGACCTTCGGCATTCCATATCAAGGAAGCCTGCTTTTGGAGTATAGAGAACGAAAAAGCGGAAACACTTTTCTGCCAAACAGAGCGAAGTGATTCAGGGAGCTCGACTGTGACATAGCGAATAAACGCTTGTCACTTCGGCTATTGAGATCGACCGAGTGACTGGTGAGATCCTAGGTGTGGTATTCGAAATCTGCTTTTCGTCCTTCAAGTCAGAACCTACTTCTTTGAAATACCTTCTTCTTATCCAGTTCAAAGCGTAAGAAGCGTCGATTCACCAGCCTCCGCAACATCGAAACTGTGTATGTATTAGGAGCGCGACGAATGGGGCTTCACTTGACTAAGATAAAAGAAGCTCAAGCTGAAGCGTTCACTAAGCGAGGAACTTTCTCAGTAGAACCACCTTTTCCTCTGATCAGGCTCTTAAGGTCACTAGTCTCCACTTGATCCGGAGGTCAGGTATTTCATTTAAATTAAAGTTAAGAAAGAAGCATTTGCTTGCCGTTCTTTTTTCTCTTCTCTAGGCCTAGCCTCCGCCCCATCTTACTAATAATGAAGGGATTTTGAAATCCTAGTAAACTTTTGTCTGACTTTGACTTCTGTGATTACTCTACGCTACGATATTGATTCTAAGGAAAGACAGAACTGCAGCCCAATTGCTGTTCTAGGAGGGAGCTTTGATGGTGAGCCCAAGCCTATTCTTTCCATTGAGAAAATTCCTTAGGCATGGGACTGCTTCCTTTGCTACATATGCCTAACTTCTTCACTGGACGAATAGGAGAAGGGTTTGGCTGATGGACTAGTTAGAGTTTTTGGACGAAAGAGTGAAAATCAATCGAATCAAAGACTTGTTGCCTAGAAGTTTTCAAGCTTAGCTCGTCTTTCCTGCTATGATTCCGAACATAGTAACTATTTAACGGAGTGAAAGAGCTAAAAAGTCTCTGCCGTTGCAGGTCCTATATTTAGGAATGCTAAATCGGAACCGATTGAAAAGTGTTCTTAGTCTGCATCCATTCCTTCATCCCTTGAGTACGATAGCTATTCAAAGCAAAGAGAAAAAATGGTGATAAGATCGGGATTTTCTGCTTTCTTAGCCTAGTCTGTTAACGGAGGAGAAAAGGAAATCTGCCCTTCGGGCAACACCAAGGCAAGATCGATTCAAGTACAAACCGAAGCCCAATTGCAGCTACGCCTTTTCAGAAAGCCCTTACTCAAATAAATTCAATAGCAGCTCTTCCCCCTTTCCTGTTTAGGAAGATAGCAGCCGGTTTCAACTAAAGAGCTCATTATCTCTATTATTCTTAAGGGAATAAAACGAGATAATAAAGAAATAAGAAAAGAAAGGATCAAGGTTAGCGAACGGGGCCCCATCCTGTCCTTCCTCTCGTCGTCGCTATCACTCCAGCCTTTCACTTTAACCGGGCATAGGCCCTCTTTCCTAATTCATCTACTGGTCTTATCTTACAAGCCCCAGAATGAGAGAAGGACTTCCCGATAGGAGAAGTCTGAGCGGGATCTTCATTAATGTTTTCTATAATTCATAGGTACTCTTCCCGGTGGCTGAAATTCAATCTATAAGGAAGAGAAGGCCATGGTCAAAGCAGAAGCATTAACGGAAAGATGCGCTTGGTTGGCTTGGCGACTATTAGGACTTTCATAGTAGCTAAGAAGCTGCAAGAGAACTTCACACCTCCCATATTAGGGAGAGACACAAAGGGAAGGGAGGGAAGGAGGGCTAAGCAGGAACAACCATTCCAACTATCCGCTGCAACCAACCGACAAAGACCTTTATCGCAGGTTAGAGGAAAGCATAATAGAGTTTTCTGCAAAAAATCCGGTACGGCCTGACTTGAAAGGGGGGAAGGCTTTTAAGGACTATTTGCTGCTTTCGAAACACTCCTTATCGGTCCAAACAACCGCTATTGAGATTCTCTGCTGCTGGAGGGAACTTGCTTACAACTTCTTCAATTCGATTACGTTACGTATAGAAGTGAAAACGTATGCTTGATCCGAATCTGAACAAAGATCATTAATGGTGGATCTCTCTATTCCGGAATGAGAGATGATCGGATTGAAACAGAAGAAGGAGGGAGGAGTTGTTCATTCCTGTGTTGGCTGCTAGAGAGGAGAGACTATTGAGGAGGGGTCCGGTTTCGAAAAAAAGAAAGTCGACTGAAATGCAGAGTAGGGAGTCAGAGGAATTTTGCTTTTCCTCTCGAAGAAGTCGCTTTTTTCAGTAGTTTGCCACGGGTCATTTGCCAGCGATGGATAAGCTTTCTCGATTGAATCATTCCCGGACAGAATGAACGGGGAAAAGCGAAGACGCATGATGAACTAGCTCTCGGCTAAGGCTCGTACTTCTAGTGGCACCACCCAGCGTAGAAAACGGAAGGAAGTCGCTCTCCTCTTCTACCGCACCACTAAAAAGAAAAAGATAAGATATATTCTCAATTTCATATCCGGAAAGAGAGGAGCTGAAGGCCTCAACCGATAGGGAGAGCAGTGGCAGCTCCCTTACTTGATTGGCAGGACAGAACAGACTGGCACTACTACTAGCTCAACTACCCTCTTAATGGACTCCGCCGTTAACGGCTTTATCATGCTATCTTTATGTGTTGATCCGTTAAATGAAGGTAAGGATAGCATGTTGGTTTGTTCACACAGGCAGCGTGATTGGGGGCTTCTGCAAGGTAGTTAGTTTGTTCATCAAACAGGCATGATTCAACTGCTGCAAACTAGTTAGTTTGTTCATCAAATTCGTGCCGCATGGCTATACTATACACTCTAAAAATAGAGGGTCTGCAAGAGAAGCCATAAGCCTTCGTGCTCTAAAAGAAAATCAAAGCATTTTTGGAGGTTGCTGAACTATGTCTATGGCTATGGCACAAAGGCTTGCTCAACTTGGAGAAGAAATCGAACGCGTCGAGAACCAGCTCTTCTTTCCTCATCCTCTGAGGTTACCTGTAAATCTACCCTTCAGATCTTACCACCGAACTTACCTTCTGCGCTCTTCGAATTTCCGATTCTACGGAATGTTAGTTTTCAATCTCATTTGAGTAGGTGAGAAGTATCAGGCTTTCATCCGATTTTTTGTGGATGTGGATTGATGATGGATAAAGCAGCGAGTAGGGTCTTGCTTAGGTTGAACATGCAACTAAAGGGCATAGTTATGTAAATGCAAGGGTTTCTCCAGCCTATGAAAAGAAGGATGGTCCCGGACCGACCTACCGTTAGCTTTGCTAAAGCAGTAGTACCAGGGTAAAGACAGGTGGCATAGGGCAGCCCTCACCAATGTGAGTGACTAGACACCACATCTTGACCAGCTCGTCCCAACGGAGGGAAGAGGCCTCCTCAGCGCGGTAAGCTCCATTTCCTGTCGCTTGTTTAAGGCGATACGGTATCTCCATACTTTTCTAACTAAGTCAATTGAAAATGACATCGGCTAGTGAGTAAACGAGCTTCGGAATCGGATCAAAGCCAAGAACCGAGGTCTGGAGTGTCCGGATCAGACTAAGAAGAAAGGTAAGGTGTTCGCGATTTCGAAGAAAAGTAGCATGTGCTCCGTTCTAGGCTGGCTCGCTTAGTCTTCAATACATCACATCGTCAATGTCAATGGCTGCTAACGCCGCGACGAGGGCGCTACGGGTTGTTGTCTTCCTTTCTTTTTTTTGCTAAGGCTAGCTTTCCTAAGACAGTTCCTATGCTTGATCGAAGTTCTCCTATGGCCGCAGAAGAGTCCCGAGGTTTTCCGCTATTCAAATCGTATTTTATTTGTAGATGGAGGTAATGTGTCACCCTAAACGGAAAGTCTATCATGTTTCCGCCCCTCCTCTACTATCCAAAGGCATCGCTGCTGTCTGTGCCAACGTCGATGTAGTTCCCAATCCTTTCAGAATTCAGCCATATTATGGACACGAGAGCGCAGAGGGCGAAGAAGAGGGAAGAGCCGTGACGGTGAGCACGGAGAACCGTCGGGAGACGAAGAGAAAACAGCAACGACCAGAAGACATATACGAAAATAAAAACTCTCATAGTAGAGTGGATGGCAGGAATGGTTACCAGAAAATGACAGATTCATATATGTCATTTTTGGGGACGTCTTTTTAGTTAGATTTAGGAACTCTAATTTGCATATAGAAAGAAGGTCTCAATTCTACTCTGTTATGAGCATCGCTAAACCACTTCATTCTTATGCTCGAAACCTCCCCTTTTACAGCTAGGTTCTGAAAGAACTATGGTATGGCCGGGAAACTGCTGAAGATACCTGATACACCGACGCGGATTTCGTAGAGTTGGTTGGTCTTTTTTTTGTAATGGGCGAATTAGGTATCGTAAGTAATGAAAAGCAGATTAGCGGCGCCTCGTTGAATGAAATAGGCCTTCGATCGGGCTACCGACTGCCTTCACTTACTGCCGGAGTCAGGAATTGCGTAAGTAAGATAAGAGCAAAGATCTTCGTCCTAACAAGGGCTTCCGTTGGGGGCATTCAACTATGTTGTAAAGCCCAGATTCTCGAATCAACCACTATCCTAGTTAGGTTCGCTTTGCTCACCCTCATCGTTCTGCCGGGGAACCCGGGTAGGACAAGCAATGGACGGGTCTCAATCGAGAGTTTCCTCTCACACAAGTGGGAAGGTCGTCTACGGCACAAGCTAGAGTTCAGTAAAAAAGGATATGAAGCTAACGGCGAGGCGGGGCTTGAGGATCCAGAAGGGTAGATCAGTTATAAGTATGCTTTTCACAAGTCACTTGATTCTTCATCGAAGGAGATTCTATTTTATTAGAGGGAGACCCCAAGACTAATGATAAAGGAAAGAAAGCGAGAAGGGAGGAGAAATGTTGAATAATCTATGCAATTCGACATCTTATTTATGTCTGTTGGCCCTGATTATAATTATGTTTAGTAGAGGCTGCAAAAGCCCAACCTTTTCCGCCCTAGAGCATGTTCAAATCTCATGAACAAAGCGTGTTTTTGAACAGAAACCTTGAATCACGATAATATACGGGAGCTATTCTTTGCTTCTATCCATCCAGCTAGGACTGGGTATCTGCTAACGGATGATGCCTACTGGAATAACGAAAAGAGTGGGTATTCAAGTTGATCTGCTCCGGGGATGGGGAAACTATGGTGTTCTAGAGTCCCGTCATATCCATGCATCTTCAGAAAAAGCCTCCTCGGTACCAAGGGAGTAATGAATTGCAGCATTCTACGGCGGATTGATTCGAACTGCGACGAGACCCGGAACGAACAAGGTCGCTTCAAACACTCATTCAAAGGGCGTGTGGCTCAGCTGGTAGAGCATTGGTCCAACCGGAGATACGAATGTTGTTCGTACCTCACTTCCACCTCTGTCTCTATGTCCCACCCATTCGAAACGACAACATGTTAGGTACTTGAATAGCAATCCTGCTCACCTGTTGGGGTGAGGGAAACGAGAGAACGATCCCACCTTCCAGGTGATCGGAACTAGTCATCTACTATTATGTATCCCATTCATTCAAGACATCCCTCTCTTAGTATGATTCAAAAGCTGCGGTTGGAGAGGAGGACTGGAAATCTAATGAATATTGCTCTTAATTCTAATAAAAGTAGTATGGCGAATCATTTGCCCACCCAAGATCATTAAACCCCTCTTTCTCAGTGACTCGCTGCAAAAGCTGCAGTTGAATGGATCGGTGGGTCAAAGCTGCCTCGCTTCGCATGTGCTCATAACCATTCATGTAACAGGATCGTTAGCACTCAACCTTCGTCACCGTCAGCATTTGGTACTCTCGATAGCTTCAATAGTTCACTGAAAGCCTTTGGTGTAATGAACCGCAAGCCCTTCAGAAAGAAAGACATAATAAGAAAGGGTTGGTTAAGAACTATTGACTGTAAACCATAGCAGTTACAGTCACCAATGGAGATGTTCGCCTTTGGAATGAAGATGGATGAACAGGCACTTGAGCCTGGAACTGATGAAATTCGGGAAAAAGATGGAACCGGTCACTATACTGGGGGGGTGAGACATGACCGCGACTTAAGATTAAAGTACCGTTGAAAAGACTAAAGGAACGGGGGAATGACTACCTGTAATAAAGCACAGGCTAATACGAGCCGACCAGAAGAAGCAAGGCTTGATTGGTCGCCGAGTTTCCACAACGGGCCGTAAAATATATCAGATGCTAAGGGGGCACCCCTTTCCGGCGTACATGCAGAAGTTGGGGATGGTATAGCTGTCCGGATACCATTCACTATCAACCCATTCTGCGTACGGTGGCTGGTAATTAGCAAGGGCCTGAGCATGCTGCGCATCCGGCCCATCTAAAACTTGTAATCGAACCCGCCTTTCTCCTGCTTTGAATGCCGGCCTATTTACGGGTCCACGGCCGTCTAAATCGACAGAGACCTTTACCTCATTCTCCGCCCCCAACAAGTAAAGGGCTATTGCGACCTTAGCTCGGCGTTCATCTTTCCGGTCTAGCTCAATGATGAGCTTTTTAGATGTTCAGTCTGTTCGGACGGATATGACGTTGCATGTCATCGTCGTCGGGAACCTCATCATCGCTGGTATCCTCGGGTCCTGACGGATATCCGTCTGCAGGCTTAGAGCTTTGCCACCAATGAATTCATTATCATACTCTAATTAGAATGGCTTAATTGGTTTTGGTTTGACTCTGCTCTCACTAACGTCGTAGAAAGCCATTCGTCAAGCTACCAAGCAATATGTGTCAATGTACTCTTTCTGTACCCCGATACCTATTGAGTAGCAAATCTCTGCACACTCGTAGTAAATTATCCTTTCCTCGATGAACTGATGAACTCAAGTCCAGGCTGGAAACAAAAATACCACGAGATGTGGAGCGCGAGAAAATCATTTATCTCTCCAAGCTAGGAGGAGCTGTCTTAATAGCTGCTTTAAGTCTTAGCTCTTTTCTTTAGGAACGACCAGTAAGCGTAAACATCCGAAGGCGATTAATGGTTATTAGTCGTATCATTTTCACCTTAGCCTGCAAGCACCCTTGCTTCGCCACTTATGCTAGCCGAGAGAAAGGCCTATGAAAGCTGTATTAAGTTAAGGAGAACACCCTTCTTCTTTCTCTTTCCTTTACTAAAGCATGGTTCAATCTCTCCTTCCTCCTGCTCGCACGGAAAAGCTGGTTGAATTCTCTCTGTTTCTTCCCTTTAAGAACAAGGGCTCTTCCAGAGTGAACACTGTAATCAAATCCTTCTGCTGTTCTTCTACCTGACCCATCGACCTGGAATCAAATCAATTCCTTTGCTTCGGCCTCTTTTTTTGTTCCGCCGGCGAGCCCGGCAACCCCATCCCGAATAAGGCACCCTTTTCAACAGCCTTTTCGGCTAGCGCGTTCTGTTCTTCCGTAATGCGGGACAGCTTTTTGTCCATGGCCCGCAAGAGGCGCTCGTCCGGCTCGCCGGTCCAACAATCCGATGGGCCAGCAGCCTCCGCTCGCTGCGGACGACTCACAAACGCAACCACTATTGTAATCAAAAATCCGGAGCCCGGCGATTCCGCCCACACGGCCCCACTGGAAGAGCACCAAGCAGAACCTCCCTCTTGCACGTGGAAGTAAAAGAGAACGTACACAACTTTCTTAGGGCACATTGTAAAATAGAACCTAAGTCTAATTTTGTAAACAAGCTAGTAGAGGATCTTCATCTTCAAGAGTCGGATCCTACTAGGCTTAAAAAGCTAAACGCAATTATGAACGCGCTGCTACAATGCAGGGGTATCCAGAATCCGAGTCACGCCGCAAATCTTCTCAAGGCGAGTATCAAGGAATGGGACGCAAACAGGACTCTTTAATTTTCTACAGGCAAATCCATTCGGGGGGCTGCTAATTGGGGGAGACTGTATTATTCTGCGAGAGGGCCGCCCCTCTCGTATCAAGCTATGGCAGGTCGCCGACTGAAGAACCTAACGGAACTTTTCAAAGACCAGGGCGGTTGCCGCTTTCAAGACTAGAACGAAGGTCGAATCGTACGAACAACCGGAATAAAAGAAAGAAGGTTCATTTTCCCACGTAGTTCGTCGGTCAAACCAACGATTCTCTTCTCAAAGTAATAGAGAGATCTTTTTCTAGTTAGACTTCTATCAATGCAATGAAAGAACCATCCCTTCCTATTTGTTTGTCCTGTCAGATAGAAAGAAAATTATACCCCAAAGAGCCCTTCTTTACCACTTTAGGGGGTGGGGGTCTCGGGGGGGTTTACATACAACCGAGGCAAAGTAGTTTATGATTGAATCTCAGAGGCATTCTTATCATTTGGTAGATCCAAGTCCATGGCCTATTTCGGGTTCACTCGGAGCTTTGGCAACCACCGTAGGAGGTGTGATGTACATGCACCCATTTCAAGGGGGTGCAACACTTCTCAGTTTGGGCCTCATATTTCTCCTATATACTATGTTCGTATGGTGGCGCGATGTTCTACGTGAATCCACGTTGAAGGACATCATACCAAAGTCGTACAATTAGGACCTCGATATGGTTTTATTCTGTTTATCGTATCGGAGGTTATGTTCCTTTTGCTCTTTTCGGGCTTCTTCTCATTCCTCTTTGGCACCTACGGTAGAGATCGGAGGCATTTGGCCCCAAAAGGGATTGGGGTTTTAGATCCTCGGAAATCCTTTTCTTAATACCCTTATTCCCCTTCATCCGGAGCTGCTGTAACTTGGGCTCATCATGCTATACTGCGGGGAAGGAAAACGAGCAGTTTACGCTTTAGTAGCTACCGTTTCACTGGCTCTAGTATTCACGGGCTTTCAAGGAATGGAATATTATCAAGCACCCTCCACTATTTCGGATAGTATTTATGGTTCTACCTTTTTCTTAGCAACAGGCTTTCATGGGTTTCATGTGATTATAGGTACTCTTTTCTCGATCATATGTGGTATTCGCCAATATCTTGGTCATCTGACCAAGGAGCATCACGTTGGCTTTGAAGCAGCAGCATGGTACTGGCATTTTGTAGACGTGGTTCGGTTATTCCCATTTGTCTCTATCTATTGGTGGGGAGGT
>JAINUU010000026.1:103971-123881 GCA_020205605.1 Panax ginseng
TTTGAAAGAGAGTAAAACAACCCGAAATCCCAGGAGCTAATCCAAAATCACCTACTCGATTGACAAGCATAGCTTTTATAGCTGCTTTATCTGCCTGAAGTCGTGTAAACCAGAAATGAATTAACAAATATGAAGCAAGACCTACTCCCTCCCATCCCAGGAATAATTGAAGAGAGTTATCTCCAGTCACCAACATTGGCATAAAAAAAGTAGGAATGGATAAATAACACATAAATCGAGGGCTATGCGGATCCTCAGACATATATGAAATGGAATAAAGATGGACCAAGCTACTTATGGATGTAACCACAATTAACATCACTACGGTCGGGCTATCGAACACGGGGTCAGAAGTGAATTACGAGTCGGACCAATCTGCGAATCGAGCGAGCTCCCCTTGCATGCAATGATGGTGGTGAACCTCTCATTCTAATTCAGTGCTCTCCGAACCGTGCAGGAAGGTTTCCCATCACACGGCTCACCAACTTGATCTTCCGCGGGGAACCGTATGTCCGAACAGGCCTGGAAAAACAGGTAAGGTCTCGCTTTCCTTTGCCACTCAAGTGTACAGCATCTGCCGTGCTTAGGCCCCTTCTTCCCTAATGAAAGAGTCCACCGCCTGCCTTAGTAGTCTCAAATAAGGCGTGCAGGCCTGCCCCTTTTTTAGTAAGTGATTCACTACCGAAGCGAAGAAAAGGCTGGATCAAGAAAAGGGTACTACTGAGCCCTCTGCCCCACGCATCTAACCAGCTCGCGTGGTTCACCGGTTCCACCGACTAGACCCTTAGAGTGATTCAGTCGATACAGAGGTGCGCTTGAAGTGGGGGTGTGCTGTCCCTATTGGGCTGGGCCCTTCCCATAAGGCCCCACCGTCAGGGCATAAGCGCCCTCTTGCTACCCATATGCGAGCGCCGTCTTAGCCTTCCTGACCAGGATCGCTCCCACACCTGTAGCGTTCGTGATCGGCCTCCTCAACTGTGTATCGATCGAAAGGCAGGGCGGCACAGTCCCCAACCAAAGGGGTGGTTACGTCCAGTATGTCCCCCTTATTCCCGACATGCTATGGTGCCCTGGGGTGGGTAGGAGCAGGTCGAGTCCGTATCGCCGCGGAGCAACAGCCGCGTCCGGATCTGATCTATCTATTCGGCAATTCATCCGGTGACTTCACGGTCGCCAAAGAAGCCCCAAGCATCAAACATTTCCGATGAGATCCATGGAGCAATTCTTAGATATGGCAAGCACTAGCTCGGTGCGACTTCATAAAAAGCAATCAAAGATAAGATCGAAGAGAATGAAAGGCACGTAGTGGTTATTATAGCGGTTCCTTCTGATCCTAGAAAACGTCCGAAAAACCTGCTGCGGAACTACCGAGCAGGGCAAAAAATACGATAAGTAGATACATAATTTCGAGTGTGATCAGACAACAAAAAATCAGACAATGACAGGCGGCCTGTGATTTTGGGTGATAGATTGATCGACGCCCGAAGAGCGCTCGACCGAAGGAATGAGTCACAAGGTGCATTTTTAGCCCCAACGACAAAGGAACCTACTGGCAGGGCATTTTCGAGGAAGTAGCCGCTTCCCATTACTCAATAGGGCAATTCCTCGCACATAATTAAAGGGAGCCATTGAAGGTGACTAAAACACCAGAAACAGGGACTACCCGAGCTAATGATAGAGGTGAAACACTTTCGGCCAAGTCCCATTAATTGATCATAACGATATCGTGGAAATGCTGCACGGACCCATATATATAGGAACGGAAACAGAATCACCTTGATACTAAACCAGATCGAGGCCAGGATCTTCTTAGCAGAAATGGGAAGATCTAGGAAAAGGCAACCAACCTCCTGGAAGGCGATATGTGCATGGACCAGGTGGTAGGGATGCAGCTCCGTGGACCGCTCGTCCAGGCCTGATAGGTGGTGGTATTACACCCTTCTCAAAGGAACCGTACGTGAGACTCTCTCGTCCTTGGCTCCACTTGGAATCAGGACCTCCCTTTCCTTTGACCAGCAGGGTCCTCAAACCAACCTGTCCTCCCATGAAAGAGTCATTCTCCCCCAAATAACAGAGTACAACCTCTCTGTATGTTTCCTCTTTTTCGAAGGGGCAGCCCCCCACTTCAACCGTTTCAGTTGAAGCTCAGAAACTCTTTGTCCGAGCCTTCGCAAAAAAACCTTGTTTTCAGGGCAAGAGCGCTGTCAGGGCCCCCTCCACTCAGGCCAGCTCACTTCCGCCCTTCTCCTGCCTGAAAAAGAAGGTGAATGAATTCTGGTTGGCAAGGAATCCAGGGATGAGAGATTGAGAGCGGATAGACAGTATAGAAAGCATTTTCTGCCTTATTGATTTGGGGCGATCCCGCCACGCGGTCTTCCTTATAAGTGAAATCCACTATTATGTCTGAGTTACCTTCCCTAAGCTATATATTATCTGCTCTCTTAGTCCTGCTGCTAGCTGTTGGCAGTTAGCTCTTTGCTCTTAACCACTTGCTCTTTGAGGGAGGAAGGTCTAACTAAGAGGTTTAAGGGTCCCCCTCGAGATGACTATATAGATATAGGTTTCCAAGCTCTTCCTTTCCGCACTAAAGTACAGAAAGTCAATTATAAAAGACAAATAGTAAAAAATTCTCTTTCCAGAAATTCTCTGACTTCTTACTCAATTGGTGACTAAAGATAGATAGGAAAGATAGCGGTTCAATCTTCAAAGTAGAACTAGTGCGTATAACTCCACTCGTCAGACTTTCCTGTCGAGCAATTCCATCTGTATGATTAAGAATGTTATTAGTTCAACCAGGGGAATCTACCACTGAGATAGATATAGGACAGAGCCACGCTCTATATAAATAGAAATGAAGGCTCAATCAATCTGGCGAGAGGCAGAAACAACAGCTTCACTTCACATTTGTCTCTTTGCTGAATTGCTATCGACTAAACGGAAGCCCTTGTTGGGACGAAGATCTTTGCTCAAGAGGAAAAACTTCATTATACGAAATAAGATAACTAACTGGCAGCTGTCCGAAGGCAAGTAGTTAAGAACAAAAGCTCGAGCATACAGCGGAAGGCATACGCATTTGGGCAAAAAAAGGAAGCATTCTCCGCTGGCACAAGAATAGCAAACAGGTGGCAAAAGCCCATCAAACTCTTCATTTAAAGGATCATATAGCGTAAAGCATCCTTGGAAGCCGATCCTGTCCCGTCGACGTCAATCACTATATGAAATCAATACGGAAAGCCATCAGATACATGTCAAGTCTCTTTTTTTGGATCGCTTGTCAGGTAGCGTGAAACCACTTTGGTCACTACTCTGAAATAAGAACCCTGCTCGGGCTGGAAACAAGTCCTTGGTTCCTATTTTGCTGAATTCATATAAGTATTCTATAGTAAAAAACAACAATTCCATAACTTCCACTGTGAAGCGAAGGTCTCCCCGAAACCTTTTCTTTGCGCATGAAACCCGAATCTTTGTCTTGTCCTCAAATGAATTGCTGTACAGTTTTTGTTCTCCAACGTTGTTCCTCTAGGGCCTGAAATGGTTCTCTTCTTGTTTGACAAAAGATAAGGGTTCGACAGACCAGTATCTTATACAGCAATGATCGTCGATTCGTGCTCCAAGCCCGGAAGCGCTAAACGTTGCTCAACTGCCCTCTAGTTGGCTATTCAGAACAGGAGATGAAATCAGGTCTTCTAATTCCTGCTTTCTTTGCCTATCGTATAGTTGTTTGATATGAAAACTCTAGTTCCGAGGTGAGGTGATAAGGCTGGACTTTAGGGAGGAGTTTGGTGGGCTCTATTCCCCTGGAGGATACCATAGCTGTCATTAGTTGCACCATCATCTTCATTTGTCCTTTGAGCTGCTCTAACTCCCTCATCATATGTGTCAACTCGGACCGGTCGGTTGATGTTGCTTCTTGGAACCTGCTCTTCTTCCTCAGGGAGAGTCGAGCTAGGGTAGCTGTAATCTACTTCCTCTTCATATCTTTCTTTTAGCATCTGTTGGCTGGACTTCTTCTTCTTCTTTTTTGCTTTTGGGGAGATCATCTCTCTCATCTTGGTAGGGGGCGTCCCGTCAGAGCTTTTTGGCTATGATGGGGAACGCACTTTCTGTTGCAGGTACAAGGACTCCCTATTGACCAGCCCAGCCAGAGGTGGGAATAAGGATCGGAGGAGCTCGGACTAACAGCTTCTTTAACTGCTTGCCTGGCGTACAGAAGAGACTATAGAAAGATTCCATCTTCTATAAAAAAAGAAGCTCTAATCCATTTGAGCACCGGCCTTTTAGGGCTGTAAAGCGCCTCGGCAACAAGGCTTGTTCTTTCGAAAGAGCTTTTTTTCGCACATTCTGATTCAGGAGAGCCTTTCCGCTATCTGCCTTTTGAAAGTGATAGGGGCTATTAAGCCACCAACCAATCTTTCTTTCTATCTCGAATTCTTGATCACTGGTGCCAGTGGAGCAAAGGAAGTGGGGACGAACTCCTCTATCTACCTAGGAAGAAATGGGTTGGATCTATTGAATGAGATCCTTCCGAATGGGATAAGAGAATTCCTAAAATTCCTGTAGTATAGGCTTTCTTTCCATTACTGGCTTCGGACTAGAAACTGAAGATCTGGTCAGAATTTTCGATTAACCTTCTAACTTGGACAGCTGGAATGCTAACAGGATACGGGAAAAGCATCCACCGGCATCCACAGAACCTCCTTATACGAATGGTGATCCAACTCGATCCACATTCACTCTTTTCTAACTTAGATTCATCTTCCCGCATTTGCTAACTCAATGCTATGTCCGGATCGCCTTTTGCCGCTTCCTTATTCTTTAGTTTAGCACCTTTCGCTCAGCCGGATCTCTCTACGGTTGGTTTGCTTGAACTTGTCAAGCCGTATAAAAACGAGCAGTCCTTATAGCAGTAGCAAACGGCCTGCTTATAGCCCTTAAAGCATCGAAGAGATTATGGCATCAGGCTTGAGAAAACTGTTCCTAAAACACCTCAACATAATGGAGTTGCTGAGGAGATGAACCGCACTATTGGTGAAATAATTCGGTGTATACTCTCTCATGTTAAACACCTAAATCCTTTTGGGGTGAAGCAGTGAGAACAGCAGTGGATTTGATCAACCTTTCTCCTCTTCAGTTCCTCTTAAAGGTGATGTGCCAGAAAGGGAGTTTGAGGGTTTCTTTATATAGGATTCGCCGCCTTTGAGGTTGTTACAGAATCGATTGTTCAAGAAGGAGCTCTTACTGTTTTCGCCTTTTTCGCTGCTCTAGATGCTATCGAAGAAGAAGGAAGGCAATGAAAAGGGTCTTTGACTCATGGGTCAGACTATTTCAAACTATACTGGCCCGCTCAGGCCTCCCTATCACATGTGGGGATCCCCTTCGCTGCGCATTGCTTCACTTCTTTCATTTAGCTACTCTTCATTCTTTTACCCTAAAGGGTCGGTCAAGCCGTAGCAAGCCCTAGCAGAGTCAATCAAACCAGGGTGCAATACCTGGATCTCATAATGGGGATTTCCACCCAGGAGTTGAGGTCTGACATGGAACACAGTCTATATCAGGTCAATCTAAATTGCTACCAGTTCTTCAGTCTAGAACGAGCGAATAGACGGTAGTAATCCGTTCGGTCTTACTGTCAAATCCAGTGCCATTTGAGGGAGGAATGTTGCAATTAGAACTGATAATATAGTGAGACCAGCGAGTAGGATAAGGGAAAAAGGGGATCAACAAGCAGGAATGGGCCCCCTATAGGTGATTTTGATCTCGACCTGGACAGGCGCGGATCCTGTTCCATAGCACACAGCATCCTTCAGTCTCTGTAGACGTTCCATATACGGATCCCATTTCAGTTGGAAACCCAGAGCCCATAGTGGCGGACACAGCTGCAGATTTAGTAGCCACAGCAGGCGCAGGAGCAATTCCCTTATTATCAGAGACCACCTGTTCAGAAGCGATCTTCCTTTAACTACCACCTGGTCAAGAAGAATCATCAGGATCTTGATCAATAACCATACCCATCAAAGGTAAAGTTCACGCGTTTAAAGGAACATCAATTGCACTCCGCTCCACGGCATTTATAAAGGTGGTCTGACCTTCACTTGCATGCGCAACAACATCAGGAGCCTATCGTACACCGCTCATGGAACTAAATAAGACTCATCGAGACCCTCAGCCTGGATATGTGCTGGGACTCGAATCTGTTGATAGTGGGGGCGCGTTAACCCGGAAAAGAATAAGCGCGGCAAGAGCAATAACATGAAAAGAAGCACGTCGGGTAAGGGTATCAAGAGAATACCGTGGGAAGGTTGCCCTTTACGCCAGTCATTAAGGATCTGTTCCAACGTCGGCTAGGATCAAAAAGGCAAATGCCCTATGGGCGCTTAAGCCGAGATTCTTCGCCACCGTATACAAGATTCTAAGTGGAAGATTATGAGCCACTGGCGAAGGCGATAACGAGGGTAAATAAACGAGTCCGGTTGTGGAAGGAATGGTAGCAAACTGCTTCCTCTCCTTAAACTAGGATCCCCTTTGCAAACTGACTCAGCCTTAGGTGTCATCCCTGAAAACTGGTATAAGGGGCCATATAGATGAAGAGTGACAGCGAAAACAGGGCTTCAACGGTGGATCTGCAATATAGGAATATGCATAAACTGTAGCTCAAAGAGCTTATCTCCCCACCTCCTCCATTCCCCTGGCACACACGCCTACATAAGACGAACGACAGGGGTTCAGACCAGGAGCTTCCGTCCTTAAACCAGTCAAATTGTTATTCTTTTGTACACGAGATCCATAGATGAATAGGCACATAGTAAAGAAAGGAGAGACCGTAAACTAATAGTAGGATCTGTTGCTGGTTCTGATCCAACTTACTCTAAATATCCAACAAGGGGTTAGTGAGGTTAAGAGGTCAGAGGAAGGAAAACCGTAGTTTCAATGAATCTAAACATCTAATCGTGGAATGTGAGAGGTCTGGGTAACCGTAGGGAGGGAAGGTGGCTAGCTTCTTTTCAGTTTAGCTTGGCTTTTCAGCCAAAAAGCGTTTTCAGTGCGCTTTAGAGCACAGTAAGTACCGCCTGATATTTCACTTTTAGGATTGACTATTCTAATTTAGAAAGGTGAAGGGAGCCAAACACGTAGTATCATTGTGTAAGTTGCTTACTTACTTCGTTGTATGCAATGAATTTCATTGTTCAGATCAAGGCGCATCTGTCTTAGGTACCCCCTAAAATATATATCATATATGTACCGCTGCTGATCCTTTGTCCCTTTCTAAATCCAGCTTCAACCGAGCATACGTCTGCCGCGGGAACAGGAAGAACGGAAAATTGACTTTTCTCGTAAGTGATGCTCGAAATCACTGATGTACGGAAGTAGACTAGAATCTCGGAACCAAGCTCAAGGCGGCACGTTCCGGTACTGCTTATACTAATCTTGTCCAGTAAGCTGCTAGAAAGATCAAGTGCAATTGATTGGTAGAGAAAATACCTTAAATTGCTGATCAGGTACCTTCAGACCATATCTGATCATCTCGCTTTCGGGCTTAGAAGACGGTTAAAGAATATATGACTGGTTGATCCGAAGATGGTCAGTCCTAAACCAGTAAAGTCATCATCCAAGTCTTGGGAGTTGGAAGAGGCGAAAAAAGGCAAGGCACTAGGATCGGATGAAGGACTGGTCCGAGAGGAAACTAGCATGGTATCCCATATGAAGGATACCGGAATTCTGAGTGGATGTATGATTCTAGGCGAAAGCCAGTCATTAAAGAAAAAAGCACATCATTACAAGAAGGCGGGCATTGATATTGATCCTGAAAGTGGGGAAGACAAAGAAGGTTAAAAAAAAGACTGAATTTAGTCTTTTATTCCTTTCCTTTAGGACAGACAGTAACCTTCATAACTCTTAAGCCATTGTGAATGAGGAGCTGACCTAAGGCTGGGGAATTGAACTGACTGAATGTCCGATGGTTGAGAGGTAACTTCATGCGTAGAAGCTCTTGAAGTATCCAGTCTTGGTCTTATATCAATAAGCGCTGTTCAGGAATGGCGTTCTTTCCCATCATGTTTTAGGAAATACTTCCATAAATAATAGACTAGAGCAGCCATATAGATATAGTTGAAAGTCTACATTCATCCTGTTCATTTATAGCTAAAGTAAAAGCGTTCTTCCCCATCTGTTTTCAGAAATCAAGGTATTGCTCTAAGAAAAAGAAAAAAAAAAAAAAGGTAAGCCGAGCCGAAGGGCTCTCACAAATAGAATTTGAGTACCACGGAGAGAAAAGCTAGCTGGATAAACAAGACAGGGATCGCCCGCTCAGCAATGCTACCTTGGGGAGGCTTTAATAGAACACAAAGAGAAACTCATATTCTAAAGCGTTTTCGATATATGAACAAGATTGCTATGGAAGAGTTGGTGAACATTGTTCTGACTCATAGCTCTAAGATGACTAGCATGAATGAGCCAGCTTCAGCACCACCTAGACTCTTAATCATAGACAGACTTGCGACCTCAACATAAAAAAAGGATGAGCCTGGTCTGTCTATTTGTACGCATTGGCTTAATTCAGTCCTAACCTCCTAGACACTGCAAAGAACACATAATGAAAACTGCCTGGTAAAGGGCTGTACAAAGGGAACGATAAAGGGGTTTGATAAAGAAAGAGTTTGGGAGTGTCCGCGTGGTTAACAAACATCGAGTTTGAAGTCGAGGCAGCACGGATACGAGACTATTGAAGTGAAGTTTGGAATCATTATGGTTTTCTATCTTCAGATTACCAAATTGGAGAATCACCAAGGCCTTTCAGCGATTCGACGCGCCCCCCTAAGCTAGACGCTTCACCTACCTGACCTCAGATAGAATGAGTCGCCCTAGCCCTAGTCTTACTAAGAGTTTTAATTGCTCTGTAGGATAGTAGGGCGAATGAATCGCATTAGTGCGATTTGGCTAGCTGAATCGCCCTCTCTTCATTGACTCTTGGTACCTAGACACTTTGAATCAATCCCCTCTGTATATGTATCTGGGTTCGACACTCCATCCAGATCTCTAGGAAAAGGGCTGAGAGCAAGACCATATCTAGTGAAGTGACTAGGCCCTATACTAGCTCTTAGTTATGAGAACAAAGAGTTTGACAGTTATGATTGAAATTGAACGAATATTAATTTAGTGAATTAGTGAATCTAACTTCCATCGACTAAGATTCTAGCATTCAGCTGTGCCATTTCTTTATTAGTTTAAGCTTGAAGTGTGAATGGATTTCCAGATAGAAGCGCTACCCAATATTGAGCATGTGTCGGTAAAGGAAATCACAAATGAAAGGAAGTGAGTGGAAAGTCTTTCTCGGTACTTTAGCATGGTAATGAAGAGGAAATCCTGTAAGTGAAGGCCAAGGAGGGCTGACATAATTGATTCATGCTTTGCCTTATATAAGAAGGATGACTATAAAACGCTTTTTACCATAAGATGCTTTATTCTCAAAAGTACTAAATGATTTCCTAGTTCGATTTCGATACTTGCATCAAGTGGTCTTTTCCTTTCAGCCCCTGCATCCTATCCTATACTTGACGAGCTAGTTTCAGTTGTTGGAATTGCTTTCCTTCTCCTGGCAAGTAAAGAGCTGAGGATTAGGTCAGGCACAAAAGAGACTATTTCAATCCAGCGGATACAGTACTTATGAAGCATGAAAATAGAAAAAGAATGCTCTTTGGGCATTGCTTGTGTCGACCAGCCAAGCAGATGAGATTCTGTCTCTTCCTTTACTATTATCACTGACATTAAGTTGACTCTCTCCTTGCTCGTTTCACTCCTTTCCGTGAAGAGCATAGTAGGCACCAAGTCGCAGTGACAACGCCTTCCTGCGTTGGTCCTCGGTAATCAAAGCAAGAACAAACAATCATTCATCGGAGGGGCAGGAATGCTTTGAAGCTCAACGAAGTCAAAGCCCGTTGACCTAGGAGGGATCTATGGAGTTCTCTCTGTCCTCCCTTTGCTTGAACTGGACTTTTCCGAAAAGGTGCTTTGCACTATATGCTAGCTCGCCCGGTCAAGCAAGCTAGCCAGTCAATCAGCCAATTTTCTTGTTTGGTGCGCTAATTAGTGCCTGACTTATAAGTAGGCGTTTTCTTCGCTGGGTTAGATTCGATCCACTCCTCTTCATTCGCAGGAAGCATTACTCATTTCTTCAGAGTTGAAGAAAAGGCTACCGATTTCCACTGACTATTATGTAAGGGCTGGACCTTGGATGAGAAATTCATGGCTAAGTTAGTCCGTTTTCAAAAAAGTACAGAAGCTTTCAATTCAAGCACCTTTTTTCTATTCCTATGGTACTAAGGTAGGCAAAAGGTAGATAAGTCTCTGGCCTATGTAGCTAACTTAGTAGATAGATAGCATGGATCCCATAGAGCTCTCAGTCTCTAGCCTAGTCTATGGCTCATAGTCTTCGCTTATACTTAGAGTGGTTCGCCCTCTTTAGAAGTCAGGTAGTTCCTTAGTGTTCGCTCTCAACAACTAGTACGCCCTGTTCTCGAAAGCCGAAGAGCAGCTAAACTAAACTTCACTTACATAGGCTGGGGCTGGGGTGGATAAGGTTCTTTCTTGCTATCGATCTATTACGGCCAGCTTTCAGAGTCTAAAAAGTATATGGCCAAGGCCAGGGTTCCAAACCTCGAAGTCTGTAGTTGACTCTGATGGATGAGGATGGCTCGCTTCTGCCTTCCCAACAGTCCCATCCCTTCCCAGAATCTTGTTTCAATCAATCCGATCAGGCTACGGCGCGGGCTGTGCCAATAAACGCCGCTATGCCTTCTTCAAGACCGATATACCAAGCAAGGTGTTCATTCCGCGAGTTTGTTCCAAAAGAATCTCCGGATTCGATCTGTTCAGTTCGGGAATGAATTCTCTTTGTCAAGTCCTTTCCAGGTTGTTCGGAACGGATCGAAGAATGAGAGAGATTTCTAATCTCGATTTGAAGGAGTGCAGTTCCATTGTTCAAGAAAACGGGATTGCAAGCAGCACGGGAAAGATTGGATGGTCGAAACAGCAATCAATTGATGGCGGGGATCACCCAGAGGCTCATTCCACTATCGGCGGTATGGAGAATGGAGATTGAAAGGACTTTTAGATGAAAGACAGAAAGCCTTACTGATGATTCGACGGACGGAATAAGCTGGCGTACGAGGAGGAGGAAGGCAACTATTTCAAGTCAAAGCCTCTAGAAAGAAAAAAGCATTGGCCCGAACTTAGGACTCTTATTCCGTTCGAAGGACAGGCTGGCTTACATGGCCTAAGCCTAACTTGGGTACTTGACAGGGCTATATGAAAGGTGTCTTGTGGTTGCAAATCCGTATATAGATAGAGCTCAATTACATCGACCCTCTCTCATATTACATTGACCCTTGCCCTTCGCTGATGGTTGTTCGTTCAGGGCTAGCGATCAAGAAATTAAGAGATAGGGAGTCCCTACCCTATAGTAACACCGGGAGACAGAGAACCACCAAAGAAATAAGGTCAGGTCAGGGGCCTAACGAAACATCATCTTTGAAATGCCTCATTCTCTTTACGGATTACCTTATTGACCTTTCACTCGAGCTTGAGTCTTCGGCTTGAGCGGGTACTCGTCCGCTTAGGATAGAGGATAGGATACATCCCCTTGGCGTCTGGGTTTCGGTGGTAGGGAGGAATCCCATAGCTGCCACTGCAATAGCCCTATCTTCTCTGTCCGGCGAATATAGAAAGCTTCTTCCCTTAGCTAGATACGGCTCTTTCTTTTTCTGCGAAGCTTGCCGAGGGTTTCTGGCACATCAGTCACCAGAGCTATTTCCTCAAGCTCTGCATCGATCGCGATGACCGCAATTTCAAGATGTTTCAACGTCTTCTTCATTCCATTTTGGACGTGAATCAAGGCTGGGAACATCTGCTCAGCCAGTCTTCATCAAAGAATCATCCTATATCTGTACATTTATATCACCATATATGTTAGGAACTATTCCTACAGTGAAAGAAAGCAACCATCACACCTAAACCAACTGCCTTAAGCAAGGGGCCGCTATGAGGATTTTGATCTCCGCAAAAGGAACTTCCTCCGAAAAGGCCGACTCAACCGATGCAGACACGTCGTTTATTTCAACAAAACAAACCCTACGGAAGCCAGGCAAATAATATTCCATTTCCATATTAAAGAAAGGGTCATACGTTTCAAAACGTCTGAACAACTCACCCGTGGGGGCGACATTGGATGCGCCATACTCATACCCGTACCAGACTGTACAAGCCAATGCATATGCAGACCAGAACCAAGAAACGCCAATACCTACCTTCATAATAAGTTATTACCTCCACCAAGCGTTGAAGAACATTCTCGGTTATGACGAGTACGCAAACCTGCCCCAGCACTGCTATAAGCCAACAAACTACTCATAGGAAGAACTCCCGCTATTATAAGATAAACCAAGATGCTTTTATAAAGAAAACCTCTCAAAGGATTGAGGTAACCTTAATTCATGAAGTAACATCTCATCCTGACCTGGAAGAAATCGAAAACAGAACAACATACGAATGTTATACGACTGGAATGCTGAATCAGCACAAGTCGAGGAGCTCGATAAATGGTGCTTGGAGCTCATTAGAAAATAGGGAGGATCTACTGCTACTGGGAAGTATGGCTAAAACATGATGGGAAAGTGCGCTTTTACTTTAGCATAAAATGATGGGAAAGAACCCTTTATTGCAATATTTCCGAAAACAGATGGGGAAGAACGCATTTCCGGATACTTTTCAGGCGGTCTTCATTACCATTTCCGGGTGAGACTTTATATATGACCAATGCGAGTAAAGGGTATCAAGTGATATACGATTTGATTGGATTTTCTTTTCCTGGAACCACTCTTCTGAGCCTGTTCTCTTACTATGGGATTGGGGTCCCTCTTTTCGCTGTGAAGGTTAGGCCCCGTAAGTCCATCTCTGGGGAGTTCTCTTGCACTTATAGCTCCTTTCATATCTTCTGCCTTCTCTTCTTTTTCCCAGCCAGCTGGGATATTTTCTAATGAGCAAGCCTCTTTCTTCCCTTTGCTGTGGGACGAGGCCAGTTCTCTTAATCCATCCAGAGGAGTGCCCCATAAGCCAATGCCATTCCATTCATTTCCGTTACCTGCCAGCCATTAATTAGGAATTAGGAGTTCTGTCCATGCGATCTAACGGACTAACTTGGGACAAGCAGTAGTTTTGAAAGGAAATCTGGCAAGGGAAATCCAGCAAACAAGGGATAGGGATAAGGCAAGTCTTTCCAGTAAGTGGTCGCAAGCGAATGCTCTTTTGAGGGTTCAGGTAAAAGTCCGCGCAAGGCAGTGAGTAAAGAAAGCCTTTAATAATCTCCTTTGAGTCAAATCCTGGTAGCAATCCTGTCTGTGAGAAAGCCAGTCTTGAAGTTCCCAGTGAGGTGAGGCAAGACAGTATATCAGTCTCCGGATAGTAGGAGTCTCTTTTACTTCGTTTCTCCGATAATCAGTTTAGGGCAAGCAGGCTAGTTGCAGCTTCAATAGCTAAAAAAGAATACTGGGGTTTTAGTTGCAGTTGAAGTGAAAATTGCTTTTGTTTTGATGTCGTGCCAGGTGGTTTTCTTGGTTATACCTTACCCAAAGGATGTTTCAGGTTTATTTCAATGTCAGTAAAAAAGTCTTTCAAGCAAATGCATTTTTGACAGCCGAGTCTTTACTGCCAGCTCTCAAGCTTGTACTTTCCCTCAGTCCCCTGTACTCTATCTCCTGTCTAGTATTCCCCATCAGTCTACCTTGACGTTGGCAAAGGATAGACAGCTGAAATACCTCTTTCTTCCTCTCGAGCCGTCCAGTGAAAAAGCCTGTCTTAGCTTAGGAGACCCCTCAGACAAGGTCACAATCCAGTTGAAGTTGATTCTTTTTGCCAGGCTAGTTGCCTTCTTTGGTAGGCCAGTTGAAGAAAAAAGTGCTTCGATAAGCATTTTTCGTGCCAGGAGCAGCCGAACAAGTGCCATCAAGTTACAAGTTATTTAGGAGATTTTCTTTTATCTTTGCTTATCTCCTTATTATATAATAGAAGTGCTATATCCTTATAATTATGCTGTCCCCATGGTATAACCCTCTGGCCGTCCTTTGTCCTCTTTCGAGAATACCATAGATGCTATTGGTCCCGATCTTCGATTCAATCTGGGAATAGAGACAGGGTTGTTAAAGAGACCCGTGGTAATCGTCTTTTTAGCTTTATCCGAGGGGCAGTTAGCTATCTTTAATCAGGCTAATCTTCTTCCCATCGAAAGATAGCAGCCAGAAAGAGAATCTATTTATATAAATCGATGATAGCGGGTGAAGTGGAAGTAAGTAGACTGGACAACTAAGAGGAGACATTAGTGATTCCCCTCAATCGATAGAGGGCAGAAAGAAGGAAAGAAAGGATTACTTCTTACTCATCTCAGATGCTTTTTGGCT
Source organism: Panax ginseng (assembly GCA_020205605.1). Classification (NCBI taxonomy): domain Eukaryota; kingdom Viridiplantae; phylum Streptophyta; class Magnoliopsida; order Apiales; family Araliaceae; genus Panax; species Panax ginseng. Next base: position 118,416 of record JAINUU010000026.1, read on the forward strand.
AATCGACTGATGATCTTATCAACTTACTCGGTATATGGAGAAAGTCATCAACAGACTCGTCTTGACGCTGCTTGGCTTCCGTCAATTCTCTTGCGCCTACACACTAAAGGCAAAAGGATTTTTTATCTGTGCTTCCTCTATCTTACGTCCTTTGACTTCACTCCGCTACGCACCTTCAAACAGCCTAGTTGTCCTAAGAGCGGATTCATCCCCAGATAGAGGCAAGCGGAGTCAAAGGCCTCACCTCAACAGGATAGAGGCTGCTCCTGGAAGCGGAAGAAGAAGTCCAGTATTGAACGGCAGGACTTGAAGCAGACCGGACACTCTCGCCTCACATGCTAATCTTCCGGTCCACTGATCTACTGCATCGGAGAGCGTATCGCCTTACTAATTAATTCTCTGACCCAGACTTGGTATCCATGTTAGGAAGTAAAAAGACTCCTTGCCGCTGCACTAATTTCGTTCATCAGTCAGAAAAAGTCAGGATTCGATCTCTCTTCACTGCGCCTACCTATCCCCAATCACACAGGAATCTTCAGCAGCCGCCTACCAATGATGTCTTTCACTTTCAGACAATTCCTCGCGCATCAAAAACGGATAGTAAAGCGAGAGACCCACTTCCCTTCTCCTTCCCGCCCCATTTCAGGGCGGGCCTCGATCTTATTGACGATCCCGCACAACAAGACTACACCCCATACCGAGAAAGGTTATTTCACGGTAAAGGCTGGGAGGGCTTCAACCTTCGATTGGAATACGGATGAGATCAAAAAAAGGCCATCATTGGGGCAAACGATGCAATAGCTTCGGTTAGAAGCAAAGCCCAAAATGGCATAACCAAATGATTGTTTAGCCAATGATGGATTTCGCGCCACGGAATGAATCGAGGAACTAAAGACGTTTCCAATACCGACAGCAGCTCCGCTGAAGCAATTGTAGCAGCTCCGGCACCTATTGATTTTGCACCTTCTAACATCCTAAAATTTTTATCATTTTCGTCACGCTTTTGTTTTCATTCACGATTTTCTGTTCGTCATTCCTAACACCAGCCACTTTTCTTTCCCCCTTGCCTTCATTCCCAACACAAGCACTTTCGACTTGAACCGAAATTACGACTCCTTGCAACCAACTATAAAGAAAATTTTATAGAGGCTTCCAGAACTTCTTGTTCCTCCAGCGCGTCCTTCACAATTGCGGAGTAGGTGCGGAAGAGGAGATGGATATAGATTAAAATAGTCATAATGATGATGAAGGTGCAGAAAAGTGACAAGACCAGAAGAAGAAACTGCTGGCCCTGTGTCAACCCGGCGAAAATGGTTAAAAAAGGAAAATTCAATTCTCCAGTGGCGGCATCTTTCTTTTTTTGAGAATTCTCGTCGATTCTTCCCCTCGTTCCTTTTCAATCTTGAGCGCGGCCTGAAAAGTCTTTTATTTCATTCAAAGCGGATTTGGTCCCCGGGTTCAGATTTTGTTCTTTCTGCAAATCCTGAATGAGTTGAAATTCCTTTACTTTATCGGTTACTTTCAAGTCGTTTTCCACCGCTTCCCGCACCTCCGCGATTGGCTCCCCTTCAACAAGAGCGGCCTTTCTCTCCTGCAAATTCTCTAGCAGGAGTTCCTCTTCCGTTCTTGCAGGGCGGAAGGTTCTTTTTTGATGACTTAGCGGAAGGTTGCCCCGGTTCCGCGGGTCCCAGTTAGGCCTCCGAGGAGGACGAAGAATCGTAACCTTTGCTTTTCGTCCGCGGCGGGAGACTTGCTGTCGTCTTTTCACAGGCGACCGAGGAAGGTGAAGAACTGGAATCTCCTGATTCGTTACAGGAATAGAAGTCATCCTCGCCTACTGCCTTAACCATAAAAATCATAGCCGAGGCTAGACCCCCGGAGCACCCCAACATTCTTAAAGCAAAGGAAAAAGCTCGACTTTCTATAGAAAATCCAACCTTTTCAAGAAATCCTATAAATATATCAATCGAACCTAGTATCATAAAAAAAAAAGAAAAGAGAAGGGATACCATAAAAATTATGACGCTCGCAGATAGAAAATGGCGCATTCAGAAGATAACGGGCGAAGGAGATTCGCATGATCTTCTATTTTTTCTATAGTAAAGAAATGCCGCTTTCAAAAGAAAGAAAAGAAATCAAGGAAGAATCGAACTTCCATAGCTGTGTTAGCTAGGCTACCCGCCTGATCATCTTTCTTTTACACAGAATTACTGGATCACATCTTTCCTATGCCGTTTCCGGGTCAGCTCTTTCCTATCTCATGTTGCTATTTTTAGCTGTCATTGCCGTTACATTACATATGTTATTTTTCTTTGACCCAGGCAAGGAAAGGCAGAAAGGTTAGTTGCGGTGGTCAATTCGAAGATATAGAAAGTGTTCCGTAAGGAAAAAAGAAAAAAGATTCTGGTTTATCTAGTTCCTTACTTAAGATTTAATAGTATGGAAATACGTTCATTTCCTCTGCATTGTGACCACGATCTATAAAACTATCAGAGGTGAAACAAGGGATCTAAAGAAGAACGAGGCTAGGCTATATTAGTAACAAGTAAACCCTTTGCGTGTCTGTAAAAAAAAAAGTCTCCCAATATTTTGGTTTGGGGATAAACATCAATCGTAAAGGTCTGGACGACCAGAAAGTACTTGATCATATCACGATCAACTTTTGTAAGCCTACTTGGGTATTAGGTGTTTGCTTGTAAGAACTGAATTCTTTGCACTGAATAATTTGCAACTCAGAAAAAATACAGTAACATGTTTCTTACAAAACCCATTCATATATATGTGTGGATCTAGATAACATATAGATTTTATATGGATTCATTTGGTTCTTTTGATTCTTGCTCCGAGCCGTATGATGAAAATTATCATGTCCGGTTCCTTCGAGGATGGATCTATAAGAATTCACCTATCCCAATAACAAAAAAACCTGACTTGAATGATCCTGTATTAAGAGCTAAATTGGCTAAAATTATGGGTCATAATTATTACGGAGAGCCCTTACCAGCCCAATGATCTTTTATATATTTTTCAGTAGTAATTCTAGGACTATTGCATGTAACGTAGGCTTGGCGGTTCTAGAACCATCAATGATTGGTGAACCAGCAGATCCATTTGCAACCTTTGGAAATATTACCCGAATGGTATTTCTTTCCCGTATTTCAAATGCTTTCGTACAGTACCCAATAAATTATTGGGTGTTCTTTTAATGGTTTCAGTACCCATGGGATTATTAACAGTACCCTTTTTAGAGAATGTTAATAAATTCAAAATCCATTTCGTCGTCCAGTAGCGACAACCGTCTTTTGATTGGTACCGCAGTGGCCCCTTTAGTTTAGGTATTGGTGCAACATTACCTATTGATAAATCCTAACTTTAGGTCTTTTTTCATTTTTCAATTTATTGAATTATGAAATAAAATATCACGACGTGTGTATCTAGGAATGATCCTTCCAACCAAAGTGAATTCTCCCTAGATACATCTATTCAATTAATTCAGGAATCTATCCCGATTCCGAATATATGGATTGTGCTAAAGATTCAAAACCTATTTTCAGCTTTTCGGTAAATCAATTGCGAAATGCTTTTCTAGAATACCCAATATCGCTTTTACATCTTCTATGCGAAAATGTTCCATTTTCCGCAAGAGTCTTCTTGACTGTTATTCAAAAGGTCCAATAATGTATATATATTGGACCTTATAAAGAACAATTATAGATCCTGGGAGGCAGTTCTGATTGGTCAATAAAATCGATTTCAATGCTATTTTTTTTTGTTTTTTTCTTAAGTTTAGTCAATTCTCTCATGAAAGGTAAAAGGGGGTAAAGGAACCGTGTGTTGATTGTCCGCTAAATGTAAGTTTTCTTCTTCTGTATGTAAAAGGGAATAAATAAATCAATCAAATTTCAGGAGGCTTGATGAAAGTGCTTCTTTAGGGATTAAACTTCCATTTGTCCATATTTCAAGAAGAGTATCTCTTGTTTCTCATTCCCATTCCCATAAGAATGAATACTATGATTCGCGTTTCGAACAGGCATGAATACAGCATCTATAGGATAACTTCCATCTTGAAAGTTGTTATTTGGCGTTTTTATAAGATATCCGCGATTCCTCTCTATTTGTAATCAATACACAAATCAATTGGTTCCATAAGCTAGCTATATACTGTATATCAACGAATTCTACATAAGGCGGTGAGATGATATCTTGAGCTTGATTCATATCCAGGACCCCTAATACAAATAGACGTCACCAAGTTCCATATAGATTACTTTTCAATATAATTTCTTTTCAAATTCATTCAAAATTTCATTGTACTGATTCTTGAATACCCACTAGGGTAGAATATTCGGTAATAGTATTTTCTCAGATTTTGCACGTGTGATACATGTTCCTTCTATTTCTCCAAGCAAAGCTCTTCACATTACCAATGCCTATTGTATCAGCTTGACCTTTCATAAGTGGAGACAGAATAAAGCGTCCATAATAAAGACGCTTTTTGTCACTTCTTGCTTCAACACACTTCCACTGTAATTGTCCAGTAGATACTCTTACTTTCTCTTGAACCATAGTAGTATTATTTAATCAGATCATTAAATCATTTATTTCTCTTGTTTCTCTTAAAAGCTCTTCCATTTTCTTTCTACACGTCGTTTTTCCAGGAGGTCTACAGCCATTATGTGGCATGGGGTTACGGCATCCGCAAGAAAGTTAATAGTATACCACTTCTGCGAATAGCTCGTAATGCTGCGTCTCTTCAAGACCAGATTCCTTTATCATGACTTCTGCTCGTTGCATACCTTGATCCTACTGTACGAATAGCGTTTCCTGCTGCGGTTTGGGCAGCAAAGCAAACGTCCACTACATACCCTTCAGATCCACAAGTACCGGCGGGACCAAAGAAGACCACCCGACCCCGTACATCTGTAGCAGTCACAATAGTATTAATAAAACTTGCTTCCGAACGCTGAATAACCCCCCTTTGGTATTCTACGTGTACTCACCCACGTGAACCAATACGCCCACTCTGAACCACTTCTCGGTATAAACTTTTGCCATATTTTTCATCTCAATCCTATTCCCACGAAAAGAATGTTGAAGTTGAAAAAAACTAATCTTTCAATTCTTATTGCGAAGTCGATAAATTATAAATCCTCTGGTTGAATCATAACGACTTACGCTTCCATTTTTACTCTATCGCCTGGCGGTATCCGTATAAAACTTCGTCGGATCTTTCCCTGAAACATAAGCTGAATCATATCTTCATTATCTAAGCGAATCCGGAACATGCCATTTGGGAAGCGATTCATTAATTAAACCTTCATGAATCCATTTTTTTGTTCTTTCATTTCCAGGTAAAGCCTCATGAAATTATCAACTGATGGAGGAGGAACGATATTAGACAACCGCCCCTTTTTCTTTTTTTTTTTCACAATAGGAGTTTCGAATCCAATTCGGATATTAGAAGGA
>JAINUU010000057.1:1200000-1557831 GCA_020205605.1 Panax ginseng
TGAGGACTTTTACCACATCATTTGTAACATTTAGTGTCATGATTATATGGAATGATTCTTGGTCATAACCATACCAATCAACAAATCCATCTATGCACTACGGGCCAAAGATGACTTTCATAACCATATAAACATGAGGATGATGACAATGATATAAGAATTCAATAAAGTCCAAATTGTCAACATGATAATCGCTTTTGTGGAGTAAAATTCAAGAATAATATCATATCAAAATGATTTGGACATAAAAGAAATCAATTTTGTCATGAATAGTACCTTTATATGAAAAGGTTAAAACTTATCAAGACCGCTTCGTAATAATATTTCCATGAAAAGATCTTTGGATGAAGCGTAAATATCAAAGAATTTTCGATCATTTCGTGAATTATAGAAGCAATACTTACCATAGTAAGTTTAGAGTTAGGAATCAAATGAACAATATATTAAATCGCAAATGGATTTTCAATCGTCATGCAGTAGTCCGTGAGATGATCCTTTCCATAATTTAATACCAAATGAATACGAAGGGTTATTCACTGTGCATGCTAGAGTCGCGTAGCATGTGTTATTCCAATAGAATAATAAAGAATGGAATAACAACAGATTTCACCATGCATGCAGTAGTAGTCGTGTAGACAAAGTTATTCCAACAAAATGATAAAGAATGGAATAACAAATAGATTTCACAATGCGGTGAGTCGCGTGAGATAGGTTATTCAATAGAATGATAAAGAATGGAATAACAAGATTTCACCATGCCGCATGTGAGACAGAAGGTTATTCCAATGTAATGATAAAGAATGGAATAACAACCCTTACGAGTATTGAAAGAAATAACTCTCTTCATGAATACGAAAGAAATAATACCCTTACCTTAGTAGGAGATTGATATCGTAATAGTGTAGTAATGTAATACTCTTCTTCTTTTTCTCTTATTCTCTCTATACTTTTCTCTCTATAGCTTGAATGAATTGGTGAAAAATAATGAAGAACTAGGCTTCTATTTATAGAAGATTTCTAGCTTAACCCTTGCAATGTGAAAAAGAAAAAGTGGCTGTGAAAAGAAAAGTGATGTGAAATGTGAAACAACAAGTGATGATGTGAAAAACAAAAGTGGTTCGACGTGTGTAATGTGAAACAACAAGTGGCTCAGAATGTGAAACGACAATTCGTTCGACACCAGAATGTGAAACGACAATTGGTTCGACGCTCGTAATATGAAAAACGACAATTGGTTCGACGTCTGTAAAGTCAATTACTATTGGTTGAAAGTGACTCTTAGATGATGACATATGGGCCCCCATAGAATAAACCAAACTTACCACAAACGTCTCTCATAACAAACTTCAAACTTTTATTTATATCAAAGATTGAATAAATATTACCACAAATCATTTTATCTTCAATCAACACATATTTAATCTTTCAACAATTATTCATCATTAATATTATAACTCACAATATTTAACAAACCAGATCATTCCCAAGAAAGAGGGGCTTTCAATAAGGATTTCTCCCTATCGACGCCGCAATTAGTGACCAAACCTCTCCCTCGATGTAACTTTTAGACATCATCAATATTGAAAATAATAATATGAATAATTGTATCGTCTCAATTATTGATTTAATAATATATAAAATATCGACAATAATTGAATCAAATAACGTGAGATACTATGCAGCAATTCATGAGCAATAATTGAACAAAACCGAGTGACTTTCACGTAAGCATCAATAATTAATACCGTGTGCTACTATGCAACCACGCCAGACATCGCATTTTTTATCACCGGGTATTTCATCATTTAACAGTAAAACTTTCGCCGTTATTTTTATAAAAGATAATTTTGTCATTTTCTAACTCCGATAATAATTTGTTGTGGGGTCCACTAATGATTGTGTCATCGCATTTAATATTCCCCGACAAAAAGAATATTCTCCCACCAATCGAATATTATATAACAACTTGCTTACTTTGCAAAATTTATAAATATTATCCATAACTATAACATTATAACAAATTCACACTTTAATATTCAAAAATGATATTTATAGAAAAATTCATCTTTATTCATAAAAGTTGGGGTCTTACAACCTCCCCTTCATATGAAATTTCGCCCTCGAAATTAGGGTACATACCTGGTATAACGAAGAGGTGAGGATACCTTGATTTCATTTCAGATTCTAACTCCCAAGTCATTTCCTCAACATCGTGGTTTCTCCACAAAACTTTGACTTGAGGTATAACTTTGGAGCGTAGAATATGTTCTTTCTTATCCAAGATTTTAATCAGAACCTCTTCATACGTTAAATCTTCCACTATTTCGTCCGGTTCTAACTCAATAATGTGGTTCAGGTCTTCCACATATTTACGTAACATGGATATGTAAAAAATGTTATGAACACGAGACATACTTGGCAGTAAAACGAGTCTATAGGCTACAGTTCCTACTCGGTCAAGGATTTCAAATAGGCCAATGAATCGAGGATTAAGCTTTCCTCTCTTTCCAAATCTTGTAACTCCTTTCCATGGAGCCACACGTAACAACACATGTTCTCCAACATTGAATTCCACGTCCTTTCGATGAAGAACAACATAACTCTTTTGTCGATCTTGTGAGGTCTTTATACGTTGTCGGATCATTTGAATCTTTTCCGTAGTCATCATACATATCAACTCCGGTCCCAACAACGTTGTTTCACCCACCTCATCCCAAAGATACCGAGAACGACACTTTCTTCCATACAACGCCTCAAATGGAGCCATGCCGATACTTGCTTGATAACTATTGTTGTTGTAGGAGAATTCCACCAATGGAAAGAACTTGTCCCAACTTCCTTTGAAGTCAAGGACATAGAGTCTTAATAGATCCTCAAGAGTTTGAATAGTCCTCTCCGACTATCCGTCTGCTTTGAGGATGATATGTCAACTAAATCAGAACCGCGCCCATGGCTTTTTTGCAAACTAACCCAAAATCGTGAAGTGAATCTTGGGTCTCGATCGTAAACTATGGATACCGGCATACCATGTAGCCTTACAATCTCTTTTATGTACATACAAGCAAGACATTCAAGTGAATAAGTTTTCAGATAGGTAAGAAATGAGCAGATTTGGTTAATCTATCAACAATGACCCAAATTGCATCAATTCCTTGAGAAACCTTGGGAAGACCAAGAATCTAAATCCATGGTAATGTGCTCCCACTTCCATTCTAGAATTTCAAGTGGTTGCAATGGACCTTTTGGCACTTGATGCTCCGCCGACTCGTTGACAAGTTAAACACCTTGAGATAAACTCCGCCATCTCTCTTTTCATATTGCTCCACCAAAATGTATGTCAAGATCACGATACATTTTGGTACTCCCTGGATGGATTGCAAAACGGTGTGTGTTGTGCGCTCCATCATGATCTTATACTTCAAATCGAGTCGTTAGAACACAAAGTCCGGAGTTGACTCTAAGTATTCCTTCTTCATCGATTCTTGCTTCCTAATAGCACCTTCTTGCACTTTTTCTTCTTCATGCATGCATCACCGTGTCCGTAGCTTTGAGCATCTTTAACTTTATCGATTAAGGTTGGTTCTACTCAGATGTTTGCCATCATCACATGGGTCCCTAGAGTCTTTAACTCTATCTCCATCCTTTGCAAGTCATACAAAATGGGCCTTCATATTGACAATAACGCACTCTGCACCCAGATATGATCTTTTACTCAATGCGCCGCCTACCACGCTCGCTTTTCCAAGGTGGTATTGAATGGTATGATCATAATCTTTCAACAGTTCAAGCCAACGTCGTTATCAGATATTGAGTTCTTTTGGGTGAAGAAATATTTGAGGCTTTTATGATCCGTAAAGATCTCCACCTTCTCCCCATACATGTAATGCCTCCAAGATTTTAAGTTTAAAACGACAACCGCCAACTCTAGATCATGAGTAGGATAATTCCTCTCATATTCTTTGAGTTGTCGAGAGGCATAGGCTATGACTTTCCCATGTTGCATGAGAACACATCCTAACCCTTTGCTCAAGCATCATCAGAGATGACAAATCCCTCCGAGCCGATGGTATTGTCGTAACAAAATAAATGAGTCTCCTCTTGAGTTCTTGAAAACTCTTCTCACATTCCTCGCCCAATCGAATTTTGTATCTTTTCGAGTCACCGAAGTTAATGGAGTAGCGATTCGAGAAAACCCTTCTACTTAATCTCCGATAATAACCAAATAAGCCGAGAAAGCTACGATTTTGGTCATCGATTTAGGTTGATCCTAACTTTGTATTGCTTCAATCTTTGCCGGGTCAATAGATATATACCGTGACTTGATATCACGTGCCCAAGGAATGCTACTCTCAAGCCGTAACTCGTGATTTCTTCAACTGGCATAAAGCTTGTTTTCACTTGAGCTTTTGGAGTATCAACCTTAAGTGTTGCTTTCATGATCTTCATGACTTTTGGAGTAAATGAGGATGTCATCAATAAAGACAACCACAAAATGATCCAAATATTCCTTGAATACTGGTTCATCATATCCATGAAGGCAAAAGAGAGCATTAGTCAATCCAAAAGACATAACTAGGAATTCATAATGCCCTATCGAAGTTCGAAAAGTAGTCTTTGAATGTCATCGCTTTTAATCTTCAATCGATGATATCCTAACGAAGATCGATTTTTGAAAAGAATTTGGCGCCTTGCAATCGGGTCAAACAAGTCATCAATACGAGGCAATGGGTACCTATTTTTGATGGTGACGTGATTCAACTCCCGATAATCAATACAAAGTCGCATACTCCCATCTTTCTTCTTTACTTAATAGAACAGAGCATCCCAACGAGACGCATTTAGGATGAATGAAACCGATGTCTAACAACTCCCGCAGCTTGAGTTTTTAACTCCTCAAGTTCAATAGAGCCATTTGATATGGGGCTTTGGAAATGGGTTTTGTACCGGGTTCAAGGTCGATACCAAACTCAATTTCACGCCCGGGGTAGGCCAAGAAGTTCTTCGTGGAATACGTCGTGAAAATTTATTAACAATAGAAATATCATTCAAGATCGACGTATTTTTGTTTAAATCTATGATATGAGCTAAGAAAGCTTGACATCCATTTTTCAATAAATGAATAGCTTTATGGCTTGAGATGACAAAGTGATTGATTTTAATGGTTTGGTTGCTTGAATTTGCATAATAGGTTGGTTAGAATATGAAAGCTAACAACCTTATTTAAAAAAACAATCAATTTTAGCATGATGAGTGGTTAACCAATCAATCCCTAAAATCACATCGAATGCAAGTATTTTCAAAGAGATAAGATCGACAGTAACGCGATTGCCGATTTGAATCAAACAAGACTTATAAACCATGGATGTAATAAAGGTTTCCCCAACTGGAGTTTCAACAGATAAGTCAAAGTCTAATTTCTCTCCGAGTCAAATTTAAACATTGAGCGCAAGTAGGAGAAATAAAAGAATGGGTAGAACCCGTATCAAATAAGGTATAGACTTCGCTAGAGTTTATGATTAGCTTACCCGTGATCACCTCGCTCGGATTCCTCGCTTTTGGGAGGTTACGACAAACGCCTCCTGAAACTGATTTTGTCTTGTCTGGGATCGCTTTTGATGCCTCCATCCCAATTTGGACTTGACTTTTGGTTATGACAAAAATCCAGCTAGGTGACCTTCTTTTCCACAATTGTAACATGCTTTGATCGCTGCATATAATTTGATCGATGTGTCCCTCCCTCCAGATTTTTGTAACATACGACCCACATTGTTGTTCACCTTCCTTAAAAACAAAGTGTTGGTGCCGACGTCTTTCCATCATTATTAAATCTCTCTTCTTGAAATTTCCACTTCTATTATCTTGGCCATGATTACCACCAAGTGGTTACCATTTCGCATGTTGATTTCTCCACATTTGTTGTCACCGCTTCGATGACTACTACCACCGGTATTATCGATTTGTTTACCGCTCTCTCTTAGTTGGGTTGACTCATTATCGCGCTCCAATAATCGAGCCCTATTTACAACATCGTAATACAAACACAGTTTGGAGAGAGATAAGGTATTGACATATCTCGGGTTTCAAACCTCTTAGAAACATCCGCATCATTCTCTCCTCGTTATCAACTAAGTGGGACGACAAACGGGACAACTCGGCAAACTTGGCTTTTCAGATCGTGACACTGGCCATGTTGTTTTGCTCCAGCTTTAATGAACTCTACCTCTTTCATGTGATTAATACTTTTGGGAAAGTACTTGTCGTTGAATGCTTCTTTGAACTTATCCCAAGTCATCTTTTAGTGCGGCAGTTGAGTACGCTTTATAGATTCCCACCAATAATCCGCCTCTCCTCGCAACATGAAGGTGGAAAAGGGAACCTTTTGCTCCTCGGAGCATCCCAAGACATCAAATATCTTGGTGATCTACTTTATCCACGCCTCCGCCTTTAAGTGGTTTTGGCTCTCCAATAAACTCGGTGGTCCCAGCTTGAATCGCTTAGCGGTGACCGCCCGAGAGTTGTCGTTGTTTCCACCACCGCATTTTGGACAGAGCCGCTCTCTCACCGATGTTGCATGAATTCCATAAAGCTTTTCAACATCCCATCGCTCGTCATTTGATAGGAATTGTTGTTTACCGAGGATTATTGCCTTCTTGATGCACATTATCCCGGTATTGATCATTGGTGACTCAATGGTCTCATGTGCTCCATTGCTTATCTCAACATTCTCGGATGTCATTTTCAAACACTGCCACAAAACAAGGGTTAATTGACATGCCACATATTATCCCTATACTCTAACCGACCAATTAAATAACAAATAAGCTTAGGTAGGTCATACTAGCGAAGGAATTACCCCCGCCTCCCTCCTAGTTCTAGTCTCACATCTTAGCCAGGATCATATCCCTAAGCTTTGATACCAACCGTGACGCCCCCAAAATAGGTATACATCACCCATTCTCGAGTCGCCAAATACATGGTATGTAATACAAATACAAACTTATAATATACAAAGATGATCGTGAGTTTTAATACAAATATTGTCTTCTAGACAAGATTCAAACTCAAAATAAGTTCTCAATACATTTATTATCACACTATTATTTCATAGAATAGTGAGGACTACTAATGCAAACATCCGGACCATCACTCCATTCCCCGACTAGTCCCAAATTTATATTCTCATTTTCAAGAGAACAATGAAAGCAAAGGGTGAGCTCAACTAGCCCCAAGAAGAAATATTATGACTAAGATAATGCGTAATAAATTATTGTTAGCCTTCAACAAAGTTGTTAAACCGATAAAATATAATAAACATCAAGTTTAACTATAATGAACAAGCAATCCATTGTAAGAGTCAACTAGAGCATGATATCTACTATCTTCTATGATTTAAAAGGTTTATCATCAATTTTATCGCAGAGACTCAGCTTAATAAATAATCCACATCACTGAATTATCCATGCACTACGGGCCAAGGATATTCATTATTATCACAATTGGTCATGTTCATCTCAACAACTGTCCATCAATGCACTACGGGCCAATGAGGACTTTTACCACATCATTTGTAACATTACAGGTCATGATTATACCGAATGATTCCTGGTCATAACCATACCAATCAACAAATCCATCTATGCACTACGGGCCAAAGAGATGACTTTCATAACCATATAAACATGAGGATGATGACAATGATATAAGAATTCAATAAAGTCCAAATTGTCAACATGATATCGCTTTGTGGAGTAAAATTCAAGAATAATATCGTATCAAAAAATGATTTGGACATAAAAGAAATCAATTTTTTATCATGAATAGTACCCTTTATATGAAAAGGTTAAAACTTATCAAGACCGCCGTAATAATATTTCCATGAAAAGATACTTTGGATGAAGCGCAAATATCAAAGAATTTTCGATCATTTCTGTGAATTATAGAAGCAATACTTACCATAGTAAGTTTAGAGTTAGGAATCTGAAATGAACAATATACGAAACTGCAAATGGATTTTCAACTGTCATGCAGTAGTCCGCGTAGACAGATCCTTTCCATAATTTAATACCAAATGAATACGAAGGGTTATTCACAGGCATGCGGTAGTCCGCGTAGAAAAGTTATTCCCACAGAATAATAAAGAATGGAATAACAACAAGATTTCACCATGCATGCATGCAGAGTCCGCGTAGACAAAGTTATTCCAATGTAATGATAAAGAATGGAATAACAACAAGATTTCACCATGCATATGTAGTCGCCAGAGATAGGTTATTCCAATAGAATGATAAAGAATGGAATAACAACAGATTTATGCATGCGGTTGTCCGCGTAATAAGTTATTCCAACATAATGATAAAGAATGGAATAACAACCCTTACGAGTATTGAAAGAAATAACTCTTCATGAATACGAAAGAAATAATACCCCTTTACCTTAGTAGGAGATTGGATAACGCAATAGTGTAGTACAGAATACTCTTCTTCTTTCTCTCTTATTCTCTCTATACTTTTCTCTCTATAGCTTGAATGAATTGGTGAAAATAATGAAGAACTAGGCTTCTATTTATAGAAGATTTCTAGCTTAGCCCTTGAAATGAAAAGGCAAGTGGCTTGAAGACTAGTGATGTGAAAAGAAAAGTGGTTTGACGCTTTGTGAAACAACAATTATGAAACAACAACAATGTGAAACAAGAATGTGGTTCGACGCTGAATGTAATAATGTGAAAACGACAATTGGTTCGACGTCTAGTAAAGGCAATTACTAATGGCGAAAGTGACTCTTAGATGATGACATATGGGCCCCCATATAATAAACCAAACATACCACAAAAGTCTAATAACAGACTTCTTATTTATATCAAAGATTGAATAAATATTACCACAAATCATTTTATCTTCAATCAACACATATTTAATATTTCAACAATTATTCATCATTAATATTATAACTCACAATATTTAACAACCAGATCATTCCCAGGAAAGAGGGGGCTTTTCAATAAGGATTTCTCACTATTGGTGCGCAATTAGGTGACCAAACCTCTCCTCGACAGAACATTCTAGACATCGTCAATATTAAAAATAATAATATGAATAACTATATTGTCTCAATTATTGATTTAATAATATAAAAAATATCGATAATAATTAAATCAAATAACGTGAGATACTATGCAGCAATTACTGTAGCAATAATTGAACAAAACTTAGCGACTTCTTACGTAAGCATCAATAATTAATACCGTGTGCTACTATGCAACCAATGCCAGACATCGCATTTTTTTTATCATGGTATTTCAATAAGTTAACGGTAAAACTTTCGCCGTTATTTTTATAAAAAGATAATTTTATCGCTTTTTAACTCCGATAATAATTCATTGTAGGGTCCACTAATGATTGTGTCGTCGCATTATCTAATATTCCCGACAAAAGAATATTCCCCGACCAATTGAATATTATATAACAACTTGCTTACTTTGTAAAATTTATAAATATTACCCATAACTATAACATTATAACAAATTCATACTTTATATTCAAAAATGATATTTATAGAAAAATTCATCTTTATTCATAAAAGTTGGGGTCTTACAATCATCTACATGTTATTTTATATTTTTAAATCAATAATTGAGACGACAAAGTTATTCATATTATTATTTGCAATATTGACGATGTCTAGAAAGTTCTGTCGAGGAAAGGGTTTGGTCACCTAATTGCGCGCTAATAAGGAGAAATCCTTATCGGAAAGCCCCCTCTTTCCTGGGAATGATCTGGTTGTTAAATATTGTGAGTTATAATATTAATGATGAATAAGTTCATGTTGATTAAAGATAAAATTAATATTTTCATTGTGTTGGGATTATTAGTGTTGGTGGAAATCGACAATTATTTCCATAATAATTGATTTCTGGAGGTTAAATTGACCAATTGGGTACTTAATCGGATAAATGAGCAATTAATTGCTATTAATTCATATGCTTATAACTATTTGTTCACATGAATGGAACTATTGATTCACATGCATGTACTATTAGGGGAGGTGGTGCAATTTTGATAATACTTGTAGGACTAAATTAAAAATTGAGGAAAAGATGAAGGTATTATACTGTAATAATTCGAGCCCCAAAACGTGCAATTATCGAAACTATGTTTTCCTATAAATAGAAGCTCATTCTTCTTTCATTTTTACCAATTCTCTAAGACTCACAAGAGCAATTATAGAGAGAGAAGCTATAGAGAGAAAGAGGAAGAGTATTCTACTACTTCACTATTCCAGTATCCAGTCTTCTTCTAAGGTAAGGGATATTATTTTTGTTCAGTATTCGTAAGAAATATTATTTTCTTCCATATTCTGTAGTATGTGAGTAATATTATTTTGTTTCATATTCCTAATTCTACACTCATTCTGTTAAAGTATTGCTTCTATACTCCGTGAAATTAATAGAATATCCTTGATATTTACGCTTCATTCAGTATCTTTTCTTGGAAATATTATTCCGAAGCATTCTTGATAATTATTGATCTTTTCATGCTAGAATACTATTCAGGGGGTACTATTCATGAAGTACTATTCATAAGGTACTATTTACAAACTACTATTCACAAAGTACTATTCTCAGGTACTATTCACTGGTACTATCCACAAAGTACTATTCACAGGATACTATTCACTCGGGTACTATTCACCTGAGGTACTATTCATGACAAAAATTGATTTCTTTGTTGTCTAAATCATTTTGGTACAATATTATTCTTGAATTTTATTCCACAAAGCAGTATCATGTTGACAATTTGGACATTATTGAATTATAGATAAATTAAATTATAAATCTTTAAAAATTTATCCTTTGTTTTCTTTTAATTGAATTCTTACATCATTGTCATCATCCTCATGTTTATATTGTGATGAAAGTCATCTTTGGCTTACGTGCATAGATGGACTGTTGATTGGTATGATTATGACCAGGGATTATTCGGTATAATCATGACCCGTAATGTAACAAATGATGTGGTAAAAGTCCTCATTGGCCTGTAGTGCATTGATGGACAGTGGTTGGCATGATCATGACCATTGGTGAAAACATGTATATCCTTGACCCGTAGTGCATAGATAATTCATGGTTATGATACTAATTAATATCCTTGGCCCGTAGTGCATGGAAAATTCAGTGATGTGGATTATTTATTAAGCTGAGTCTCGGCGATAAAATTGATGATAAACTTTTTAAATCATAGAAGATAGTAGATATCATGCTCTACTTGACTCTTCTAATGGATTGCTTGTTGTTCTATTGCATTAAACCTAATGTTTATTATATTTTATCAGTTTAACACTGTTGAAGGCTAACGATAATTTATTCTGCATTATCTTAGTCATAATATTTCTTATTAGGCTAGTTGAGCTCACTCTTTTGCTTTCATTGTTCTCTTCAGGAAATGAGAACGTAGTCGGGACTAGTCGGGGAACGGAGTGATGGTCTGAGATGGTTGTTTTAGTAGTTATATCGGACGAGGATTTGAAAAATTTGAGGAATGGAAAATTTATGCAATGGTTTAAAGATTATGTAAGTCTAACCGATTTGAAGTTCAATGAATCTACCATCATAGACATAATCTTATAGCGTAATTAACTTTAGAATATGTTGTGTTCATGTATATTAGGTCCTCATAGATGAGTTAGTTGACATTCGGCTAAAGCTTATTGTGACGCCCCAAAATAGGTCCACACGACCCATTACGAGTCGCCGAGATATCACACTACGTAAATCAAATACAAACTTCATTTATACAACTATTGAACTATCGTGCAGAGTACGACAACACATAAACTATGAATTTTAATACAAATATATGTAACTCTCATGGTGCCTCGACCACAACACCTTACAATGGTACTTTACATAAAAGTACAGTCAATAACTATTTTAGAAATTAAAATCTTTGGAAAATGCTCAAGGAAACCTTCGTACATGGGAGGTCATGCTTCTAATTTATGATAGATATCATATGACTCGAGAATTATCCTTGGTTCATCCAATAGACCCCAAAGAAAAATGAGAAGATTATTGTTATGTTCTTTCCAATGGTGAGTCTTCTCTTGACATATAATTATCTCCATTGTCTCCAATTGAGAAATATAATTCAACCAAACTCCAAGATTATATAGGTAGTGCTCATAGATATAATCAGCAAGTGCATGTGCACAACCCTGTCTTATGATAACACGAAGTCGTCTGTCATTAGACATCTTGTATGATAATGGCAAAACACCCTTCCAAAGTTGGGTTCACCTCACTCTATTCGGTTCACCAAAATCAACGGTTAAAATGACGTATAAAATATGACACACTTATCTAAAATTCTTAATAAAATTATTTCCATACTATTGTAGGGGAAACCTCAATGACTATAGACCATCGTTTTATTCCCTATTACCCCCACAAACCCAACTACACTCTTATTACACGAAAGGAATTGTGAACCAAAAGGGTGAGCACAACTAGCCCAAGATAAAGAATATCATGACTAATGATAATTAAATTATCAATAGCCTTACCAAGTAATAAATCGTAGATTTAGAACATATGGTAGATGATAAAACTTTTCAACCATAGTAGCAGTGAGCGTAAAGCAATCCATTAGAAGAGTCAAATAGACCATAAAGTCTATTATCTTCTCCACGTTAAAAGTCCACCAACAATATTTTATCCTTGTAACATTAATCAACAGTTCCTTTCCACAATCATGTGAATAACTCATAATCATAATTGTGATTCTAAATTCCTCTTCGCACCCAGGACGAAGATAATTTTATCTTTGTCTTTACGAAACATCAAAGATCATGGTTATACCAAATCACAGTTCCTATTTATAATCATACTAATAAATTCATCTTTGCACTACGGGCCAAAGATATTCATTAACAGTTCATCTTTGAACTACAGGCCAAAGACATGCAACTGTATTTTAGAAGAGTCAAGTAGAGCATGATATCTACTATCTTCTACGAATTAAAAGATTATTATCAAAATTTTATCGTTGAGACTCAACTCAATAAATAATCCACATCACCAAATTATCCATGCACACGGGCCAAGGATATTCAGTATTTTCACCAATGGTCATGATCACTCCAACCAACAATTCATCTTTACACCCTTAGCCAAAGAGAACGCATGTTCATGATCATACCAACAACTGTCGCTGAGACTCAGCTTAATAATTAGTATCACAACCATGAATTTTCCATGCCATACGAGCCAAGGATATTCATGTAATCATCAATGGTCATGATTATACCGAATAATCCTTGGTTATAATGATACCAACAACTGTCCATCAATGCACTACAGGCCACTGAGGACTTTTACCACATCATTTGTAACATTACGGGTCATGATTATACCGAATGATCCCTGGTCATAATCATACCAATCAACAGTCCATCTATGCACGTAAGCCAAAGATAACTTTCATCATAATATAAGCATGATGATGATGACAATGATATAAGCATTAATCAAATGAAATCAAAGATAAATATTAAAGACTTTAAATTTATCCAGAGTTTAAAAATATCCAAATTGTCAACATGATACTGCTTTGTGGAGTAAAATTCAAGAATAATATTCATGTATCAAAAATAATTTGGACTGAAAAGAAATATATTTTTTGAGTGAATAGTACCCCGTAAATAGTACCCTATGAATAGTACTTTGGGAATAGTACCCCATGAATAGTACTTTGTAAATAGTACTCATGAATAGTACTTCATAAATAGTACTTTATGAATAGTACCTATGAATAGTAACTTGTGAATAGTAACTTGTATTCGTAAATAGTACCGTATACGTAAATAGTGTCTTATACGTGAATAGTACCCATGAATAGTACTCAGTGAATAGTACTCCTAAAAGAAAAATACAAAAAAAAAATGATATTCCATGACGAGTACAAAAGAAATGATATCTCATACGAGTATAATAGAATATACAAAACTGCAAATGGATTTTCATCCGCAATGCGGTAATCCACGTAGACAAATCATTTCCACAATTTAATAAAGACTGAATACAAAGGGTCATTCACCATGCATGCGGTAGTTCGCGTAGACAGGTTATTCCAACAGAATAATAAAGAATGGAATAACAAAAGGATTTCACCATGCATGCGATAGTCCGCGTAGACAAGTTATTCCAACAGGATAATAAAGAATGGAATAATAGAAGAATTTCACCATGCTTGCGGTACTCCGCGTAGACAGGTTATTCCAAAAGAATAATAAAGAATGGAACAACAGAAGAATTTCACCATGCATGCGGTAGTCTGCGTAGACAGGTTGTTCCAACAGAATAATAAAGATTGGAATAACAACCCTTCCGAGTATTGAAAGAAAATAACTCTCTTCATGAATACGAAAGAAATAATACCCCTTACCTCAGAAGAAGACTGGATACTGGAATACTGAAGTAGTAGACTTCTCTTATTCTTTCTCTATATAGCTTCTCTCTCTATAATTGCTCTTGTGAGTCTTAGTGAATGTGTGAGAATGAAGGAAGAATGAGCTTCTATTTATAAGAAAACATAGTTTCGATAATTGCACGTTTTGGGGCTCAAAATATTACAGTATAATACCTTCATCTTTTCCTTCATTTTTAATTTAGTCCTACAAGTATTATCAAACTTGTACCACCTCCCCTAATAGTATATCATGTGAATCAATACTACAATCATGTGAATCAATAGTTCTATACATGTGAAAAAAATAATTACAGTATAGTACCTTCATCTATACCTCTATTTTTAATTTAGTCATGCAAGTATTATAAATCTTGCACCACCTCCCCTAATAGTTCATGCATGTGAATAAATAGTACATACATGTGAACAAATAGTTATAAGCAGGTGAATTAATAGCAATTAATTGCTCATTTATCCGATTAAGTACCCGATTGGTCAATTTAACCTCCAGAAATCAATTATTATCGAAATAATTGTCGATTTCCACCAACACTAATAATCCCAACATAATGAAAATATTAATTTCATCTTTAATCAACATGAACTTATTCATCATTAATATTATAACTCACAATATTTAACAACCAGATCATTCCGGAAAGAGGGGCTTCCGATAAGGATTTCTCCTTATTGGGCACTTAATAAGGTGACTAAACCCTTTGCTGCTCGTGAACTTTCTAGACATCATCAATATTACAAATAATAATATGAATAACTTTGTCGTCTCAATTATTGATTTAAAAATATAAAATATTATGTAGATGATACTGTGATAATAATTGAATCAATAATATGAGAAATATTATGCAGCAATTACTGTAGCAATAATTGAGTATAACTGAGTGACTTCTCACGTAAGCATCAATAATCAATACCGTGTGCTTCTATGCAACCAAACGTGTTATTGTACTTTTACAACCGGGTAGTTCAATAGTTTAACGATAAAACTTTCGCCATTATTTTTATAAAAAGATATTTCTGTCGTTTTCTAACTACGACAATACTTCCGTTGTGGGGTCCACCAATGATTATACCGTTGCATTTAATATTCTGTTAAAACGAATATTCCCCGACCAATCGAATATTCCCCCACACAACGAATATTTTATATCAACTTGCTTACTTTACAAAATTTTCACATATCACCCTTAACTTTAACCCTTTCTCAATTTAACCATTTACTAAATAAAATAATAATTATAAGCAAATTGAATACTTTCATTTCATAAAATTTAGGATCTCACACTTATAGTCGATGACCCTGAAAGATCTGTACATACTTATACATAATGCATTATCAATAGTTACAAATTTAAGTGTTGCAATATTGGGGAACTCGCTTCTTACGATTCGGTGGTGTGGTAAAAGGTAGTCGCTACGATAATCTTTGGGATGGATGGTTGGTATGGAAGATTGCTAGAAGTTGTCGTTATCAAATATTGGGGTCATAAAGAGTTAGTTTGCTTCAATTGTCATTGGTTTGATGTTGAGAATGCGGTTAGAGTAGATAAAAATTCGGGACTAGTATGATTAATGATAAGTCAAAATTAAACTCAAACGAGCCATTTATTTTAACAAGTCAAGCAACACAGTGTGTACTATGCATGGAGTGTTAAGACTCTATAAGCCCATGGTATGTTGTTATAACCACCAAAGCCCATGGTTTTCAAGGCCTGACCTCGCCCAGGCGATGAACCTTTACAAGTCGAGTCTACTAGTGTCACACCTGTTAATGTGACAATTATTAGTGAGTCTAGTGAAGAAGAGGATGATGTCGTCACTGTCTAAAGTGAAGACGATGTTCTTGAGGAGGTAGATATAATTGAAGAAATCATTGAGGATGACTAAGATGGTGATGACAACGATATTGAAGATCTACTGCTCGAAGATGACGATTCTGATATTGATGGCTTTGACGATATAAATGATTAGGAGTATGTACTCTTTGTGTCATTTTAGTTATATTTAAATGTATTAGTTTGTAGTAGTGCTATCATTATCTTCAACTTATATTAATCTACTAAATAAGGTGTTAGTTGCTTTAGGTTACTATTTATGTTGTATCCTTTTAGGTTATTATTTATGTTGTATTCTTTTAGTTGTATTTGTATGTTATCCTCTTTGTTACTATTCAAAAATATAGTATTTATGAATGTCTAATAATATTTGTTTGATGATTTAACAGTATACATACATATGGCGCGTACACCACACGGCGATCGTGGTGGGCATGCAGGTCATGGGGGCTGTGGAGGTAGTGGGGTGATGATCAGGCTAGATCGTCAGGTATAATTACATGTTTTGTTAGGATATAGCTTATTATTTTTTATTTTATATAGTATTGACATTATATTCGTTTATATAAATATTGATGTATTTAACTACATAGGTGATCGACGTAGGCCTCCGTGGGGGCTAGCACGTGGCTTGCTAGGGAATCCCCCCCAGGCGCCGCTTATTTGTCGTGTTGGGACTAATATGTAATTTCATAGTCCTATATAGTATTGACATAAGTATTTAGTTCTTATATATTCTTTGTAATTTGAAAATGTATTAATTTCAATTGTAGTATCCTTGACGCAATGCCAAGGAACACGTTGCTTGGGATCGTCCGCAACCGATTCTCAAGCTCATTGATGAGGTGGGCGGATATGGATGACCGCTTTACGTCGATTGATTATCATTTGAGTTTAGGGTAAGTTGTCTATTCATTCATATGCTATTTTTATATTCCATTTGAATATGTTTTTACCTCTTTTATTTATGTTGTCTACTAAGCTTCTTAATGTGTAATGTGCAGAGATATTACTACTTTAAGGATGAAAGGGAAGCCCATGGCATAATCGTTTCTACATAAATACTTAGAGATGAATTAGCATAAGTGGGTCTACGACTGGAAGAAGAAGGCCTAGACGAAGATTGTTGATGGACAGACACTTAAGGATGTCTGGCCAGATTTCATATCTGCTGTGATGTGGGACCAGATGTGCAGCATTTGGGATGGCGAGGCCTTCAAGAAGATGTTAGCACATGTATAGTCGATCGATGTGAAGATTCATCTCCCCCACCTTTGCACGGGGTCTCGATCAGCACAACCTCTACCGGGGAGAAACTTGAGGTGAGTTTAAAGCATGAACCCTCCCGCTTGGATTTTTGGTGGCACGCCCACCAGAAGAAAGGTGAAGGTGGTTATATCTCATCTGAGGCATAACGAATTGTTGTAAGTTATTTAATTCTCAGATTTAGTATTTATTTAAAATTCAGATATTCTTTGGTATTTTTTTGTTCTATACTTTGCGTATCATCTATTAATGTGTTTTTTTCAGCGACCGTTGGAGGACCTTGCAGTGGCCCAGAGCAACCAGAGAGGTGACACTCCAGTAGATGATTCTATGCGTACGGACGAGGAGATGGAGGACTGGTTGCAGGCTATAGGGGGACCGAATAAGGGTAGAGTTGTGGGCATTCCCCATGTCCCAGCCTACACCTTAGTCCCTGTTACGAGATCTCGGTGGCTCCCACCCACTGGAGGTAGTGGTACAAGTGGATCGGGCCCCGGCCCTTCATTATCCGACAATTTCTTTTGGCGGACCATAGAGGGGTGCATGGCGAGCAGTGTTGTGAATTCAGGCGCACCATCACGTGAGCGGATCTACCAGCTGGATAAGGAGATCGTCCACGGCTCCATAGATCCTACAGTTACCACTAATAACCTCATGGGTATAGTACGGGAGGAGGCCATATGTGTATGTGCGGTTGTCTTGACCAACATCTTCCCACTACATATTCGACAGGTAAAAATAATTATTAATGTATTTCCTTATTTAATTTATGTAATTTGTAATTATATTGCTTAGATAAACTTAAGATAAAACCTTAACTTCCATTATGAAAACCCTAAAATCCATTATTAACATACTAAACTACAATAAAATAAAACTAAAACCTTTAAGAATAAGTAAAATAATTCAGTTAGGCAAAACTTGCCAACACTTAGGTAAAAAGTCGAAAAAGAGGTCAAAACCCGCCTCGGTCGTCAAACCAACATGCAAACACATACATAGCACCGCATAGATATTAGGCACGCATTACAACTTATGGGACTCAATTCTGATATCGTGAGGCCGAGTTATCAACCCGTAGGCAAAACTTGCCAACACTTAAGTAAAAACTCAAAAAAGAGGCCAAAACCTGCCTTGATCGTCTAAATGACACGCAAACATAAATATAGCACTGCATAGGTATTAGGCATGTGTTACAACTTATGTGACTCGAGTCCAATATACGAAATCCGAGTTATTAGCCCGTAGGTAAAACTTGCCGACACTTAGGCAAAAAGTCAAAAAAGAGGCCAAAACCTGTCTCGGCGTCGAAACGACACACAAACACATACATAGCACCGCATAGGTATTAGTCATGTGTTACAACTTACGGGACTCGATTCTGATATACGAAGGCCGAGTTATCAGCCCGTAGGCAAAACTTGCCAACACTTGGATAAAAAGTCAAAAAAAAGCCAAAACCCGCCTTGGTCGTTGAAATGACACGCAAACACATACATAGCATCGCATAGGTATTAGGCATGTGTTATAACTTACGAGACTCAATTTCGATATACGGAGGCCGAGTTATCATCCCGTAGGCAAAATTTGCCAACACTAAGGCAAAAAGTTAAAAAAGAGGCCAAAATCGCTTTCATTCGTTGAAATGACACATAAACACATACATAGCACCACATAGGTATTAGGCACGCATTACAACTTATGGGACTCGATTTCGATAGACGGAGGCCGTGTTATCATCCCGTTTGCCTAACTTGCCAAAACTTGAAGAACATAAACAAAAAAATTTAAATATGCTCTATTTTTGACTTCATTATTAATATTTTATTTTTGTAGGGTCTTGTTAATGAGACTTGTGCGGGTTGAGGCTGCAGCATAGGCGATGCCCGTGGAGGAGATGGTGATGACCGCCGAGCTGATGTTAATAAGACTTTGGAGGGTGGGACCGGCAGTCAGACAAGAGGTGGGACAGGTGATGGGACCGTAGGTCGGATGATAAATGGCAGCGATGATGATACTAACATTCTTGATATTGGTCTGTAGTTAGTTTATGTTTATACACTACAAGAAAAAGGCCTAACAGCGACCAATAATATCAGCGACCGCATATGCGGTCGCTAATGGTAGTAATAGCGACCGACTTCTACGACCGTAATTTAATCCAGTCGCTATTCAATATCAGCGACCGCATGAGGTCGCTAAGCGGTCGCTAGCACAATTTTGCCTCCAAAAATTTGGCAGGAAATGTTGGCGCGACGATTTTGTGCGACCACTTAACATCAATGTCATTAAAAATTAGCGACCGCATGCGGTCGCTACTGGCGGTCGCTGATCAAACTAAATGTAATCAGTATCAGGCATTCGCTCGACACACCAAACTGAAGAAAAAACAGAGGGCGTAGAATAGAGAGAGAAGATGGAGAAGGGGGAGAAGAGAAGAAGGAGAAGACCGTTGCCATCGCTACCATCGCTATCGCCGCCGCTGCCGCTACCTAAACCACCGCCACAGGTAATATCAACCAGAACCCTAAACAAATAACTCTTTTTTCATACCACTGAACAAATTATACCCTATAGTTTAGACTCAAAATCAATTTGCAATGCTGGATGAATGAATTTTGAAATGCATTTTGATGAGTTTCAATTGTTGTACAAATTATGGTGTTTAATCCTAGATGAATGCATTTTGGGGCTATAACCACCCAACTTTTGGTTTCTTTCAATGTAGGTGTTTGACTATCAGACTACCTATATGAGTAACATGAGTGCTAGAAGCTTAATACTCTTATGGAATCTCAAGATAATATGAAAAAGGGGTGGGATATCAACAGTTCCAAAAAAGTTAAGAATATGAATTGGACAAATTTTGAAATGGCTAGAAATATTGAAGCTTATGATGCAAGTGAGGATGGAGTTCATGTTACAATCATTTGGATTCATTTCTATTGAGATGCAATTTGAACAAAGACAACAAGTGGACTGATTTTTGTTTTTAATAAATGCATTGATATTATTCTTAATGTTGTTTTATTTAATTTGCATCAATTTATTTTTAGTATTTTCAAGTTTTCTTATTCTTTAAGTGGGTGATTATGCATTGATACGTTTCTTAAGTGTATGAGTGAGGTTTAATTCTTAGGTGTGTGAGTGTGGTGCGTGAGAAAATTAAAAGAAAAAAAACATAATAATTTGCACAAAATTATATTAAGCAAAGCTAAGTATTCCCTCTGTCTTAAAATGACACATATTAAGAGACTAATGGAGGATAATACAAGGATCAAATGTGATATGCCAGGGGTAAAATGGAGAACTTTCGTATATTGCGCTACTAATCATGTTTGGCAATATAATCCCAACGCATTTTAAAAAAAACTCTCACTTGATAATCAGCACAGACAAAATAGAACTATAAATCTCACGATTTATCATGGAAAAAGTATCCGTACGGTTAGTAATAGTTTGAGATCGGTAAACTCAAAAAGTCCACTCAGCTGGCAATTATATATGGCACATGGCAAATATACCAACCAAAACCATGTTCATGTACTTGAGTACCATGTCAAGTCTACACTATAGAATTGTAGAGGACTGCCAAGAAATTCAATTATAATGCATTCCCCCAACAGTACACTTATGAACAAATACACCTAAGACATGCTAATTAATTCTGCCATTTTGTATAAATGGTGTATTGATCCATTTATATTGGGAATTTGTATATTTCTCTTTGTTTATGTCTTGGGTGCCTAGAAATGACCATATATATAGGGAGTGCATGTGGCAAGTCCATTTTGTTGGGGAGACTTGCAACATTTATAATATTAACGAGCTCAAGTCATATGCTTAAAAGTATGCTTAAATGTTAATCATATACTTACAAATATGCTCAAGTCATATGCTTACAAGTATGCTCAAGTCATATGCTTACAAGTATATATGCTCAAGTCATATGCTTACAAGTATGCTTAAATGTTAATCATATGCTTACAAGTATGCTCAAGTCATATGGTTACAAGTATACTCAAGTCATATGCTTACAATCATGCTATACATTAATAAGCTCATGTTGTCTGTAGTAGGTACCGTGGAATCATGGACCTCTATTCAGACCGAAGTTGGAATGGCATGACAAAAGTTAAGTGCCCAGATAGGTGCTACAATTGAATTTAGAGCTGGTTGCCAAGTGTTTTTGGAGTATGCGTATAGTCACTTAGAATGTATGAATGGTCAGTCGCAGATACGATGTCCATGTTTGAAGTGTAAGAATGTAAATTATATGGACAGAGACATGGTAAACTATCATTTACTTGTTTCTGGGTTCATGAAAAATTACGAAGAATGCTGGTGGGCACATGGGTAGAGAATAGATGGTGGCATCACAAAAGTACACAATTTGGGTAGTAGTACTCATCGTATGAATGAAATGGTTCATGATATTGCAGGGCCAAATTTTGATTGGGAACAAGGCAGAGAGAAACCTATGAATTCTTATGCCAAAGACTTCTTTAAGTTGTTAGATGAGGGTAGTAAGCCATTGTGGCATGGTTGCACCAAACACACTACATTGTCTGCAATGGCGATATTACTTAACATCAAGGCTGATCATAACATGAGCCATAAGTGTTTTGAGTCGCTCTTGAAGGCCATTAAGAGTATGTTGCCTAACGGTGAGAAATTACCAGGTAACTATTACTTTTGTAAGAAAATAGTGAAAAAGTTGGGTCTTAGATACCAAAAGATCAATGCATGTCCCAACGATTGCATGTTATTTTATAAGGAAAATGAACAGATGATAAGGTGCATATTTTGTAGTCATGATCGGTTTAGGCCTAATAAAGAGGGTGTGACTACAAAAAATCAAGTATACCGTTTAAGATTCTAAGGTATTTTCCAATAACACATCGGCTAAAAAGATTGTACATGTCTTCAAGAACAGCTGAACATATGAGTTGGCATGCGAAATCTCCAGCACCGCGATTGTCAGGAACGGAGATGCGAGATCATGTGATGAGATTGTCGGTTATCCCATTTAGTAAGATTGATGCCACAAACATAATAAATGGGTTTAGCGAATCTCATAACTGGGTTCGGAGAAGCATCTTTTGGGAACTGCCTTATTAGTCTATAAATTTGATTCGTCATAATCTAGATGTGATGTATATTAAGAAAATGTGTTTGACAATGTGTTTAACACCATGATGAATGTTACGGGGAAGACAAAAGATAATGATAAGGCACGTTTGGACATGAAAGATATTTGTAAGCGTCCTGGATTAGAACTTTATGAATCTCCTAATGGTAAGATTGTCAAACCGCATGCAAGGAACACATTGTCCAAAAAGCAAGTTGAAGATGTGTGCACATGGGTTAAGTCTTTGAAACTATCAGATGGATATGCGTCAAACATTGTAAGGTGTGTTACGGGTGGGAAATTGCAAGGGATGAAGAGTCATGACTATCATGTATTCATGGAGAGACTCATGCCTATAGCATTTCGGGATCTTCTTGATAAATCAATATGGGATGCTTTGACGGATCTTAGTTGTTTCTTCAAAGACTTATGTTTAAAATCATTAAATGAGAAGGACATGTCTGTATTTTAGAAGAACATCATAGAGATCACGTGTAAACTGGAAAAAATATTCCCACCTAGTTTTTTTTACTCCATGGAGCATTTGCAAATCCATCTTCCCTATGAAGCTCGTGTTGGGGGTCCAATTCAATATAGATGGATGTACCCTTTCGAGAGGGTGATGGGAAACCTTAAGAGGAAGGTGAAGAATAGAGCTTATGACGAGGGGTCGATATGTGAGGCATACAGTTTCGATGAGATATCTACGTTTGTCTCAGACTATTTTTCAGACGAAGTCTTGACAAAGGACAATCGAGTATCGAGACATGATGATGGGGGAAATATTGAACTAAATGGTCGGCTCTCTGTATTTGGTCTATCGGGTCGCGCTTATGGAAAAAGGAAGCGCATATTCCTCTCTGAGCAAGAATTACATGCTGCAAATACTTGCATTCTTCTCAATTGCGAGGAGATTGACGAATTTATGAGGTAAACATGTAAACTTGATAATTTATCTTTTAAGTTGAAAATTTATTCCAATATGTTAATGTTTATAACATGGTATAGATTGTACGATGACGAGTTAAAAATGAAGCATCCCGGCATAACTGATAAAGATATTCAAATCAATCGTGATAAAAAATTTGCACTTTGGCTAAAGGACAAAGTAAGTTCAATTTCTTAAGCATGTAGTATATATATATACTCCATATTAACTATGACTTCATTTAATAAGATGGAGTTTTTGTAGGCTTTGACTAAGGGATTAATGATTTCGCTTAATGTACAAGTCCTAGCTATGGGACGAGCGAGGACCAAGTCACATAATGGTTACAAAATAAATGGTTGTGAATTTCATACAAAGGCATATGGGTGCGGTAAAAGAACAACAAACTCTATAGTGTGTGTCCAAGGAGATTGTTACAATGAGCTTGGTCGTGCCTTTTATGGGGAGTTGGAGGAAATCGTAGAGTTGTCATACAAGGGCACGTACGGGGGTCATATTCACTTGTTCAAGTGTCGTTGGCTTGATTTAGAAAAAGGGATACGTCATGACAGACATGGAATCGTTGATATTGACCTCCATAGATCTGTACTCCAACGAACCGTTTGTTTTACCAACTCAAATAGTACAAGTATACTACACTCCTAGTCCTGTTAAGAAAAGGGATAGACCGCCTACAGATTGGCAAGTTGTAATTTATACTCCCGCGCGTAGTCGTGTAGAAGTAGTTGATGGGGAGATTTACCAAGAGAAGATGCTTCATAGTCAAACTATAATAAATGTGGAGGACGACAATGAAGTAATCCAGTTAGATGGTGGAGATGAACCACATGAATTAGATCCCGAGTCAATACTTGTGTCAAATGACATTGACACTGAGGAAGAAGAGTTATTGACTTAATCTGACTCTGAATCTGAAGCAGATGATAGTTATGAATTTGCAACACGTATACAAGATGATTTTGAATCAGACATTGACACTTGAACAAATAAAATGTATGTTTAGCATTACATGTTTTTTATATCATTGTCATGTTTATCTACTTAACTATTTAAATGTAATTTTTGTTTATTGTCATTTTATATTCATATATATATATATATATATATATATACATGTTTATATCACTGTCATATTTATGTACTAAACTATTTAAATGCAACTTTTGTTTATTGTCATTTTATATTCATATATATCATGTTTATATTCATTCATGTTTATTGTCATTTTATATATTCATATATACATGTTTATATCATCATGCTCATGTTTATTGTCATTTTATATTCATATATATACATGTTTATATCACTGTCATGTTTATTGTCATTTTATATATTCATATATACATGTAATCAAATATAACTCATAATAACATCTTGAAATTTGTAATATACAGATGGCTTCTGAAGCAGCGCAGAAAAAACGCGGCTTAGGTAGGAGGCTTAATCATGTGCCCAAGGCCCCTACTAATCCGGATGATCGAATTCTTATTCAGATTCGCCCTTCTCCGAATAACACGTACGTTCCACATTATTTATATATAAGCATTTTAGATTCCATTTATACAAGATATATAACTTAGATGTAAATTGCTTT
Organism: Panax ginseng; assembly: GCA_020205605.1. Lineage (NCBI taxonomy): Eukaryota > Viridiplantae > Streptophyta > Magnoliopsida > Apiales > Araliaceae > Panax > Panax ginseng. Next base: position 1,225,262 of record JAINUU010000057.1, read on the forward strand.
AATATATCTACTTATCGTTGATGTAAATTGTTGTATATTATAGTGATTTTTTTAGATAATAAGAACGTCAAGTGCATATCACAGTTGTGTTTACAGAATTGGCCTACACCTGTGATTACGTGGCATAAGCACACCTATCGCCCACAAGATCTTTGTTTGAAATTTGAATTTCGTGTATGTTTTTTTTAATTATGACAAATAATATAATATTCAAAGGATAATTGTTTAGTAATGTTATTATTGTTGTTTTATTTGTAGAAACAGTATAGATGGGAGGACGCAGAGGCTTCAGTGATACAAACATTATTCTGGCAGAAGTGCGCGGTCCGCACCAAAGATAATTTGAATAAAGAACGACAAAAAGCCCTTCACAAAGCATCGATCGACCATCCGAGCTGTATGATGATTACATGCACTAGCATAGTCCCTGGTGGTGCACCCAGTCCATATAGGATGAGATGTGCCCAATGGAGATTTGAGAGTTTGGGTGAAAAGATGAAAGACTACAGAACTAATGATCCTCTAAAAATTCGATGGAAAAAAAGGCTAAAGGAACATACAAGAGGTATGGAAGTATTTCACAGGTTGCGAAGATATCAACGCTGAGGATACGTATATCACAGTTGCAACATGTTTACAATCATGAATTATAGAAAATATATCACATTTTTACTTAGTAATATTGCGCTATTTTTTGTATAGGAGTCTGAGTCTCAAGGTCAGCCTATCCATTGGCTGGATGTGTACATGGCCACCCGTGATGGTCTGCCTTATGCTATCCAGATAGTGGTAATAAGTTTTAACAATTTGATCTTGTTTATCAATGCTTATAGAATTTATTTTTAACTATTTAATTGTTAACATGATGACAGGATACTTATAAGCGTTTATTGAATGAGCGCTATCTTGAAGGCACTCCACGTCCGCCTATTGATCAAGAGTTGTGGGAGAGGGCGTCTGTTGTGAAGAAGAACTACATTAAAGATCAAGGACAATGACGACGCCCATCTTTTAGTGGCTCAGGCAACTCTCTGCTACCCAGTCTTCATAGTAATTGAGTCATCCAGTTGTTCATACTCCAGCTGACTGTGTGGGAGCTATATGTCGAGATCGAGATCTTCAAAAGATACTGGGCGGGCATCTGGGGGCTCTGAGCCCTGAGGAGTTAATGAGGCGAGAGCGAGATCGAGCATGGGGATGGGGATGAGGTATAAAATTAATTTATTGTATATATTGTCATATACATACCAATATTAACATATATAGTTAGTATATATTTGTAACTTGTTTTACTATTTTGTTAATTGCAGGGTGATCAAGGAGAAACTAATCAAGACGCTGATGCTTGACGATCGATACAGCTCTGTTTTGTAGTTCTTTGAGAATTTTGTACTTTTATATTTATTCATGTTACTTAAACATTAGATTTGTTTATATTTATTCAATTTATATTGGTTTAAAGGTTTATATAGTTTATATACTAGTTTGGTGTATGTGTTGGTGGATGATTGATGTTTACATTGTTGTGCAAGATGTTTATATTGTTGTGTGTGTGTTGGGATAAAGCAGGTACGGGTTTTTGGGAATTCTGCTAAACAACAAAAATCTGGTTTTCAGTTGTTTCAAATCAGCGACTGCTAAACATTTGAGGGTATCAGCGACCACGTGCAATACGATTGCGATCAATGACACATGAACCACGTCACCTTTTGGCCTCGAGCCATGTCGATTTAAACTTAGCTTAATCAAAATGCGAATTCGGTCGCTAATAGCGGTCGCAAATATATCCATCGCTAATAGTGGTCGCTGATGTGTACATCAGCGACCAGATTATATGCGACGACTATCAGCGACTACAATCGGTCGCTGATAGATATCTGCGACCGAATGCGAATGCTGATAGACTCTTTTCTTGTAGTGATAGTTTGACTTTCATGTATGTATTTATACAACTTTTGAGTTGTACAGACTAGAGTTTTGTATTTAGTTAGGTTGATGGTTTACGTATCTAACTATGTTGATTATTTATGATTACATTTTGTATCTACATCGTACGACTTTTATCTATAAGTTATTACATTGTCTACATATTTGATGGTTGATAGCAAAAGATATGATTGTTATTGATATGCATTCGTGAAGAATTATTTGTTTTCCTTTAGTTTATAACAAGTACAATTATGTATATGTAAATGAACAGGGGAATTTTGCAATTTTTCCAAAAAAAATATTTAAAAGCATTATTTTTGGCAACATCTGCCCCGTTGATAATGGCCTATAGTGACGGTTCCAAAAATATCATAAACAAAGGTCATTAGCGATGGGGGGAGTTGTCACTGGAAACGATATGGCCGTCGGTAATGACCACATTATTAAAATTTCCAAATGTTTATTATTGACGGTCTGGCAGTCATTGGTGTCGTCGCTAATGATACCTTGTCGATGGTAGGACGTCGGCAATGACCCCATCGAAAATGAACCACTTACCGACGGCGAGCGACAGGAGCCAAGGATGACGACCTATAGGGCAACGGTTAATGTTGTCGCCAATGACCTCATTGCCAATGGCAAGAGGATCATTGGTGACGGCACAGCCTGTAAGACCCCAACTTTTTATGAATAAAGATTTGATTTCCTTTAAATATTATTTTTGAATAATAAGGTGTTGATTTGATATAATGTTGTAGTTATGGGTGGTATGTACAAATTTTACAAAGTAAGCAAGTGGTCATAAAATATTCGTTAGGTCGGGGAATATTCTTTTTGTTGGGGAATATCCGTAAGACGGCACAATCACTGGTGGACCACATAACGGAATAACTTTTGGATATAAAAAACGACAAAAATAACGTTTTTATAAAAAATAACCGCAAGACTTTTATCATTAATTATTGAAATACCTGGTGATAAAAGTACAGTAATACGTGTGGTTGCACAGTAGCACACGGTATTGTACAGTATCTCTGATTATTGATTTTTACGTAAGAAGTCACTTAGTTTCATGAGATAATTGTCACAGTAATTGTTGCATAGTATCTCATATTATTGATTCAATTATTGTCATAGTATCACCTAGATAATATTTTATATTATTAAATCAATAAATGACACAACACAATTATTAATATTATTAGTTAGCATTATCGGCAATGTCTAGAAAATTTTGTCGAGAAAATGGGTTAGGTTATATAATTGCGCGCCAATAAGGATAAATCCTTTTTGGAAACCCCCTCTTTCCTTGGAATGATCTATTTGTTAATATTATGAGCTTATAATATTAATTGTGATTAATTAATATGTGGTGGATATTGGTTCAATTTTGATATAAATGAAGGAATTTAGCATGAAAAATTTGTTAAAAGTATGGCCTATTTTTCTATGGAATCGCAATCATCTTCTCTGATAAAATATTCATTTAAATATATTATTATAATATATTATAATTGTTTAAATAATAATAATATATATATATATAAGCATGTGAGAAAAGGATGGAGGTGAACAAGATGCTTTGGAAAAAAAAATTCAAATTGAGTGTGCAAGTTCATTTTTTCAAAATAAATGCGTGTTCTCCTTTCCAAGTGGGTGATTTCTCCTGCAAAGTTATGTTTTTTAAAGTGTGGGCCCTCACCATAAGAAAATAGGAGGAATTAGGCAGAGAAGAAAAAAAGGGAGTTAGGCAAGTTAAGCAGGAATTAGGCAACATGCTTAATTTTTTCTCCCTCTATTGCACTATAAAAGGAAGGTTACCCCTCCTTCCTAAACACACCAGTACAATATCAGAAATTCATATTCTATAATATTGTGAGTATTTCTCTTAAGTATGAGGATACATTGAGTGTAGCTTTTTGTGCAAGATTTTTTCAGAATAATATCTAATATTCCAGTCAAATCTAGTTTCTACTAAGGTAAAGGATATTATTTTATTTCAATACTCGTAAGAATTATCATTTTCTTTCATACTTCATATTATGTAAGTGATGTTATTTCATTTCATATTCCTAAATTTAAACTTACTATGGTAAGTATTGCTTCTATAATTCTTGAAATGATTAAAAATTCCTTAAGTTTTGCGCTTCATCTAATATCATTTTGTTGGAATATTGGTCTGAACATTCTTATTAAATTTTAATCTTTTCATGTTGGGGTACTATTCATACGGTACTATTCATACGATATTATTCATATGGTACTATTTATATGGTACTATTCATACGGTACTATTCATGAGTACTGTTCACAACAGAATTTAATTTTTTTTCTGTCCAAATTATTTTGATATATGAATATCATTCTTGAATTTTACTTCACAAAATAGTTATCATGTTGACAATTTGGAAATTTTTGAACTCTGGATAGATTGAATTAGAAATCTCTAATATTTATCTTTGATCTCACTTGATTGATTCTTTATATCATTGCCATCATCCTTATGCTTATATTGTGATGAATTAAGTCATCTTTGGCCCGTAGTGCAAAGATGGACTGTTGATTGGTATGATTATGACCAGGAATTGTGTATTAGTATAATCATGACCTATAATGTTACAGACAAATAATGTGGTGAAAGTCCTCTTTGGCCCGTAGTGCATAGATGGACTGATGTTTGGCATGATCATGACCACTTGTGATACTAACGAATATCATTGGCCGCAAGATTGCATGGATAATTTGTTGATTTGAAATATTTATTGATTGGTGTTACTGAGGATAAAATATTGATGATGGACTTTTAAATCATAGAAGATAGTAGATATCATGTTCTACTTGACTCTTTTAATGGATTGATGTTTCCACCGCAGATTGTTGATTCTAAAACTTGTTGTCTATTATATTCTATCGATTTTTTTCCTCGTTGAGGACTAAGGATAATTTGTTATACATTATTTTAGTCACAATATTCTTTACTGGGCTAGTTGAGCTCACCCTTTTCTTTGGTTCCATTATTCTTCTCAAGAGGCGAGAATGTAGCTGGGACTATTCGGGGAGTGGAGTAATGGTTCAAGATAGTTATTATAGCAGTCCTCACTATTTTGTAAAATAATGTAACAATAATTTTAATGAGGATTTTATTTGAGTTTGGATATTGTCTACAAGACAATATTTGTATTAAAACTCACAGCTTATGTTTTGTCGTATTTTACACTACAATTTATAGTCGCATAAATGAAGTTTGTATTTGAATTATGTACCATGTATTTGGCGACTAAGAGTGGGTTGTGTGGACCTATTTTGGGGGCTTCACAGTAGGTATCAGAGCTTAGGGATATGATCTGTGATGGAGATCTAGGATTAGAACAAGGAGGGGAGAGACGAGTAAATCCTTTGTTAGTGTGTCCTACCTAAGTTTATTTGTTATTTGATTGGTCGGTCATAATATAGGGATAATATGTGGCATGTGAATTTCTTTAATTAACCCTTATTTTGTGGCAGTGTTTGAGAATGGCATCTAAAAATTTTGAGATAAGCAATGGAGTACATGAGACCGTTGAGACACCGCCAATCAATAACTAGGATAATGTGCATCAAAAAGGCAATAATCCTCATGTAAACAAAAACACCAACCAAATGATGAATGATGAGATATTTAGGAGCTTTCTACAATTAATGCAACACCAAACGAGAGAAACTCCTGATCAAAATACAGGTGGAAATAATGGCAACTTATGGCTAGTCACTGCTAAGCAATTCAAGGAGTTGGGACCGCCAGAGTTTTTGGGAAAGCTAGAGCCACTTAAGGCAGAGGCATGGATTAAGTAGATTACCAAGATATTTGATGTCTTGGGATGCACTAAAGAGCAAAAGGTTCTCTTCGCCACCTTTATGTTGCATGGAGAGACAGATTACTGGAGGGAATCCGTAAAACGTACTCATCTGTCCGCACTTAAGATGTCTTGGGAGAAGTTCCAGGAATTATTCAACGACAAGTATTTTCAAGAAAGTATTCGTCATATGAAAGAGGTGGAATTCATCAAACTGGAATAGAACAATATGACTGTATCACAATACGAGGCCAAGTTTGCGGAGTTATCCCAACTTGCATCGCATTTGGTGGATAATGAGGAGCGAATGACACGAATGTTTCTGAGAGGTTTGAAACCTGAAATTCGTCAATACCTCATTTATCATACTTTGTTTATATTCAGATGTTGTGAATAGGGCTCAATTATTGGAGCGAGATAATGAGTCAGCTTAACCAAAAGATAACTACCAATAACACAATAATAATAAATGCAGTGGCGGCGGCCATGAATAATGATAACCATCGTGGAGGAAATTATCATGCCGAAATGGTAACCACTTTGGTGGTAATCATGGCCAAGATAATAGAGAGATGAACTAAGTGGGAACAACTTTAAGAAGAGAAGATTCAACAATGACGGAAAGACATCGGTAGTAGTAACACTTGCAGCACCGTTTCTAAGGTAAGAGAACGACCGGTCATCGTATATGCTACAAATGCGACGGGAGAGGACACATCACCAAAGCTGTATGCCGCAACCCAAAGTATGTTTTAATTGTGGAAAGGAAGGTCACTTAGCTAGATTTTGTCATATAACGAAGTCAAGTCCGGTGGGACAAAGGGCACTAAAGGTTGTCCCAAACAAGTCAAAGTTGATGGTTCAAGGAAGAGCGTTTGTCGTGACTTCACAAAAACGAGGAACTTGAACAAAGTTATCACGGGTAAGCTAATCATAAACTCATGCGAAGTCTATACCTTATTTGATACCGGTTCTACCCACTCTTTTATTTCACCTAATTGTGCTCAACGTTTGAACTTGACTCCTAAGAAATTAGACTTTGACTTATCAGTTGAAACTCCGTTAGGAGAAACCTTCATTACATCCACAGTTTATCAATCTTATTTGATTCAATTCTGCAACCTCACATTACCTGTTGATGTCATCTCTTTGAAAATACTTGTATTTTATGTGATTTTAGGGATTGATTTGTTAACTACTCATCATGTTAAAATTGATTATTTTCGTAAAGTCGTTAGTTTTCATATTCCTAACCAAACTATTATGTGAATTCAAGCAACTAAATCACTAACCTTGAACCCAGTACAAAACCCATATCAAGCCATAAAGTCATTCATTTATTGAAAAATGAATGTATTCCCCCAAGAACTTCCTGACCTACCCCAAGAGCGTGAAATCAAATTTTGTATTAACCTTGAACCTAGTACAAAACCCATTTTCAGAACCCCATATCGAATGGTTCCTATTGAACTTTAGGAGTTAAAAACCCAACTATAGGAGTTGGTACCCGAGCCTCTATCTAGTGACTTCCTTTGTGGAGTGCACTGAAGCCAGACTCTCTGAAGGGGACGCCATATTTTTGCGGTGGTAAATTGATAGGTGCCATTGTGAAGTGCTATCCAAATTTGGGATATGAGTCATAATTGAGAGCAACCTAAGTCAGTCATCAAAATACGTAGCTATCTAGGCTTAGCTGGTTATTATCGGAGATTTGTGGAAGGATTTTTTTGAATCGCCACTCCATTAACTCAGCTAACTCGAAAAGATACAAAATTTAGATGGAGTGAGGAATGTGAGAAGAGCTTCCAAGAACTCAAGAGGAAACACATTTTAGCACTTGTTCTGACAATACCATCCTGAAAAAGTGAACGTAGTAGCTGACGCGTTGAGCAGAAGATCATATGCAGGTACGAGTGCAATATTGTCAAATATAAAGACCCATTTTGTATAACTTACAAATGATTGAGATAGAGTTAAAGACTGTAGGGACCCACGTGATGATGTCAAATATACGAGCAGAACCGACTTTAATCGATAAAGTTAAAGCTTCTCAAGCTACAAACTCGGAGCTAATGAATATGAAGAAGAACGTACAAGAATGTGTTAATCCAGAAGCAAATCCTCGACCGAGTAGAAACTGTGGCATATAGACTCGCATTACTACCAAGTATGTCTCGTGTTCATAACATTTTTCATATGTCCATGCTACGTAAATATGTGGAAGACCCAAACCACATTATTGAATTAGAACCAGACGAGATAGTAGAAGATTTAACGTATGAAGAGGTACTTGTTAAAATCTTGGATAAGAAGGAACATATTTTACGCTCAAAGGTTATACCTCAAGTCAAAGTTTTATGGAGAAACCACGATATTGAGGAAATGACTTGGGAGTTAGAATCTAAAATGAAAAAAAGGTATCCTCACCTTTTTGACATACTAGGTACGTACATCAATTTCGAGGACAAAATTTCATAAGGAGGGAAGGTTGTAAGATTCCAACTTTTTATAAATAAAGATTTAATTTCCTTTAAATATTATTTTTGAATAATAAGGTGTTGATTTGATATAATGTTGTAGTTATGGGTGGTATGTGCAAATTTTGCAAAGTAAGTAAGTGGTCATAAAATATTCGTTTGGTGGGAATATTCTTTTTTGGGGAATTTATGTATGATTGGCCGCAATCATTGGTGACCACATAATGGAATAATCGCTCGGATATAGAAATTACGTAAATAACCTTTTATAAAAAATAACGGCAAGAAGACTTTTACCGTTAATCGTTGAAATACCCGGTGATAAAAAAAAGATGTACGCATGGTTGCACAAAGATAACATACGACATTACACAATATCTCCGATTATTGATTCTTATATAAGAAGTCACTTTCGGTTTCATGAAATAATTGCCACAATAATTATTACATTGTATCTCATATTATTGATTCAATTATTGTCACAAAGATCATCTCGCACAATATTTTATATTATTAAATCAATAATTGACACGACGCAATTATTCATATTATTAGTTAGTATTATTGGCAATGTCTAGAAAATTCTGTCGAGGAAAGGGGTTAGGTTATATAATTGCGCGCCAATAAAGATAAATCGTTATCGGAATGCCCCCTCTTTTCTGGGAATAATCTAGTTCTTAATATTGTGAGCTTATAATATTAATTGTGATTAATTAATATGTTGTGGATTTTCGTTCAATTTTGATATAACTGGAGGAATTTAGCATGAAATATTTGTTGAAAGTCTGGCCTATTTTTTGATGGAATCACAATTATCTTCTCCGATAAAATATTCATTTAAATATATTATTATAATATATTATAATTGTTTAAATAATAATATTATTATTATAATATATATTTAAGCATGTAAGAAAAGGATGGAGGTGAACAAGTTGCTTTGGAATTAGTTTTTTCAAATTGAGTGTGCAAGTTCATTTTTTCAAAATAAATGTGTGCACTTCTTTCCAAGTGGGTGATTTTTCCTGCAAAGTTGTGTTTTCTAAAGTGTGGGCCCTCACCATAAGGAAATGGGAGGAATTAAGCAGAGAAGAAAGAAAGAGAGTTAGGTAGGTTAGGCAGGAATTAGGTAACATGCTAAATTTTTTCTCCCTCCGTTGCACTATAAAAGGAAGGTTACCCCTCCTTCCTAAACACACCATTACAATATCAAAAATTCTTATTCTATAATATTGTGAGTATTTATCTTGAGTATAAGGATACTATGAGTGTAGCTTTTTATGCAAGATGGTAGTTCCTAGAGGGTACATAATAGATCTAGAAGGGGGGGTTGAATAGATCCTTTTTATTTTCAAAAAGCTTTTCCATTTTAGTTGACATTGCTAAGTAATTAGCAGATGACAAACTTAAGAATTATTTCAAACACATCGAAATAAGTTAAGGTTTCCCTTTATAGATATTTTGTTGACCATTTTTCTAGAGTTAGTTTAGGTGTAAGTAGTTATCATATTCATAGCAGTTATAGTAGTTATAGGTTCGTAATGTAAATGATAGTATGTAAATGATATAAGGGTTTTATGTGGTTCAGAGACTCAAACTCCTAATCCACTCTTCTGCTTTAACAAGCAGGGATTCCACTAAGGATGTCTTTACATCTTTGAATCACTAAGATTCCTTCAAAGCCAGCAGCCTTAGAACTTTAGTTCACTAGTAACTCTTCAAGTCCAGCAGACTTGGAACTTTAGTTCACTAAGAATTCTTCAAGTCCAGCAGACTTGGAACTTCAGTTTAGTCCCTAGGATAAGGACCCCTCAGGCCTTGGCTTCTTGTTGATGTGGTTATTGGTGCTGAGCTGCTAAGATTACTATAAGCTTGTTCATCCTGATACTTAGCAGCTTGTTGTGATCCTCTTTAGATTCTGCATCGAGATTGTATCATTATTGGACAGACTGCTAAGTTGTTCATAAAGCTTGATCTCTTTGAGTACTTAGCAGCTTGTCACTCCTTCTTTGGTGCAGCTGATCTTGTGGTTGGTTCTTATCTTTATCTGATCTCAGCTTTCACACCTTCACCACTTGAGGTTTGATAAGTCTTTATACTTTTGGTAAACTCATTCTGGGATTTAACATCCCTCGAACCTTGGTTGACTTGTGTACAGATTTGGTTCTGTATTTGTTCTTCTTCAGCTCTTGGTGGTTCATGGCGATTCATAGAATGGCTCTTTTGATCTTCTCTCTGATATGTCAATCTTCTGAATATTATCTTCTTGGCCTTCTTGGCTCCCAGCTTAGCTGCCATTCTTAGAGGCATTCTCATTGTTGTTGAGTGAAGCCTTTTTCTGTTAAAGCTCTTCTCTTATCTTTCTTCACTTCTACTTTCGTAGTCTCACCGCCATCGAGACATTCTCATTTTTGCTCTATAGAGCTCGTAGAGAGGAAACAACTTGTCAAAATCAATAACTTTTCTACATTCAATCTTCAGCTGTTAAATATCCTTTCATAAGCTTCTCGTTGGACTATAGCCGTTGGAAGCTATTTGAATTGATTCGCAGATCTCGAGTTATTTGGTGCAGACTGTTGATGTGATATGACAGCCCCTTCTTCATTTTTCTGACACTGCAGCCTACTATTTCACCTACCATATCAGAGATGTCACTTTAACATGTCAGGCTGGTAGTCACATTTATTTCTGCTTTCTGACTCCTCGATCAAAACATCAGGAGTGTCCTTCTTCATTAATGTTTTCAATCAACAACGTTCGAATGTCAGTCTTTGTATTGAGATGTTGCCAAGGCTTCATGACTTAGAATATTGATCGTGGTTAGTCTTTTGAAGATTGCTCGTTGGTGATTGAGACAACACTATGATTACGAGAATGTTCTTTGGATTTGTAATGTAGAACCTCTCTTCTTTCACTCATGCAATGCTTCAACAATTTCGCTTTCCTTGACTTGCATTAGACAACGACAACTTATTTGAATGCACCGCCCTCCCGAATTTTAAGACTCATCCGATTGGTCATGCTCGGCTCTCTTTCTCCTTGTGATCTCCGTTCACATATCATCAATGGTTTGACCCATGCTTAATCTTCTTTGTCTATTTTTTATAGGTTGGCCAATATCTTTGTATAAACCGATCCGAGACACCCCTAAATCGAGTCCTCGACCCGGTCCGATCATCACTATAAAATACAAACATCCACCTCTAAAAAACATACGATAACTAAAATGCAAAATATAATAACGTGTGTTGTTCATTCAAAAGGTGTTACTAGTCCCAAGATTCGATAACCTTAATACAATCTTACAAGCATACCCTAAAATAGTCAATAGGGTTCATATTACATAATAGTAATTGAAATTAGGCACAAAGTAAAGTTTGTTCCTCGCAACTATCCTACATCTTTCCTTTACCCTTGTCCTTTCCTGAGGTCTCGGGCTTAGCTGCAATATAATTCATGATATAAAAAGGATGAGCAACAAGTTTGCTCAACCAGTTTAAATACAACAATAAGGATATATCACGATGAATGGAAAATATCTGACAATGAATTCAACATTATGAATATCTGAAGGATTCAATAATATGAATATTAGAAACAAAGATACTGATTTCTTTTAGAATAACTGATAGTCAAGTAGACTTTGAACTATAAAACTCCAATGGAATCAATAGCTAATTGACCCTTTGGTTACTGGCTATAGAATAAGTACTTGAGGGGATCAGCCTCGCGTACACCATGTATATGTATAACATTTAAATCTACTCTTTGTATCTTATATTAGATACCTGGGTACTCCCCTATCATAAAAGGGGTGTTCTTTCAGTCTAAGAATCCTTACCATCAATTGGTTTGGATAGCTTTTATAAAACTTCATACATTTGTCTGACCGAACAAAGGTTCAGACTCTATCTGACATAGTTCAAGAATTATAGAACTTTAAACGATGTCCAAGTCCAAGACTGTATGAACTCGAGTGCACTAAGTGCGAATATCAATAATATCGATGTGGAATAATTGTAAAGTAATTAAACCACTTAATAGCATGCTTGGAAATAAAGTTCAAGCTTAAATGAATAACTTTCATTTCAACAATAACCTGTTCAATACAATATGAGAAGGATAGGAAACTTGCACACAATCTAAAGTTGTCTAAGTTAGGAGACTTGTAACATAATAAAAATAGTGTTCGGATACTTGCTCAAGTAAAAGAGTAAGAATTAAGGAACTTGCACAGCCAAAAAGTGAAGTTTGAAGACTTGCTCAATATAAGTTTGAGTAAGGTTAGGAAACTTGCCTCAAGCGTGGTTTACCAAAGTAAAGCTTAATACCCTCTTTCGAATCCTATCATAATATATTCACAAGTATAGGGTATTCATTAGTTACATATGCCCATTTAAGATATGTAAGTTTAAACGCACACATAAACATCTAACTTAGTCTTATACTCTACACATACTTCATCACATACTTATAGTACAAATTAATTTACGAGACATCACAAAGTCAACCAATATATTTTTAATCCACGGCCTTATAGTTTTCAAACATTTTTTTGGATTTAAAAGTTTATAATCCCTTGTTAAACATTCAACTCTATCACTTAGCATGCTTCATAACACATTGGATAACATATTGGTCATATATTACAAGTTAATGTAATCATATACGCATGCTTTGAACTTCAGATCAAAAATAGAAACTATTAATGAATGTAGGATGGGCGATTGCATACCGGCTAGGCTTAGGGCTGCTAATTTGTGTTGTCCTCTAGCACGCCAAAGTTAAGCTTCTACTATCCTCGCTTTCAAATCAGACTCTAACATACCAATACACTTATACTTTAACAGACATATATGCTAGAGGTTTTCACATAGCATATGACTATTTTGAGTTCATTGCCACAAGTTTTAACTTATAATTTACATATCATTAGAACATAAAAAATTCATGTAATCATCATGCTTTACAATTCTTGTCATATGTCTACATAGAGATCACATAATCTGTTAATACACATGCTCATAGTGTTCATATCATCATTTCATATTTAGTATCGTTTAGCACTTCGAAACATGCTTTACACACATTTATGATTAAATTATCCTTATGTCCAACACATATTAATCATGTTTGGAGATATAATAAACATAACATGACATCTTAAATCTTTAACATCTAAGTACTCATATATTAGGCAGCTTAAGTTTGAAAACATGTTCAAGCTTGCCTTTGAAATCATTTTAGCATGAATGATGCAATCCAACACATGCAAGACAAATCTAAAACTTTTATCATAAGTAACTAAGTTATGATAACCTATTTTTAAGATCAGAAACTATCTTGTAGCATTCATGTCCATTAGCTTATTATACTAAGCTTTTCTTTTAAAATAATTTCTAACACCAAGCTTATCAAGTTGGTCATGGACAAAGACACTATAACCACTATATTATGCTCCTTTATATTTGAAATCGATTATGTATATAAAATACTAAGTTCGAACTTATAGGACAAGTATTACATCAAAGTTTATTTTCAACACTTTAAGTTTTTATTACAAATCTCTTACTAAAACATGTTGATCACTTCATATTACATAAGAAAATCTTTATATCTCATGTTATACTCCTTTTTAAGTATATTTCTTAGTCATGATACCAAGTTCTCAACACATAGCATAAATAAAACTAGCAACTTATTAAAGTGCAGTGCAATACAAAGCTTTACACCCTAGTATAAACAAAAAGCAATTGCACACCATGCCGAAACCGTAGCGAGAATAAACTCTATTTTGCAGAGTATCAACCAACTTCAATTTCTCTTGTTTTAAACCTGTTCCAATCCATTATTAAAGGTTACATATATGTATACATACTTCCTAAACACATTATAGCATGTTAATTCATTTTAACTATCATAGAATTTCAAGTAATTTCAAGAATTTTGATAAAACTCAACTAAGAACACAAGTTAGGACTTTTATACCTTTTGAAGCTTAATTGAATTCTCCAATACACTGATTATACTCCTTCAATCGCTCAACAACTTAGAACTCTCAAACTTAGAATTTGGTCGACAAATTTCTCAGTAACAGGAAATGAAAATGCAATTGTCCTTTTATAGAGAAAGGATGAACTGGATTTTGGGTTTACATGGAAGTTGGAATCCATGGTGTATTGGAAGGAAACAATGGTTAACCAAGAGTTGGCCAACCACCAATTGCCTAGCCATCATCACTACACATTCTAGCCTTTTGGTTTTCTGAGTTTTACGCAATGGAGAAGTAGCACACTGTTTATGTACTAGTGAGTCACTCAATTTGGGACAAGAGCAAATCTCAGCAATTAGTTCAGTTACCTTAACTCCCAAAAATACAATCTTAATGTACAATAGTTACTATATTAGGAAATTAGGGATTATTTATGTACTCACATGAATTTAATAACTCATACTATATAGCCTATAATATATAGACATATTAATGTGTCACCATAATAGGACCTTTTAAAGTGCTTTTGAGTTGGTGAAGTGGGCGACGAGGTAGCTTTACCTCCAAAGTTGGAGCATATTCATAATATTTTCCATGTATCAAGATTAAGGCCATATAAGCCCCGACTATAAATATGTTATAGAATATGAGCCCTTACAGTTTGAGAAAGATTTTGTCATATGAAGAAGTCCCTATTCAAATTATCGATGAGAAAAGAACAAATCTTGAGGAATAAAGTGATACCTTTTGTTAAGGTAGATGCGGAGGAACCACAATGCTGAAGAAGCTACGTGGGAACTTGAAAGCGTTATGATGAAGAATTATCCTCGATTGTTTGCTTGATTTTGTATAGCGATTTCGGGGATGTAATCTTGTTAAGGAGGAAGAATGTAATGAATAAATTTTTCGAGTTGTGATTCTGGGGACAGAATCCTTTTAAGAAGGGAAGGATGTAACGATTGAGAAATTTATAATTTAATTTAAATATTTATGAAATTAAATAAATATTTTAAATAATTTATTTATTGAGGAAAATAAATATTTGATTAATTGTGGTGAATTAATGTGATTAGTGTTAATTAAATTGAATAAAGATAATTTATCTAGAGGATTTAATTTAAGGAAATAATTAAATTAAATCAATTACTTAATATTTAAGGAAATAATTAAAATTAAATGAATTGTTTAATTTAAAGAAAATAAATAAATTAAATAACATGATATTTCTAATTTATTAATTAAATTAGATATATAATTATTTATTAATTATAAGTATAATGATAATAAGATTTTATTATTATTATAAGTTATTTAAATTAACTAAATTAAGGTGTGACACATGTAACTATATAATATAAATATTATTAAAATAATTTAGTTTGGGAAATAGGTAGTAGCCAAACAAGGCCTTGTGGCCTTTGGCTTATTCAACTAATGTTTGTTTAGATTTTATAACTCAAAATGCGTGGGTAGCTTGGTTTATTTCTACGCGATCTATTTCCTAAGGCTAGCGCCAAATTGGGTTATTTCTTATTTTACGTATTTTGTCTTAGGCTAAAGAACAGAGGGTTGGAGAGAGAGCTTTGTGAGAAGAGAGAAATTGCAGAGATTCTAGAGAAAAAGAGGAAAGACAGTGGTGTTGATAGAAAGGTTGCTAATTGTTTTACTAATTCAAGGTATAACTCATTCCTAAATTTTCTAGTTGGAATTGTAATTGATTTAAAGTTCTCTATAATGGGTTTTGTTAAATTGTTGTTTCATATGTTGATTATATATATGTATACTCTTGATAAAGGGGTTGGTTATCATCTGTAATTGTATATTAGTTATCAAATTCGTGAAAAATTGGATGTAGGAAGAAAAGGAAAATAACAATGTTTATATTTGAAAAATGGCTTTAGAAAGTACCAAATTTGGTGCCTTATATGTGTTGTAATCTGCAAATTGAAGTTGTATTGTGTTAATATGTGAAGAAACGAAAGCGGCGTAGTTCGAATTGTGTCAAATGACTAAGAAACAAATTTGTGGCAATCGAATTCGCTAAAAGTGTACAAATGAAGAAATTTGGAAAAATTATGATTTTGATTCTTCAAATTGTGTATATGTAATGTTTTTGTATATAGAATGGTGTATAGCATGCTTAAATATGTTGTTACAAAGTTTTAGATATTGAGTTTGGTGAATTTCTGTGGAATTAGGATTTTTGGCCTGGAGCAGAGTCTGATTTCGAGTTTATGCAAAACTAAAACTGGTGCATCAAGCGTGGTGGCGCTTTTGGGTTGGCCAGCAAGATGTATATCTTAGCGCTGCGTATGGCCTTCTTGAAAGCGCCATGCCATTGTAATCGATGTAAAACTAGCGTGGTCGCGCCAGTAGTCAATCAGACCTAGTAATGAGCTGTTAACAGCATAGCTTGGAAATTGTTAACTTAACATATTTTAATGATTTTTAAAGGACCAAAAACATGTTACAAGGTGTAGTAGTGTATTGTAGTCACAACGCCAAAATTATAGATTATGAATTAGTAAGTTGTGAAAGTTTGTAATGTGATGTCATTTAAATTGGAATTGTTTTACAATCACCATGTAAGTATACTATGATATAATTGAGAATTCAGGTTTTGTGTTACGTGAATGAGTAGGATAATTAAGTCCTAAGTTAAGGATTATAGATTTGATTAAAATGAAAACTAAACAAATAAAATGGATGTTAATGTAACTAATTGTTGCAATTTCAATGATATATGTAGGGTAATTGGCGAATATTATTACTTGTGTAGCTTATATACAGGGCAAGTTTCTTACCCTAAACTTTCGTTGAGCAAGTTCCTAACTTCATTTTCTTTATAAGAATGCAAGCTTTCTATTCCTAAATTATCATTGTACAAGTTTCTAAATTCTATGTTAAAGTTGAGCAAAACTAATCTATCTTGTGTATGACTATACAAGCTCTTGTAACCCAATTTGTTACATCGAGCAAGTTTCATTTTCCTAAATGTTATTAAGCATATGTTTTTTAGTACATCGATTCAAAGGAGATTGTTCTAACTCTTTTGAATATAGCACTTTTCATGAGTATCATGTTCACTCAATTATATATTGTTGTTATTCGATCTTTGACCTTGATAACCTTGTTCAATTCTATATTGGTTATATTAAACCTCCAACCAATAAGAAAACTCTTATTGATTGAACTAGTCTATTATGGAATAGTGTTCTAAAATTCTAGAACCACTAATAAGTTAGTTCCGAGCTAAACTTTCTTTAGTGCGGAAAATTCTAAATTCAAACTGAGACGAACAACCCTAATATAGGGGATTTTATACGTGTAATGTTTAGATGTTTGTGCACAATACATGGTATAAAGGGCTGATCCCCCTAAGTACGTTAAGAAGGGTCTATATAGTCTAAATGACTGTTAAGGTTGAGGTAATAATACCTAAATACCGGAGACATAATTCGTGGTCTTAAGACCCTTCAGATACTGATTTCAAACTTGTTTTCTATTTTTGATTCGTAGAACAAGCTCATTATTGTTCAGCATTCGTTGTTCATTCTCATGTTGTTATCATTACTACTCTCAATATCAATGAGCAATTGTTTGCTCACTCTTGCATTTAACACTGCAGCTAAAGTAGAGAAAGTCGATGAGCCGTCTACTAGCAAAGGAAAGGGCAAGATGTCCAAGTGCTGAGGATTTATTAAATTTAATTAAATGTTTTACTTTAAGAGATTTTTTTATAATATGATGTATTCCGCAAACTTATATAATAATTTTAAGGTTAGATTACATGGGATTGTTTTGAGATGATGTAACCCTTTAATGGGAAAGACTATTGTTTAAGTTATTTAAATTATGTCTTTATCCTTTATGATGGGTAGTTAGATGTAATGGTTTTGGATAGTGAACACCAAATTTTTTGGGAATGGAGTACCTGGATTAGGGGGTGTCACAAGAGGTAACGCTACCTAGTACACCACTTTACTGACTCGCCTCAGAATCTCGAACGGTCCTATGAACCTAGGGATCAACTTGCCCTTCTTCCCAAAATGAATCTTCCCTTTCCAGGGAGATACTTTCAGAAATGCATAGCTTCCTAATTCAAAATCTTTCTTTTTGCAATGTAATTCTGCATACTTCTTCACGCGATCTTGAGCTGCTACTAGTTGGGCTCTTATCACCTTGATGATTTCTACCGTCTGTTGTACCAACTCTGGTCCCAATAGTCGACGTTCTCCAACTTCATCCCAGCATAAAGGTGTTCTACATTTCCTCCCATCTGATTGGTTCGCATTTACTCAAGCATTCCAATCTTGGCATGATAACTATTGTTATATGCGAACTCTACTAATGGAAGGTGATCCTCCCAACTACCCTTGAAGTCCATCACACAAGCTCGGAACATGTCTTCAAGTGTTTGAATTATTCTCTCACTTTTCCCATCGGTCTGTGGATGATACGCGGTACTCATTCATAGTTGTATCCCCATTCTTTCTTGAAGACTCTTCCAGAAGTTTGACGTGAATCACGGATCTCTATCTCGTCACGATAGAATCTGGGCACCCTATACCTCGAGATAATTTCCTTGACATACAATTTGGCTAACTGGTCCAAACTATACTTAATCTTAATCGGCAAAAAGTGAGTTGGCTTAGTAAGACGATCTACAATCACCTATATGGCGTCGTGCCTATTCTACGTTGCCCGAAGTCCCACCACAAAGTCCATTATGATGTGCTCCCATTTCCATTGTGGAATCTCTAATGGTTGTA
This sequence comes from Panax ginseng, assembly GCA_020205605.1. Taxonomy (NCBI): domain Eukaryota; kingdom Viridiplantae; phylum Streptophyta; class Magnoliopsida; order Apiales; family Araliaceae; genus Panax; species Panax ginseng. Next base: position 1,244,265 of record JAINUU010000057.1, read on the forward strand.
ATAACCCGCTTGGTCGTTAGTGCTCTGCCTTGACTCTTTGACAAGTTAAACATCTACTTACATATTCTGCAACCTCTCTCTTCATGTTTGGCCACCAGAAGTGGTGACGCAAATCTTGGTACATCTTCGTGCTTCCTGGGTGTATCGAGTATCGAGTATTATGCACTTCTTACAAAATCTCTTCTCTCAGTTCTGGTACTATCGGTACCCAAATTTGGCCTTCAAATCTTAGCAGTCCAGTGCTATCAATCTTAAATTTCAATTCATCACCTTCAGTCAATTTCTTCTTGATGTTATTGCAATCTTTGTCCTTCTCTTGCACCTCTTTAACCTTATCCAATAAAGTCAGGCTCGCTGTCATTGTAAATAATTGTTTGTTGGTCTCCATAGGATACTTAATCTCCAAGTCTAGTCGTTCAAAATCTTTCACCAATTCTTCTTGAATGGTCAATTTCAATAACTTCTCTCTGCCTTTTCTACTCAAGGCATCTGCCACTACATTTGCTTTGCCTGAATGGTACAGAATCTCACAATCATAATCTTTGATCAATTCTAGCCATCGGCGTTGCCTCATGTTTAACTCTTTCAGCGTGAAGATATACTTCAGACTTTTGTAATCCATATATATCTCACACTTCTCGCCATATAAATAATGCCTCCAAATCTTATAGGCAAAAACTACCGCTGCTAACTCCAGGTCATTAGTCGGATATCCCTTCTCATAATCTTTCAGCTGACGTGAAGCGTACGCAATGACCCTGTCGTGTTTTATCAGTACACAGCCAAGACCCTGGTGTGACGCATCACTATACACTATAAACCCTCCCGTGTTGTCCGATAAGGCCAAAACAGGTGCTTGACTAAGCCTCTTCTTCAATTCTAGGAAACTTTCTTCACACTTCTCTGTCCAAACGAACTTAGTTATTTTCCTGGTAAGATTGGTCAACGGCGATGCTAATTTTGAAAAATCCTGAATAAATCTTCGATAGTATCCCATCAATCCTAAGAAACTTTTGATTTCTGTCGGCGTCTTCGACTGCTCCCAATTGATAATCGCTTCTACCTTCGCTGGATCCACCAAAACACCATTCTTGTCGATAACGTGCCCCAAAAATTGCACTCTCTGTAACCAAAACTCACACTTGGAGAATTTTGCATACAAATTTTCCCTCCTTCACGTCCCCAACACTATCCGAAGATGCTTGACATGTTCTTCCTCCGTCTCTGAATACACTAGAATGTCATTAATAAGTAAGTTTTATACCTACTTATCCGGTATCTATTACTTAAATTAGTTGCTTAAACCTATGTTTCTTAGTTACTTTTCATACATTTTATGTTATTTTGTAGGCTATGACATAACATTGGCATGAAGAAGAAGCAAGAAAAGCAATTCGGACATCTTTTGGACTAAAATATGCAAGCAAATACAAGAATGGAAGATTGTAGGGCTTTTAACACCAAATTGGATGCATGTTCTTTGCTTGAAACTTGGATTATACTGTATATCTTCTTCTTAGCTTTCCAGAACATCTTGAATCATCCCAATCGGAGTTCGGATGCGAGAGTTATGGCCTTTTTATCAACGAAGATCAAAGCTAAGAGTTCTCGTGCTTGCAATTTAGACAACATCTACTTCAAGATCGATTTTAATCTTGTTTCAGCCCGAATTTCTCAATTCTCAAAGAATACAAGTTGTATATCTCGTCGATAGCTTCGATTTGATAGGTGACAGGCTCCGTAACTCTTCCCGGATCAAAAGTTATGGCCGTTTTACCAGAGGACACTACAGAAGAAAAGTAACCCTCGCCGGGGCGGGATTTCCCTTCACAAAATGCCCATCGGGCGGGCATACCAATTTAAAAAATAGTAAGGACCCCCCCGAGGCGGGCCCTTTAGCCTTATATAACCCCCGCCGAGTAGAATGCATGAAAAAGTCATTTTTGTCCAAATTTTAGTCCAAGAAGAATTGGTTCGATCCGATTGACTCAAGGACTTCCAAGAGGACTTAAAGACATATAAAAGACATATAAAGGAGGAGAGTAAACATAGATTAGAGAGGGAGAGAGAGAGAGAGGATTCCATTAGATTAGATTAGAGTAGAATAGGAGAAAACACTAGTTCTTATAAGATTTGGAGATTGAAGCACTTGGAAGCCATTGGAGATCCAGATCAAGAGCGAGACGGAGGACGAATTTGTTGACAACAGATTCACTTCTTTTCCTTAATCTTATTCTTATCTTTTAATGTGTATTCAAGTGTGGATTCTTAGTTTTAATTCAATGAACTAATTTTTTGTTTGAGATTATAATGGATCTTATTGTGTAGTTTATTTTAATATAATTCACCATCAATTATTATGTTTTATTGTTAGGATTGTCTATTGTGATTTGGACTTAATTGTTTAATTGATTGACCATCAATTACCGTGATAATCTATACGAACTCGAGAGATGAATTTTAGATTTAGATCTGATCATGATAGCATGTGTTTGTGATTTCTGCATAGATAGAATTCATGATTCGTGTTTAGGATAGAGATATGCTTTTACGCCATATGTAATCTTATAGAGAACTTGTGCTTTAAATCCTTTTTAATTGTAATTCACATAGAGATATAGTGGATTAGTTAATTAGGGTGTCTTGCTTAATTCTATCATCTATGGATTTAAGTGAGTATGGGTATTATGCATCGAGAGGTGGTTTTATGTGCTTTAGTGTTCTTGATTAACAATTCAGGATAGAGAATAATTGATGAGAAGTGTGTTAACTTAAATGAATCAATAAGTGAAGTTATGATCTTAAATCTCCAAATCTTAATTTAACTAGTTGAATTTAATAATAGTTAATTTATATAATTTGAAATTCATTTGTTTAAATAAGATTGAGTTGGTTACGGGTTAGTACTTGGTGATTTTTATTAAATAATTCCTCATGAGAACGATACTCTAATTTCACTTTATTACTTGTTGACCACGTATACTTGCGTGTTGTACGTAATTAGATTTTACCCAACAAGTTTTTGGCGTCGTTGCAGGGGAATTAGTTTAATATATTTTTGCCAATATTAGCTTCAATCAAATTAGTCTTAATTTAAACATTTTTTTTTTCTTTATTTTTATTTAATTTTATTATCTTATTATTTTTCTCTCATTTCAGGTACCATGGATGGATTCAATTATCAAAGGCCATATTTGAGTATGACTCAACCAAGGGGAGCGGGGATTGATGGACTAAATGTATTTTTTGCATTATCAGCACAACTTGAGACACTTTCGAGGAGGTTGGATGTTGTTGCAGCCCAACGTAATCGAAGAATAGCAGTTACTTGCAATTATTGTGCTGGTAATCATCCGAGTCATCAATGTACCATTAGTTTTGGGCCGAGACAACATGGTGGTGAATACCTCAACGATTATACATATGCTAATTATCATCAAGTTTGGGGGTATCACCCGGATTCGTCATGGAGATATACTTATGAAGACCTATACTACGCTCCAAATCCAACACACACACCGGAGTTTTCATGTAAACCTCTATTGCCACAAGAAGAAAAGTCAAATTTGGAGGAATTATTGTCAAAGCTCATAGCAAACCATGAGGAGAGGAGGATTAATCAAGAGCAGTCAATTTAGAATCAAGAGATATCAATTCAAAATCTGCAGAACTAGATTGATCAAATGCTCAAATCCTTGAACAATTGTCCTCAAAATAATTGGTGTTATGACGAGGATTCCGAGATTGATGAAGTGCCCGAGCCAAATCTACAATTGGATGAGCCATGAGATGTTGAAAAAGAGGAGACAAGTGGGGATAATGAAAACAAGGTCAGTGAAGAACTAATTATGGGTACCAACGATGATGAGCCTATGTTATTTATGCCCCAAGTGCCTTCTTCACCAAAGTTCAAGGATCTGGTTAGATTTGCAAAACCTTATCCGATTAGTAGTCATGTTGTCGGCAAGGCTCTTTATGATGTAAAAGCGAGTACAACTTCGAAGCCATGGTGCGATGAGCTGGAAAAGATAGAAGAAGAGATTGTTGTGTCTGACAAGCCTCAATGCCAGAATCTACTCGCAGACACAATGGGAAAACACCTAGATGTTGGATGTACTTGAATGTGATCTTATCTAAAGAAAGCATACTAGGTGACTTTATTACAATGGCTATCACAATTGGGAACCTACCAAAAGCTACATTATTTTCGATGGATGGAAGGTTCCTCAATCATCGAAGAGGAATTGGATAGCGCTGACCAAACAAAGTCAGGCTGAAAGATTGTAATTCAAGCGCTAACTGGGAGGCAACCCAGGAATTTTTTTATTTATATGCTTTACTAGTTTATTTAGTGGATAGGAATTAATTTGCTTATTAAGTTCTCTTACCAATCCAAAGTGCTATTCTAATCCATGTTGTCTCTCTTCATTGTAGGTATTGGAGGTTCAATGGATAGGCAAAATATTATGGAAAGGTTATGCAAGTCAAACTCAAGTGTGGTGCCCGATTCATTCCAATGTGCTTAACCTATTCTTCAAACTTAGCAGACAAAGAGGAGGATTGCTATATTTTCAGGGAAGTCCTCTATTTTAATTTTTTTTCTATCTTAGCCATTGAGGACAATGTCTGTTTTAAGTTTGGGGGTATTTATTATGTTTAGTATTTACTTGGGCAATGTTTTGATGGAATTTGATTTTGGCCAATGATAAGTGGGTGGTTGATATTGTTAACTCTTGGAGAATTGATGAGCATGCTTAGTCTATATTTTAACTCATTAGTTAGTTTTCACAATACTTGCAAAATTTTTGAAAAATTTTACACATATCCATTTGTTTAGCCAGTTGGGATTAAAATTTTTTGGCTAAATGCTTATAAAAGATACCATTGCAACTTGAGAAATCTTATTTAAGCATCATTCGAAGTGAAAATTAGGCACTCACATAAGTTTGGGGGAAATCTTGGGGTATTTATGAAAAAAAAATAATACAAAATTATTGGAACCTTCCCGAGTTGAATAATTGAATCTTGTGGTGGGTCGAGATGGAGCGTAAAATGCACTCCCCATAAACACAGGCACGAGATTGAGCGTAAAACGCACTCATTCAATGAAAAATAGAAAGCGAGATGGAGCGTAAAATGCACTCGTTCAATGAAAAGTGGAAAGCGAGATGGAGTGTAAAATGCACTCACTAAATAGAGAAAAGAAAATATATATATATATATATATATATATATGTGTGTGTGTTTAAAATACTTGGGAAAGGTTCTTACGTGTTTAATAGTTTAAATATCCAGTTGATCCTCAAGAAAAATTTGTGATATGACTATATTAGCGGTGATTGATGTGATAAGAAGTTTTGAAAGTCATTTTTGAAAATCTTTTACGAGTATTGATTGATCTAATCTAAATCATGACTGGTTTGAACATATGGATGCACACACGCACTTAAAGGATCGAGAGTAGATGTGAATCTAATGAAAGTTGTTGAAATTTTAGACATGACATTATTTTGAAATTTTCTACAGGTTATCATTTATTGTAACCTTTGAGGCCATTGATCGAATTCATATTGATTCATTATTTGGGTGGATCATTGCTAGAGGATTAATCTGTCTAATTTATATTTTTGCTTGATGACAAGCAACGGTTTAAGTTTGGGGGTATTTGATATGTAGGTTTTATACCTACTTATCCGGTATCTATTACTTGAATTAGTTGCTTAAACCTATGTTTCTTAGTTACTTTTCATACATTTTATGTTATTTTGTAGGCTATGACATAACATTGGCATGAAGAAGCAAGGAAAAGCAATTCGGACATCTTTTGGACTAAAATATGCAAGTAAATACAAGAATGGAATATTGTAGGGCTTTTAACACCATGTTGGATGCATATTCTTGGCTTGGAATTTAGATTATACTGTATATCTTCTTCTTAGCTTTCTGGAACATCTTGAATCATCTCAATCAGAGTTCGGATGCGAGAGTTATGGCCTTTTATCAACTAAGATCAAAGTTAAGAGTTCTCGTGCTTGCAATTTACACAACATCTACTTCAATCTCGATTTTGATCTTGTTTCGGCCAGAATTTCTCAATTCTCAAAGAAGTAAAGTAGAGCTCACGGATAGCTTTGATTTGATAGGTGGAAGGCCTATAACTCCTCCCGGATCAAAAGTTATGGCCATTTTTACAGAGGACACTGCAGTTAGAAAAGTAACCCTTCACTAAGGCGGGCTTTCCCTTCACAAAATGCCCACTTGAGGCGGGCATAACTGTTGCAAAAACAAGAAGGGACCCCTCTTAAGGGCGGGCCCTTTTAGCCTTATAACACCCCCTCCGGGGTGGGGGTATGCGCAGAAAAATCGATTTTTGTCCGAATTTGAGTCCAAGAAGGATTGGTTTGATCCGATTGACTCAAAGACTTCCAAGAGGACTTAAAGACAGATAAAAAGGCATATAAAGGAGGAGAGAATACATAGATTAGAGAGAGAGAGGATTCCATTAGATTAGATTATAGTAGAATAAAAGAAAACACTAGTTCTTATGAGATTTCTAGATTGAAGCACTTAGAAGTCATTGGAGATCCAGATCAAGAAGCGAGAGCGGAGGACTTAATTTGGTTGACAATGATTCACTTCTTTTCCTTAATCTTATTCTTATCTTTTAATGTGTATTCAAGTGTGGATTCTTAGTTTTAATTCAATGAACTAATTCTTTGTTTGAGATTACAATGGATCTTATTGTGTAGTTTATTTTAATATAATTCACCATCAATTATTATGTTCTATTGTGAGGATTGTCTATTGTGATTTGGACTTAATTGTTTAATTAATTGGCCATCAATTTCTATGATAATTTATATGAACTCGAGAGTTGAAGTTTAGATTTAAATCTGATCATGATAGCAGGTGTTTGTGATTTCTGCATAGATAGAATTCATGATTTGTGTTTAGGATAGAGATATGCCTTTACGCCATATGTAATCTTATAGAGAACTTGTGCTTTGAATCCTTTTTAATTGTAATTCACATAGAGATATAGTGGATTAGTTAATTAGGGTGTTGTGACACCCCCAAATCTAGGCACTTCATTCCCACAAGATTTGGTGTTCACTATCCATACATTCATCTTGCTCACCCAAATAAATAATATTTAAACCATAATCCTCCCTTTAAATAGGGTTACATCATTTAATCCAAAAACATCCCAGGTTGTCTAACCTTAAACATCATTCAAGTGCAAAAATAAAATTTATTACATCACATATTTATTTAGAAGTCTAAGATCATCATAATAAATAAAAGTACAAATCAGCATCACTTGTACAATTTTCCCTTTCCTTTGCTAGTTGAAGGCTCATCTACCTTCTCAACTTTAGCTGTAATGAGTATATAAATATGCAAGAGTGAGCAAATTGCTCACTCGATATAATAATGAATCAACAGGAGAATAAAAATAATAACTGCCAATGAATAGCCTCATCAAAACTGGATAGTACTCTAACAATGATAATCAAAAAAACAAGAATCCAAGATATGGAATATATATAATCGAGGGCCATAAGACCATGAACTATGTCCAAAGTCATGAGTAATCTTTCAACTCCAACTTTAACATTCCTAAGACTATAAGGACTCCTCGTACTTAGGGGGGTCACCCTTACATACAATTTATTGTGCACAAACATTTCAACGCTAAGCGTAAATTATCTCCTATTAATAATAGGGTTGTTCATCTCAGTATTTAGAGTACAAGTCCGTACCAAAGGAAGTTTGGTTTGGATAAGCTTTCAAGGGTAATTTGAAGTTTAACGAACATCAACTAGAGGACTAGTTGAATCAATGGTGTTTGATAACACAACAGTTGTTTTATAACAACATAACATAGAACAATTGAGAATTATAGTGAACTGATTATACATATTAAACTCATACTTGAAATAACTATAGAGCATAAGTATCCAGCAAAATTAATAAAATGGTTAACCTTTGTTTGAACAGTAAATAAGCTAAGGTTGGAGTCTTATAACATTAGAAATGAAATTACTGAACGTACATCAACTGATAGCAAGCTGGAAACTAAAAACTTGCCCAACATGGTATTAACTCATGCAAAGAATTAAAACAGTTCAATAATAGAGACGAGAGTTCAAAAACTACGTTCATTATACAATAATAGAACTTAAGAAACTTGCTTAACTATAAACAAGTTAGAATGAATCAATAAAATGAGAATTCCAAATAACATTAGATTTAAAGTTTGCTCGAATGAATTTTAGGAACAATTGACTTATTCAATAACAGTTAAGATAAAAAGATTGCTCAATCAAAAGAATAAAGTTACACAATGTAATAATAGAACTAACTCAATGAAAGTGTAGAGTTAGAAAACTTTCTCAATGTAAAAAGATAGGATTTATAAACTTGCCTTGAGCGTAAGCTATAAAATTAAACTCACGATCACCTGCACATAATTTTAGAACCACAATACTTATTAGATATGCTAACATACCAAAACATGTACACTTCTATCTAAACTTATCATTGAAGCACAAGTCTTTCATTACCATTTACATTTTAGAAATTCCAAATGTTTTACTTCGCAACACTTATCTAACGTTCATTGTGTATACTAAGTTATCACATAACACGTTCTCGATTTACTAATCATTTTTGTAACTTTGAACTTACTAACCACAATTCACTATGTTATGTTAACCTTAACAATACACATTTAACATGCTAACATAATTTCAGACCATGTTATGATGTTTTCCCAAGTCCGTGTAGTAAAAAGTAGGTCAATTATCTCAAACTGAGGTATGCAAATAAAGGCCAAACAAAGGTTCGGGATCTGCCCAATAGCAATTGCGCCATTTTTTTTTTTTGCCATCAATTGCAATGCTGTGCCACGGCACAAACAAACGCAGAGAGGGCTAATGAACAGTAGCCGACTTAATCCCAACAAACGCAAATTTTACCCACCAAACAGTGATAATAACATGTAAAAATGGTATAGAACTATCACAACATATTTATGAACATATTCCACCAACTAGAACAATTTAACATCAACTAAAACATTAATTTATCAAATTTCAAGTTTTCATGAAAAACTCAATTTTCTTGACATCCTTTACAAAATTCATTACTGTCATCTCTATACTTGGCCAAATCACTTCATTCGAATTATGTTATGTTCGTTTCTTAATGAACTAACATATACAAGACTCAATTTACAGTTTAACATATGAATTGGCCATCAAAATTGGTAATTACATGAGCCATATGAAAAAATACACACAAACATACACTGTCGAAAAGTTTCTTCTACTGTAAACCGAAATTAGCATGCAATTATTGTTTTAACACAATATCTAATCATCATAAACACATATAATCATCATAACTAATTCAAGAACATCAATTCTAAACATATAAAATTCATAGAGTATGAAAATTATTGTCGTAAAACTCATATATGTGTGTGTGTGTGTGTGTATATATATATATATATATATACAAAGCTTATATAAACATACCTTTAATTACTAATACAATCGCTGCTAATCACTAGAATTGTGAAAATTCACAAGTTTCCTCTCAATTCTCTCAAGCTCTCTATCACTTCTCTCTGAACTCAGACTAAGCCAATATCCAACTGACCAACTAGTATGTGTAATAATACAATACAAAACTTATATAGTCATAATACCCATAATAGTTATCATCAGTTATCAAAATAACGTATATATTATATTTATTATTTTTTTTATTTTTTTTATTTTATTTAAATTTTAAAAACTAGAAATCCCAAAAGCCATTAGGCTTGTTTGGCAAAACCCTTTAATTTTTAAAGAATTAATATATTGAGTCTTGTTTAGTAGAAACTAAATTAAACCCTTTTTAATTTATTTACATAAACACTTTAGTTTATAATTTATAATCACATATCATTTTTAATTAAATATATTATTTTAGCAAATATCACACAATTATAATTTTCATTATAATTTTATTTAAACACAACAATATAACCTCTAATGTTATATTACAACTCTCTAAATTATAACTTAATTTAATTTAGAAAAATTCCCTAATAAATTTAGATTCATCAACCATCACATCAATAAAATATTTATTTAACAATAAACACCTCAAATAATATTTATATAACTCAATAAATAATTAAATTACAATTTAAAATTTCGGATCGTTACATCCTTCCCTTCTTATAAGGATTCTGTCCCCAAAATCATAATTCAAACAATTAAATCGTCACATTCTCCCCTACTTACAAAAATTTTGTCCCCGGAATCGAAGACAGACTAAATAAATAACTCAGGGTAATTCTTCATCATTTCAGTTTCGAGTTCCCACGTTGCCTCTTCGACATTGTGGTTTCTCCAAATCACCTTCACATATGGTATCACTTTATTTTTGAGCACTTGTTCTTTCCTATCGACTATCTGGATAGGAATCTCTTTGTAAGACAAATCTTTACTGAACTTCAACGGTTCATACTCAATCACATGCTTGTAATTGGATTTATACATAAGACACAACAAACACATGAAAAATGTTGTGCACATGCTCTAATCTCGGAGGTAAAGCTACCCTCATAAGCCACCTCCTACTCTTCGTAATATCTCGAAAGGTCTGAAAGACTGCTTGTTGTGTTGATCAAAGATACTTTTTTCTGTCGATCTTGAGCGACTACCGGTCTTGTTACGATAAGTTTGACAACTTGATGGCTCTGTTGAACCGATTCAGGCCTAACGATTGGCGTTCTCCAACTTTATCCCAGCATAGTGGAGTTCTGCACTTTCTGCCGTATAACGCCTCATACGGCGGCATACCAATGCTTGCGTGGTAACTGTTATTGTATGCAAATTCCACCAATGGTAGATGATCATCCCAGTTTCCTTTGAAATCCATGATGCACGCTCTAAGCATATCTTCTAGCGTCTGGATCGTTCGTTCGCTTTACCCATCCGTTTGCGGATGATATGATGTGCTCATCTTCAATTGTGTTCCCATGCATTCTTGTAGTCTCTTCCAGAAATTTGATATGAACCTCGGGTCTTGATCTGACACAATTGACACTGGAAATCCATGTCTTGAGACGATCTCCTTAACGTATAGCTTCGCCAACTGATCAAGATTAAATCTAATCTTGATTGGCAAAATGTGTGCAGATTTTGTTAATCTGTCCACTATCACCCATATCACATCGTATCCTTTCTGAGTCGTTGGAAGACCTACTAGAAAATCCATTGTGATATGTTCCCACTTCCATTCCGGTATCTCCAACGGTTGAAGTAATCCGCTTGGTCTTTGATGCTCAGCCTTCACTTTCTGACATGTCAAACACTTTGCAACGCATTCTACAACATCTCTTTTCATGTTCGGCCACCAAAAATGATGCCGAAAATCTTGATACATTTTCGTACTTCTCGGATGAATTGAATATCTTGAGCTATGAGCTTCTGTCAAGATGTCTTCTTTAATATCTTGTACTGCTGGAACCCAAATTTGTCCCTCGAATCTTAGCATTCCCTCAGTATCGACCTTGTATTTCACTTCTTTACCCTCGTCCATGCTTTCCTTTATTTTTTTGCATTCTTCATCCTGCAGTTGTGCGTTCTTCACTTTGTCTACCAAAGTTTGACTAGCTTCCATCTGGTACAATTTTTCATCAGATTCTTCTGGAAATTTGATTTCCAACTCTAACCTTGTCATTGCTGTAATAAGCTCCTCACCACCCATTCCCCAAGTTGTCCTAGTAACAACCTTCAAATATTTTAAGAGTGTAGGACCCCCAGAGTTCACGGGAACCACTGATCCAATAGTTGCGCAAACCTGGATCAAGGAGATTGAGAAGGCCTTCACTATAGCTCATGTGGGTGAAGACCAAAAGACAGTATTTGCCACATATATGATGAGGGGCGAAGCGAACTATTGGTGGGAAACTAATCAACAGAGAGCGGGGGAAGGAACGATAACATGTGATCAGTTTACGACACTATTCTTCGAGAACTATTTCAAGAAGAGTATGAAGAGTAGGATGGAAGTAAAATTCTAGAATTAAAACAAGGTGATATGACGGTAATGAAGAAGACGTGACTAAGTTCAATGAACTAGCGCGGTTTGCAGAACACCAGGTTGTGGATGAGGAGAGGAAGGCGAGACATTTTGAACAAAGGTTAAAACCGTGGTTGTACAATAAGGTATCGGTCTTCCAAATTGATTCATTTACGACATTATTGGAGAAGGCAATCATTGTGGAAGGTGGCAGTGAGGCCTTAAGTCTGTATCATAAGGAGAAGAAGAATAAGAACGCTAGTAGTGAGTATCGGGGAGGAAGCAGCAGTGGAGGGAGTAACTCTGGAAAGAGGAAATGGGAAAACAATAACAACAGAAGCAACAATCAAGGTGGGAATCACCAAGGAAACTTTAAGAAGAGGACCGAAGCTTGCAACAAATGTGGGAGAACCCATCAGGGAGAATGCTGGAAGAGGAAAAGCACTTGCTATAATTGCGGCCAAGAGGGGCACATATCGCCAAACTGCCCGAAGCCGAAGAAAATCAGAGGATGTTTTGCTTGTGGATCAATAGAGCACCAGATAAATGATTGCCCGAAGAAAGGAAGCGGTGGAACTGGCGGAAGCCAAGGGGGAGGAAGTAAGTTGATGATTGGTGGACCTGCGCAACCCAACCGATCGACCGCTCGAACCTTTAACATGATAATCAAGATGTAAATGAAATTGCAAAGGACGTGGTGTCAGGTATAACCCCAATCAATAATATAAATGCTTATGTATTATTTTATTCAGGTTCCACCTGTTCATTTGTATCTGAAGAATTTTCTAGTAAACTTAGTACACCCCGAGAACGGTTAGAAGATCCTTTGAACATAGAAGTTACGAATAAGGAAATAATCCCTGTAGAATATGTGACGCCCCCAAAATAGGTATACATCACCCATCTTGAGTCGCCAGAAAATACACTATAAAAATCAAATACAACTTCATTTATACAACTGTCGTTCAAAATACGACGACATGTATATTGTAAGTTTAAATACAAATACATATACCAACTCTGACTCATGTCACAATTGCACCTTACATAAAGGTACAGTCAAAAACTATTTTAGAAATTAAAATCTTTGGAAAGTGCTCAAGGAAACCTTCGTACATAGGAGGCCATGAATCTAAGTTATGATAGATATCATATGTCCAGAGAATTATCCTTGGTTGACCCAATAGACCCCAAAGAAAAATGAGAAGATTACTATCATGTTCCTTCCAATGGTGAGTCTTCTCTTGACATATAATTACTATCTCCACTGTCTCCAAGTGAAATTTATATTTCAAATAAACTCCAAGATCATATAGGTAGTGCTCGTAGATGTACTCAGCAGTGGATGTGCACAACCCTGTCTTATGATAACACGAGGTTGTATATCATTAGACATCTTGTATGATAGTGACAAAACACCTTCCAAAGTTGGGTTCGCCTCACCCTATTCAATTCACCAAAATTAAATGTCAAATGACATATACAATAAGACACACTTATCTAAAGTTCTCAATAAAATTATTTCCATACTATTTAGGGAGAACCTCAATAGCTATAGACCACTGTTCTATTCCCCTGTTATCCCCGCTCGACCCAGCTACACTCTTATTACCTGAAAGGAATTATGAAGCAAAAGGGTGAGCACAACTAGCCTAGTAAAGAATATCATAACTAAAGATAATTAAATTATCAATAGCTTTTGTCAATAATAAATAAGAGATTTAGAACATATGGTAGATGATAAAACTTTTCAACCATAGTTGCAGCGGAACGAGCAATCCATTAAAAGAGTCAAATAGACCATCAGGTCTATTATCTTCTCCATGTTAGAAGCCCACCAATAATGTTTTATCCCTGTAACATCAATCAACAATTCATGTCCACAATCATATGAATAACTCATAATCATAATTGTGATTCTGAATTCCTTTTCGCACCCAGGACGAAGATAATTTTCATCACCTATCTTCACCTGAAACATCAAAAATCATGGTTATACTAAATCACAATCCATGCTCATAATCATACTAATAAATTCATCTTTGCACTACGGCCAAAGATATTCATTAATAATTCATCTTTGCACTACAGGCCAAAGACATACAACTGTATTTTAGAAGAATCAAGTAGAGCATGATATCTACTATCTTCTATGAATTTAAAAGTTTATTATCAATATTTTATCGCTGAGACTCAGCTTAATAAATACTCCATATCATCGAATCACCCCTGCACTACGGCCAAGGATATTCGTTTATATCACATCCATGAATTATCCATGCACTACGGCCAAAGATATTCATTATTATCACATCCATGAATTAATATTTCTTTGCTGAGACTCAGCTCAATAATTAATCCACATCATCAATTCATCCCTACACTATAGGCCAAGGATATTCTTTTAGTATCACGACCACGAATTATCCATGCACTACGGGCCAAAGATAATCATGTTTTCATCAACGGTCCTGATCATGCCATAAAATAATTCATCTTTGCACCCTTGGCCGAAGAGAATCCATAGCCATAATCATACCAAAAACTGTCCATCAATGCACTACGGCCAATGAGGACTTTTTCCACATTATTTGTAACATTACGGTCATGATTATACCGAATAATCCCTGGTCATAATCATACCAAGTCCATCTATGCACTACAGGCCACAGATGACTTTCAACATAATATATACATGAGAATGATGACAATGATATAAATATTAATCAAACGAAAACAAGAATAAATATTAAAGACTTTAAATTTATCCAAATATTATCAATCACTTAATAAACTCATAATCAAATATTAGTAATATTATAATAATATTTTAATTACTTCTTAAACTTATAAACAATTTATTTCAATTGTTTTCACTTTACCAAATAATACATTTAATCATTCAAAAATGTCATACTCATAAGATTTCATCACCAATGATTAAACTCCTCATCAAAAATCTGCATATACCTTATATAGGATTTCCAAGCCATAAAATCCTATTTTCCAACTTCGTTACTTCACATAACATATTTAACTCATATGTTCGTAACTAAACTATTTTTATGTAAAATACCAAATCAGTCCCAAAAATATTTTTTTTCTCTGATTTAGCAGAATATAGTCCCATAATGAACATATATTTTTCTAGGAATTTTTAAAATTCATTTACTATTTTTTAAAAATTAATTTCTAATTAATTCCTTAAGAAATTAGCTACCTCAAGTTTAACTCCAGAAATTCCCAAATCTTGGCAGGATTTTACACATGTTAACGTGATCTTCCAGTTTAAATTCCATGGTCATTGGAGTTATAGAACTCCGGTTATAGCGTTTTTCGTCAAAAAAATCTAAATATTGAAATGGTCATAACTTGCTCATTTTAAGTCGGAATGAGCTCATTTTTGGACAGGAGGTACTTTATACCATATATTTTCATGTCCCAAAAGACCGGAATTTTTCTCACAAATTAAGTGGCCGAAACAGCCCTTTTAAAATCGTGGCAGCATCCTTTTTCATATTTTGTAGTTTTTCGTACTTTGCTAAAATCAGTCCACACGAAAATCTACAACACCTTTTCCAGTGATTCCACTTGGATAAGTTAGGAAACTCATAGATCTAACTCTAGGACTTGACCACACTCAAAAATTCAAAATATAATAGGAGATATGGACAATTGAATTTCATGTTCCATTTTCACCAAAATCTGATTTTCAACCCTTTGTGATTTCTAAGGAACTTTCATGTTTTCACATAATAACCAACATAACTCATCATGACAATGACATAATAATTCAATAAAACAAGTTCAAGAATAAATTTTAAAGATTTATAAGTTAATTTATCATTAACTCAATAATGTCCAAATTGTCAACATGATACTTCTTTGTAGAGTAAAATTCAAGAATGCTCAGAAGAATATTTCCATGAAAAGATACTAGATGAAGCGCAAATATCAAGGATATTCCACTAATTTCATGGAGTATAAAAGTCAAACCTTTAACCAACTGAGTATAATAAAGAATGGAATAATAAAAGAAATCACCATGCATGCGGTACTTCGCATAGACAGGTTATTCCAACAGAATAATAATTAACGGAACAGGCGGCGTAATACGCACAAGCGGGATATTCAACGAATAATAAAGAATGGAATAACAATAGAAATCACCATGCATATGTACTTCAGCATAGAAAGGTTATTCTAACGAGAATAATAAATGATGGAGCGAGTTCGGCGTAAGCATACGCACGAGGATATTAAGCGAATAATAAAGAATTGAATAACAACGAAATCACCATGCATGCGGTACTTGCATGAATAAAAGTTATTCCAATGAAGAATAATAAATGATGGAACTAAGTCCCACAGAACGCTTGCAGACGAGGATATTCCGACAGAATAATAAAGAATGGAATAATAGAAGAATTTCACCATGTATGCGGTACTTCGCATATACAGGTTATTCCAACATAATAATAAGGAATGGAATAACAGAAGAATATCACCATGTATGCGGTACTTCGCATATACAGGTTATTCCAACATAATAATAAGGAATGGAATAACAGAAGTTCTCTTCATGAATACGAAAGAAATAATACCCCTTACGAGTACAACAAATAATATCCCTTACCTTTGAAAGAAGAGTATTCCGACTGGTAGGGCGAGGATATACTCGAAGAAAACTTGCACTACGCTCAAAGCTTCCTTAAACTCTAAAGAAATACACTCAAGATTATAGAAGAATAACTCTCTCTATAGTTTCTCTATCTAGAGTTTCAGTGAATTCGTCAGAAATAATGAAGGAATGAGCTTCTATTTATAGAAGAATGGACTGCATAGTAACTAATTCATGAACGGTCCAGATTGATTTACTTTTAATCGGACGGTCCATATTTAAAGCAAAATCTTTTAAATAAAATATAATATATTCTATTTATAATCTAATAAAAGCGAATAACTTTTAAAAAGATTTTTACTATGCAAACACTATCGTGAGAACTATGCAAACACTATGCATAATAAAATATAATATAATCTAATTATTGTCTAATAAAAGCAGATAACTTTATAAAAGTATTACATTTTATATAAAAAGATTTTACTATTAGCCTAATAAAATTAATAACTTTATAAAAGTATTACATTTTATATAAAAAGCTTTTACATTTTATTACATTAATAATACTAATAAAACAAAACTTCATCATCACTTACTTTGAAAAAATTTCAAATGTCACCCTTAACTTTAAACTTTTATCAATTTAACTATTCACCAAAATAGAAAAATTGAATACTTTTATTTCATAAAATTCGGGATCTCACAGAATACATCTATCAAAATTGTCGCGCAAACATTAGAGAGCATGAACTGAATGGACTTGATTCCTATTAGACTAGGAGAATTTGACGTAATACTGGGGATGGATTGGTTATATAACCATGCAGCAGTAATTGACTGTCAAAACAAATGTGTGAACCTTTAGACTCCGGGTAAGTTTAAGGTAGTGTTTTTTGGTAGCTCATCTCTTAAGCAATCATGTTGTGTTACGATGATGCAAGCCAAGAAATTGTTAAAGAAAGGATGTGTAGGTTATTTCGCTTACGTGGTGGATACTCGGAAAAAGGGAGTAGAGATTAAAGATATACCCGTAATGAGTGAATTTCAGGATGTGTTTAGACGACGATCGTGGCCCTGCCTTGACGGAGAAATCAAATTTGTAATAGATTTAGCAAAGGGAACTAAGACCGATTTTGAAAGCTCCATATCATATATGGTACCGATAGAAATGAAGGAACTGATGATACAACTTCAAGAGCTATTGGATAAAGGTTACATTCGGTAAGGTGTGTCACCTTGGGGAGCACCGGTGTTATTCGTTAAGAAAAGTGCGGATCGATGAGGCTTTGTATCGATTATCGCGAATTGAACAGAGTAACGATCAAGAACAGATATCCGCTACCGAGGATAGACGATTTATTTGATCAACTGAAAGGAGCGAAATGTTTCTCAAAGATTGACCTGCGGACGGGATATCAGCAACTGAAAGTACGGGATGAGGACATACCAAAGACTACGTTCAGAACCCGTTATGGACATTACAAGTTTTTGGTAATGTCATTCGATTTAACTAATGCTCTGGCAGCATTCATGGACTTGATGAATCGAGTATTTAAGCCATATTTGGATAAATTCGTAGTAGTTTTCATTGACGATATTTTAATATACTCGAAGACGGAGGAAGAACACGACGAACATCTGAAGATTGTTTTGGAGGCACTACGAAAGGAGAAGATGTATGCGAAGTTTTCTAAGTGCGAATTTTAGATAAAGAAGGTTCAATTCTTAGGCCACGTGGTGGATGAGAATGGAATCTCAGTAGACCCCGAAAAGGTCGAAGCGGTAAGAAATTGGGAACAACCAAGAACTCCGACGGAGGTGAGAAGTTTCTTAGGGTTAGCTGGGTACTATCGAAGATTCATCCAAGATTTTTCTAAGATAGCAACCCCGTTGACTAATTTGTGAGGAAGGCGGTGAAATTTGTATGGACCAGACAAATCTGAAGAGAGTTTTCAAGAGTTGAAGAAGAGATTAAGCGAGGCGCCTGTATTATCATTACCAGATGATACGGGAGGATTTGTGGTGTACAGTGATGCGTCACATAGAGGACTTGGTTGTGTGCTTATGCAGCACGACAAGGTCATTGCGTATGCATCACGACAATTAAAGGATTACGAAAAAAGATACCCTACTCATGACCTAGAGTTAGCGGCCGTAGTTTTTGCGTTAAAGATATGGAGACACTATTTGTACGGAGAGAAATGTGAGATATACACGGACCACAAAAGTCTGAAATATATCTTCACGCAGAAGGAGTTGAATATGCGTCAGAGGAGGTGGTTAAAATTAATCAAGGATTATGACTGTGAAATTCTGTATCACCTGGGGAAGGTAAACGTAGTTACCCGGCGCTCTGAAAGGTGAGGAAGGAAGGAGAGCTGTTTTTTATTGACGACTCAGGAAGAGTTAATAAGAGATATGGAGAAATTAGAAATAGAAGTGAGGGGACCCGAGAGGTCTGCAGAAAATTTATTTGTAATAGAACCTTGTCCGACATTGTTGGATAGAGTAAAGGAAGCCCAGGAGAAAGATGGAGAGTGTGAGAAAATCAGAAGAAGGATCATGGAAAAAGAGGAAGAAAAATTTTGAGTAGATAAAAATGGTATCTTAAGATTTTAAAGGGAGAGTATGGGTACCAGCAGTGGCCGAGATAAGAGAGGAGATTTTGTATGAGGCTCATAATACGACGTATTCCATTCATCCGGGAGGCCCAAAGATGTACCGGGACTTGAAGCAACATTTTTGGTGGCCAAATCTGAAACGGGAAATTGCGGAGTACGTTAGTAGATGTCTTACGTGTCAACGTGTAAAAGTAGAGCATCAGCGACCGAGTGGTTTACTACAACCATTGGAAATAACAGAGTGGAAATGGGAGCATATTACGATGGATTTCATGGTAGGCCTTCCAGTCACACAGAAAGGTTTGGACGCCATTTGGGTCATCGTGGATCGACTTACAAAGACTGCATATTTTCTACCTATCAAGGTCTGCTAAAGTTTAAATTAATTAGCGAGTCTATACGTAAAGGAAATCGTTTCACGACATGGAGTGCCGGTATCGATTATTTCTAATCGAGACCCGCGTTTCACGTCAAAATTCTAGAAAAGCTTGCAAGAGAGGATGGGAACACAGTTGAGGTTGAGTACTGCTTATCATCCTCAGACGGACGGACAAAGTGAGCGAACAATACAAACGCTAGAGGACATGCTTTGGACTTGCGTGATGGACTTCAAGGGAAATTGGGACGACCACCTACCCTTAGTCGAATTTGCGTATAATAATAGTTACCATGCAATTATCGGCATGCCACCATATGAAGCTCTTTACGGAAGGAAGTGCAGAATGCCTTTATGTTGGGACGAAGTCGGAGAACGATGAATACTTGGACCGGAGTTAGTGCAATAAACCACGGATGTGGTGAAAGTGATAAGGGCCAGACTTGTAGCAGCTCAAAATCGCCAAAAGAAGTACGTAGACTTGCATCGGCAAGACCAAGACTTTGAAGTCGGCAGTTTTGTATTCTTGAAGGTATCTCCGTGGAAGGGAAAAATCCATTTCGGCAAGAAAGGAAAACTAAGTCCAAGATTCATAGGACCGTTCGAGATACTACAATGAGTGGGCGAAGTAGCGTACAAAGTTGCACTACTACCTGAATTGGAGCACATCCATAACGTGTTTCACATATCTGTGTTGCGCCCGTACAAGCCTGACTACAAACATGTGATTTCTTATGAACCCATTCAAGTGGAGAAGAACTTAGCATATGAGGAAATTCTTGTCCAAATTCTAGATAGGAAAGAGCAAACCTTAAGGAATAAAGTTATTTCTTCTGTAAAAGTGCTTTGGCGTAACCACGATGTCGAGGAGGCAACGTGGGAGTTAGAAGATAGGATGATGAGGGATTATCCCCATATGTTTGTGTAACCTTGTAGCAATTTCGGGACGGAATTTTTATAAGGGTGGAGGATGTAATACCCGAGAATTTCCGCGTATTATTAAATAAATATATTAATGAAAATAAATATTTATTTGAATATGAACGATTTCGTGTTATGAAATGAGATAACTCAATTATATTAAATAAATGAATAATTGAGAATATGTGGAGTTTGTGGTAAACTCGTTGAAAGCCTTGTGTGGCATAGTGATGGGAAATACTAATAGTAATGTTAATCAGCGAAGAGATTCTAAAATGAGCAATTAGGTAATATTAATTATCAATTGTTGTTGTAGTATACTATTAGTTGTTAATTGATGTGTGGTATATTAATTATTTGATAATGAGGATTAATTAATGATTATTGATTGTTATATTATTTAATTGATAATGGTTATGGTGGAATATTAAATTCTTGGTAATTAATTAATAATAGGTGATTATTATATAGATAAGTAATGATTATGGAAATCCACAAAAATATTGATCAATGATTAATTGATATTGGTGATAATTAATTAAGGAAGTGCATGATTTAATTACTTCACATAAATGAGTAAGTCAGTAAGATAATAATATTATATTGACAGTTATGTGCATATGAGCATATACAACCATACTATATGGTGCAGTGTGACATTTATATGGCTATATATATTAAGTCTTATAAAACTATATTGTATGAGCATTGTGACTAAATATATTGGGACTATATGTTATAAATACATTATTTATGTAACAATATGTATGTGGGCATGTATGAAAATAATATACCATAAAACTATTAAAGTGTATCAGTGTGATAAAATGTACATGGATTATATGTATATTACATTTCCATATTTTATCTACTACATTGAAACCTTAATTATTAAGTATAACATTTAATTATACTATATGGTTGAGATGTGTATTAAAAATATATATATAACATAAGAGTAAGGATGTGTAGGAGTATATCAAGAATGCTGAGTTAACTTGTTTGTCCCAAATTGAGTGTCCCATTTATCTCTCATTTCTCAATCACGTAGATTTCATAAAGGCTAAGGCCTATAATCTTTTTCTTCTCTAAAGCTTTCTAGCTAATGATCATGGGGGGGAGTGGTGGCTATGATGAGATCTAACAACCAATTACCAACCCCTCCACAACCTTCATGCAATCCTAAAATCTCTTGGTTTAATTTCTTGGATAATGGCTTGGCATGGTTAGTAAGTTTTCTATAAATTGAGCACTCTACTTCTTTGTTTCTTGTTCTTTGAGAATTACTTGCTTAGTTGCTATAAAGAGTGGGAGGGAGTAATCTGATTTTGAGCTAAGTCATTTCCAATTCAAAGCAAATGTATAAAAATTATGTTCTTAATTTGAAGTTTGTCAAATTTTGGAATTTGTTGGATTCTCTGCTAATTGATGTAGAATAGCATGCCATTGTGTTATTTGAGTTGGTACACATGATTTGGAACATGGTAACTGGTCTGGTTGCAAGTGTAGCATCTCTTGTGTTAAGACTCTGCTTCTGCAGAGCCATTTTTTTTAAACTATTGAAGTGGTAGCGGTATGCGCACCACTTCCATAAGCTAATACCACTTGTGACGTGCAGCGTGGTTTGATTCTTAGATAATGATTTGAGGTTTCTGATTTGTTTTGAGCATGCTATGATAGTTAGGTTAAGCCTATAAATGACCCTATCATGTGGTTAGATATTGTTTTGAACATGTTATGTTGTTTTAGCATGATTTGAGCTAAGTTTTCAAGAAAACTTATAGTTTTGGAAAAGCTAGAAATGGTAAACTAGAATAATGCATATTCTGATCTTGCAAGCATGTTAGTATGGTTTTGAAATGCATGTCAAACATACTAACTTAAGTATATGAATTTCATATTGAAGCATGAGCATGTTAGGCTTATTAGTAAGCTTTGCTAATGAAAATGCGAACTTTGAACGTGAATGTTGATGTGCTACTTTAAAAGTTAGAACCTGATGATTATGAGCATGTTAGATGATACACTTAGATGCACTCATGTATCATAAATGTATATATACCATGCTTAGGTATCGTAATTAAAGGAAATCATAAGCGAAGCATATTTCAAAACAAAACGATGTTAAATACACATATGTAATATGAATACTCACAAGCATGTCTAAAATGAGTTATATGACTACTTTATATGTTTAACAATCAAGCATGTTGGACTTTGCGATTTCATAACCTTAAAAGGCCTTAATTTGTTGAGATGTCCAACTTAGGACCATATCATGCGAAACGGGACCTAGATTAAACTAGGAAAATGCAAAAGGACCCTTAACATGTTAATATGTGTTATGTATGTAAGGATGTGCAAGCTAGGCCAAGCAAATAGTTGCTCGATCTGGTTTGAAACGAGGGCGTATGTACAAGCGCATCTCCTTAGTAACAAAATCAAAGTGCCATGCCATCTGGAATCCCAGATAATGAGTTCTGACTTTTGGACAGTAACTTACATGATGCCTATGATGTTAAATGTGATCTTAAACCTACTAATGTACCTATATATGTGTGATGCTTAGTTGATAAGTTGGTGTTGCATTGAAATGGAAAGTCCATGAGTATAGGAGGTCTTAACCTTGAGTATTCTTGATTTGTTTATAAAGTAACTAAGTATTTGGTTCATGATGACTTATAAACTGATTTTGTACCATATGTGCATACTTGAATCATGTCAAGTTTGATTAAAGACTGGGTTAGCTAATTAACATCTTGAACATATAATGCATTATAAATAGGATTCGAAAGTGTTGATTTATTAACGGGGATAAACTACGCTTAAGGCAAGTTTCTCTAACCTTACTCAAATTCATATTGAGCAAGTACCCGAACCCTACTATTATTGTTGTGCAATATCATTGCATTATTTTATTCAAAAAATACCGTAAGCTTATCCCTTTTGAATACAAGTTACATTACTTTCTCGTTCAAATGAGCTAGTATGTTAAACCCTTGTGAAAGCTATTATTCATGTTGAAATTGGTATTGTCCTTAAATATTGTGAAAGAGTCGATGCCATTCAATTCGGCTAGACTATATGCATGTTTATAATAAAACTGTCCAAACCAATTGATTGGTGCAAAAATCTTTGGCGGGTTGAACAACCCTTATGGTAAGGGGAGTGTATGTTGTTGGAAACCCCAACACATGAATAAATATTATTGTGGTGTTATGCATAACGTGAAGTATTGTAGACTGATCATCTATAGTACTTGATATTTCTGGTTATCAGTTTAATATTGGTAACTCTAGTGGAAGTTCAATGGTCCTTAGTGACTGCTCAATATAAATTGCTTATCCAGTTGGATACTTTGTTAGTCGTTGAATTCATATATATCTGTTGATTTATATTGAATTGTCATATTCCTTATTCATGATGTTGTTCTAACACTTTGAACTATCCTAGAAATGACACTTCGATATTTCAAACCTTGTGATAATATATCCTACACCCTTGTTGTATATTACTTTCCGGGAAATTTGTGCTCATCCTTGCATATTTAAAACCTTTCAGTTAAGGAGGAACATGGAGGTGTCTCTGGAACAGACAAGGGCAAGGGCAAGGCTACCGACTAGCTTATCCTTTTTGATGTTTAAAGTCTATTATGATGTATTAAGACTATTCCAGACTATGTTTAAGCTTAAGTATGATCATGTAATAAGTCTTTATTAGATATTATTATGTAATCTATTAAGCACTGTAGGTTGCTAGACTTGGGAGAATAATTATATTAAATCATTGTATATTATTCTAAAGTAGATTTTCCGTTGTGTATACGTTATTTTAGTTATTATGGTTTTACCACGAGAACGTGATGAACCGAATTCGAGTGACCAAGTGGAGGTCTGAATTTAGGGGCGTCACAATAGTGAGGACTGCTAAAACAACTATCTTGAACCATCACTCCATACCCCGGCTAGTTCCTGCTAAATTCTCACTTCCTGAGAAGAAAAATGGAACAAAAAAGAAAAGGGTGAGCTCAACTAGCCCAGTAAATAATATTATGACTAAGATAACGAACAACAAATTATCGTTAGCCTTCAACAAATCAGATAAAATATAATGGACAACAAGTTTTAGATCAATATTCGCATCGGAAATAACAATTCATTAGAAGAGTTTAGTAGAGAATGAAATCTACTATCATATATGAATTTAAAAGTCCATCATCGATATTTTATCCCTGTAACATCAATCAATATACATCTTGAATCAAATATTCATCTTTGCACTACGGGCCAAAGATATTCATTTGTATCACTAGTTGGTCATGTTCATCTCAACACCTGTCCATCTTTGCACTACGGGCCAAAGATATTCATCAGGTAATCATTCATCTTTGTACTACAGGCCAAAGATATTTATCAAGTATCACCATTAAGGACTGAGGATGATGAAAAATATTTTAAAGAACAAATCCAGTGAGATAAAAGGATAAAGATTAGAGATTCGTACTTTAGATAATCCAAGTTTAAAAATACTCCATAATAAACAGTAGTGGAGTAAAATTCAAGAATGAAGATCTAAACATGGATACAATCAAAGATAGTAACCATAATAGACCTGTGGGACAAAGAAGAGAAAATTTTATTTTTCGATGAATAGTGTCGTATTCGTGAATAGTGTCGTATACGTGAATAGTATCGTATACGTGAATAGTGAAAGTAGTATGCACACAAGCCAATCATGTTTGATGATAAAACATATACTTTGTAACAATCTTATTTATTTATTAATAAAAAGTATTAATTTATTAAAGGCTTTTAATTATCTACATGATGCTGTTTTATAATATGTGATAAACCCATAGTTTTAAGCAATGCTTTTAGAATAATGATGATGATCATTCTAATGAGATCTAAATTTTTAAAAAGCTTAAAACTAAAATAGTTCTCAATCATTGGATTAGTGAATTCGAATAGATTGGTACATACGTTGCTTGCTCATTGAATGAGAATGATTGATCTCATGATCATTTGTGTGGAGACACTAAAGCAAGTATGTAGGTGCTTATTAGAGAATAAGTTCACTAAACGTGACTCGCTAAGAAATACCTAATAGAGTTTTACTTGCATGTCAATAGGAATTCCTGTAGTAATAGTAGTACAAGTGATCCTTGAACTTGAGATCATCATAGTATTTTGTGTATGATGAGTTATACTTTGACTTATTCCTTAAGACCCTTAGGGTATATCAAAGGGTATGCTTGGGTATAATAAATTATACATGGAGATAATGTATGATCAATAAAGAATCTACCACTTCTACTAAAAGAAAAGAAATGTCCTATGTGATTCGATAAATGACAACCCAGTAGTCCTTGGCCAAGGCAGAATGAAATTAGAAAGGAGTTTCTAATTTGCATTATTTGGAGTTGTACATTTAAGAGTCGAAATACATATAATTAAATAAAATAAGACTTGATAGTAATTCCATGTCTTATATTTAATTGGGATATTGTATGGTGGAAGGATTGAATTATACGGTAACTATTTACTCAAAGGTTCTTTTATGATTAATGTTGAAATCTATATTATCTAGAAAGTCATTAATCGCTAGGGAGACTTATCCCTATTGTAGAATAAATATTATTTATTTAAATAAATTAATAGTTTAATTTATTTATTTAAATAAGATTAGAATTGTTCTAATTGATTTATTCACAATAGGTTTAATATGGAGAACCTAAAGGGTCACACCATAAAAGGAAGAATAATTATTTAGAAGTTCTTGGCATAATCTTAATAATATGTTAAGTATATTTAATTTAATCTATGGATATAGAATAAATTAAATAGCTTAATATTTATTATTTAATATTTTGGAAATATTAAAAATATAAATTAATAAGAGGAGTCTTATTAATATTATTACAATTATTATTATTTTAATTTCTAAAGTGTTGGAAATTAATTTAATATTAGACTCTCATTTATTCCTAATAAGATTAGAAGGCTAATTAATTAAAGGATTTTAATTAATTAAAATAAAACCCAATTCCTTAATTGTTAAGGAGGGTTGCCCACATCTATAAATAAGAGGAGTCTTATTATGGGTGAGGTAGTTGTTGACTTTTTCACAACATACATGATTCCAATTGTTGGAGAGTACGCTCCTTTTTTATGAGAGATAGAAAAACTAGGATTTTACAAAACACTCATCTTCTTGAATTTTTCTTCTTCCTTGGTGGATCACCTCTAGAGGCCAAACACTTGGGTGGCTAACGTTGATCAAAGGAAGGAACCAAACCTGGTAGATTCAAGTTAAACGCGAAAAAAATTGGTGGTGAACTTGTACCTGAGGAAGCTCGAATCTTCAAGGGTATGATTCTTATTCTTCATATTTTTGTTTAATTAATAATTGTGCATAAACGGTGATTCGGGTATATGGTTTGTAAAATTTTAAAACTCTGATTTTTCATGCTTTCCGCTTATTTTGTGTAATTTGACTGCGGTCATGAATATTACAAACTTAATAGTGGCATCTGAGCCAAACCTTTATGCAAATTATTAATTGTTTTAATTTGATATGTATATTGATATGTGTTTAGAATAATTTAATTGGGCATAATTTATTGTATAAAATTTATTTATAAAAAGGTTAAATTAAATTCGTGAAGCCTATATCGTAAGAATCATTCTGAATGCTTTAGGATTTAACGTGGCAGTATGTTACGTGATTCGTTATATATATATATCGCATGGCCAGCAGAAGCATGTGATATATGTAATATACTAGATACAAACTCGCACATTGCGGCGGGATTATTTATTTTGTTAATAATAAATTTATACATGTAATAAATAAATCAAAATATCATAAAAAGATGGTAAATTGTTGTGCGATTATCAAATTTTGGTAGCATATGTTATATAGTGTTGGCTAAAAATTTTGTGCGCAAATACATATCCAAGTATATAATTAATCTGATCACTAAACTCCAAGACATTTTATAACAGTTATGTGTGTGTGTGTGTGTGTGTGTATATATATATATATATAAGGAGCAGATCAGGTCCGGACTCCCGCATTTTAACAAAATGCGGACCATTTTTTTATTTTTTTTGCTTTATTTTTAAAATAACTAAAAAAAAGTTTAATATTTTATGGAACTGGATTTTTTCATAATACAGTGTTTTAGGTGTGATTTGGATACATATAACAAAACATGTCTGTATAGACTGTACATGCATATTTTGTTATATGTATCCAAATCACACCCAAAATAATGTATTATGAAAAAAAAATCCAATTCCATAAAATATTAAACTTTTTTTTTAGTTATTTTAAAAAAAAAATTGGTCTGCATTTTAATCAGTGGGACTCGAGGACACGATCACAGTTATATATATATATATATATATATATATCTTGACAAAAATGTCTATAATGTAACCAATAGGGTTAAAAATGGGTACCTCTCTCATTCTAAAGCACTAACAAATATTTAGAAAGTGTCAAATACAATGCCATCGAATTGTTATATTGATATGATTGCTAGTGGTATATTTGAAGTACATTACACATTACACATAAACTGTGACGCCCCAAAATAGGAAATACATGGTATAGAAAGCAAACTACAACTTTACATAATCTGGATGTCGTGTAGAATACGACAATACTATTTGTGAGTTTGAATACAAATATTGTCTTCTAGACAATATACACACCAAATAAGTCCTCATTAATTATTCATACACTATTTTACGAAATAGTGAGGATGACTAAAACATCTTCCTAGAACCATCACTCCATACCCCAGGCTCGATCTGCTATGTTTCTCACCTCACGAGAAGAAAAATGGAACAAAAAGGAAAAGGGTGAGCTCAACTAGCCCGATAAAGAATATTATGACTAAGATAATATACAACAAATTATCGTTAGTCTTCAACGAGGGAAAAATCTAATAGAATACAATAGACAACAAGTTTTAGATCAACAAATGCGGTGAAGCTTGACAATCCATTAGAAGAGTCACGAGAAAGAAATTCTCTTGTCTTCTAAGGTTTAAAGTCCATCATCAATAGTTTATCCTGTAATAACAATCAATATACATCTTTAATCATCTTTGCACTCTGAGGCCGAAGATATTCATTTATATCACCGAGTTGGTCATGTTCATCTCGACTTTTTGTTCATCTTTTTACTCTGGGCCAAAGATATTCATCGATTAATCGTTCATCTTTTGCACTCTGGGCCAAAGATATTCATTTATATCACCATTTAGGGGTGAGGATGATGAAAAAATTTTTAAAAAGCGAATCGGTGAAACAAAATGATGAGGATTAAGGATTAAGGATTAAGTACTTTGTTTTACCCATGTCCAAAAATACTTGAAAATAATCATATTGGTGTAAAATTCAAGAATGATCAAAACATGGATACAATCAAAGCTAGTATCGAATAGATATTTTGGACGAAAAAAAAAATTTTTTATTTTTAAATTGAATAGTGTCGTATTAAGTGAATAGTGTCAGTATCGTGAATAGTGCAGTATCGTGAATAGTAACCAAACACAACAAGTTCCAAATTTGATAAAAAAGTTCACCAATACTTGGCATAATGATATTGAAAGAAAAATATCATTTAAGAAGAAAATAATACCCTTACCTCAAAATAGCCGTACTTACATTTGAATTTGGTGTAGTCTTGTGAAACCATATAGTATAGCAACACTCAAAGTATACTCACAAGAATCGCTCGATAATTTAGAGAGAAAGAGAAAACTTTGTTTACGGTGTGATTTTCAATTCTAACTTAGCCCTCTATTTATAGGAAAATGTTAGAGCATGAAAGGAGACTAAACTAATATAATAATATTATTTATTCATTCTTTTCTCGCATGCCTCTTTGGAAAATAAGACTAGCCATCTTTGGACCAAAAATCAATGACCCACATGTTTAATCCACCAACCAAAAGTGGGTCCATGATTTAATAAAAATCATTTTATTTTACGAAACTTCAACAATTAAGTGAAAATAGCTCGGTTATCAAAAAAATTCAAAACTCGCGACTTTCCATAGGAATTTCAATTCTCTACAACTTTGCAGAAGAAAATTTTTCCAAATTTCAAGCAGAAATTGGCCAAGAAATCCACAAGCAGGCGATTTACGATCTATAATCAATTTTCGGTCGAGAATTGTGTCCGCAAACACACAAAACATATATTAAACATTTAATGCCACAAAATACTCTACCTCCTCATATACTCATATATCCCACATTCATTATAAAAATATCATAGTTAATATATTATTAAAATAATATATTTAAATGAATTATTTTATCGGAAAAAGATAAAATATTAATTTTCAACAATTGTCACATTAAAAATTTTCTCCATCTATATCCACATAAAATAAATATTTTCTTTATCATAATAATCAATAATTACTTATTTAAAAAAATAATATTCTGAGAATCACGATCTTGTGAACGGTAGTTCGAGGAAGAGGGGCTTTCGATAAGGATTTCTCTTCTTTGGTAGGTATGATTAGGTGACCAAACCTCTCCTTAGGCAGAACTTTCTAGACATTGCCAATAATGTTATCGATAATATTATTCAAATAATATGAATTATTGATTTGATAATGGAAAATCTTGTGTAATGACAATTATTGAAACAACGACAATACAAAATATCAATATGACAATTATTGAATCAATAAAATATAATATTGAGCGATAACTCTTTGTAACAATTAGTAGTAGTGCCTTCTTACGTAAGGATCAATAATTCAAAAATCATGCAATCTGGTGTGCTCTCTTTATGCGACCACGCGTATTCTTGTATTTTAACCACCGGGTAACCAAGCGATTGTTAGCGGTAACAATTTACGTCGTTATTTATAAAACTCGATCTTTGTCGTTTTCCTTCATCCAACCGTTTTTCCGTTATAGGGCCCTGATATTTACTTGGCAGTAAATACGGAGATTCGAAACAAAAAGAATATTCCACGACCAAGCGAATATTCCAGACAATAATGAATATTTTATAACCACTTGCTTATTTTGTAAACTTTGCACATTTCACCCATAACCAAAAGAATTATATCAAATTAACCCTTATTAATTTAGAATAATGAATAAAGGAAAATTCAATTTTATTTATAATAAGTTGGGGTCTTACAACCTCCCTCCTTATGAAATTTAGAGTCCTCGAAATTGGCGTACGTACACAGTATATCGAAAAGGTGAGGTACCTCGCTTTCATCTCGATTCAACTCCGTGTCATTTCCTCGATTGCATGGTTTCTCCACAAAACCTTAACTTGTGGTATAACCTTCGTGCGTAAGACATGCTCTTTCTATCAAAATCTCAGCGGTATCTCTCTCGTAGGTTAAATCTTGACTATCTCTAAATGCGGTTCTAATGCTGATAATGTGGTTTGGGTCTTTCACATATTTCTGAAGCATAGATATATGGAATACATTGTGAACACGAGACATACTTGGAGGTGTAGAGTCTATATAGGCTCGTTTCCTATTCGGTCAAGAATCTCAAATGGACCAACAAACCTTGGATTGAGCTTTCCTCTTTTCCCAAATCTTGTAACTCCTTTCCATGGAGCAATACGTAACAATACATGATCTCGATATTAAACTCCGTCCTTTACATGAAGATCGGCATAACTCTTTTGTCGATCTTGTGAAGTTTGAATCGTTGTCGAATCATTTGGATCTTTTACGTAGTCATGCGTACTAATTACGGTCCCAACAATGTTGCTTCTCCCACCTCGTCCCGACATCTTTGGAAGCGACATTTTAAATCCATCTAGCGCCTCAAATGGAGCCATGCCTATACTTGCGATGCTTTGTTGTTGTAGGAGAATTCCACGGTGGTAGGTACTTATCAACTTCCTTTGAAATCTAGGACCACGAGTCTTAATAGATCTTCAAGGGTTTGAATAGTCCTCTACGATTGTCCGTCCGTTTGAGGATGGTATCTTTGAGCCCAGAATAAATAAATCCGTGCCCATAGCTTTACTGCAAGCTAACCCAAAATCTTGAAGTGAATCTCGGGTCGCGATCGAAACTATGGATCTTGGCATGCCATGCAATCGTACAATCTCATTCACGTACATCTGAGCAAGGCGTTCGAGGGATAAGTCTAGCGTATCGGTAAGAAATGGGCGGACTTGGTTAATCTATCAACAATAACCCAAATTGCATCTCGCCTTGAGAAACTTTGGGAAGACACGTAACAAAATCCATAGTAATGTGTTCCCATTTCCATTTAGGAATCTCAAGTGGTTGCTGATGGACCTTTTGGCACTTGATGCTCGCCTTTTACGTTGTGAGTTAAACATCTTGAGATAAACTCGCAATCTCTCTCTTCGTATTGTTCCACCAAAATGTATGTCGAATATCATGATACATTTTGGTACTCCCGAGATGGATTACAAAGCGGGGTGTTGTGTGCCTCCATCATGATTTTATGCTTGGTCGAGAATCGTTAGGAGCATGAAAGTCTAGAATTGACTCGAAGTATTCCTTCCTCATCAATTCTTGCTTAGGAATAGCTCCTTCTTGCACTTTCTTCTTCATACGCGCATTTGGTCAAGTAGCTTGGCGGCTTTAACTTTATCGATTAAAGTCGGTTCTACTTGTATATTCGCCATCATTATGTGGGTCCACAGGTCTTTAATTCTACCTCCATCCTTTGCAAGTCATACAAAATGGGCCTTTGTGTTGACAATATCGCTTTTCGTACTTGCATATGATCTTCTACTCGATAAATCGTCGACTTCTTCGTTCGCTTTTCGGGATGATATTGAATAGTGTGATCGTAATCTTTTAATGACTCGATAGCGTCGTTCCGCATGTTGAGTTCTTTTGGGTGAAGAAATATTTGAGGCTTTTATGATCCGTATAAATCTCTACTTTCTCCCCGTACAAGTAGTGTCTCCATATCTTCAATATGAAACACATTGCATTTGCTTGACTCGGATCATGAGTAGGATAATTCCTCTCATATTCTTTGAGTTTGTCGTGAGGCATAGGCTATGACTTTCCCATGTTGCATGAGAACACATCTAACCCCTTGCGGAAGCATCATTTGTAGATAACAAATCCATCCGAACCGGATGGTATTGTCGAAACAGTGCGAAATGAGTCTCTCTTGAGCTCTTGGAAGCTCTTCTCGCATTCCTCGCTCCATAAAATTTTGCATCCTTAAAGTCGGTGAGTTAGCAGATGGCGATTCGAGAAAATCCTTCCACAAATCTCAGATAATAACCGATTAAGCCCGAGAAAGCTGCGTACTTGATCCGCAAACTTGGTTGCTCCCAACTTTGTATTGCTTGATCTTGGCCGGGTCAGCGAGATACTCCTTGTTTTGACACCACGTGCCCGAGGAATGCTACTTCCTCAAGCGAACTTCGCATTTCTTGACTTGGCATAAAGCTTGTGTTCACGAAGTCTTTGTAGTACCGACTTCAAATGGTGCTCATGATCTTCACGGCTTTTGGAATAGATGAGGATGTCATCGATAAAGACAACAACGAGAATGATCAAATATTCCTTGAATACGGTTCATCATATCCATGAAAGCGGCGGGAGCATTAGTCGATCAAAAGACATGACTAAGAATTCATAATGCCG
Organism: Panax ginseng; assembly: GCA_020205605.1. Taxonomy (NCBI): domain Eukaryota; kingdom Viridiplantae; phylum Streptophyta; class Magnoliopsida; order Apiales; family Araliaceae; genus Panax; species Panax ginseng. The sequence continues at coordinate 1,277,545 of JAINUU010000057.1, forward strand.
TCTCGAGAGTCACGAAGGCGGTCTTTGGAATATCCTCGGTTTTAATCTTGGTGATGATATCGAGCGAAGATCGATCTTTGAAAAAATTGTGCTCCTTATGGCTGGTCAAAGCGGGTCATCAATGCGAGGTAGTGGATACCTATTCTTGATGGTGACATGGTTTAATTCTCGATAGTCGATACAAAATCGCATACTCCGTCTTTCTTCTTTCTGAATAAAGCAGGAGCACCCCGAGGAGGCGTCTTGGGGCCGAATGAAACCGATGTCTAATAATTCACTGTAGTTGGACTTTTAACTCACGAAGTTCAATAGGAGCCATTCGATATGGGGTTTTAGAAATGGGTTTTGTGCGGTTCAAGGTCGATAAAGAATTCAACATCACGTTAGGGGTAAGGCAGGAAGCTCTTGGGAAATACATCGGGAAATTCTTTAACCACGAAATATTATTCAAATCGACTTGTCTTTATTCAAATCCATAACATGGGCTAAGAAAGCTTGACATCAGTTTTCAATAAGCGAATAGCTTTGTGGCTTGATATGGCGATGGTGATTTTAGTGGTTTAGTGGTTTGAATTAAGTATGATAGGTTGGTTAGGAATATGAAAACTAACCACCTTACGAAAACAATCAATTTTGGCATGATGGTGGTTAACGATCAATTCCTAAAATCACATCAAAAGCAAGTATCTTTAAAGAGATAAGATCAGCGAGGTAATGTGATAGTGCCAACTTGGATCATGCAAGATTTATAAGCGTAGATGTAACGAAGGTTTCACCCAGCGGAGTTTCAACAGATAAATCAAAATCTAATTTCTCGGGTCAAGTTTAAGCGTTGAGCACAAGCGGGAGAGATAAAAGAATGGGTAGAAGCCGGTATCTAGTAAGGTATAAACTTGCAAGAATTCAAGATTAGCTTACCGTGATCACCTCGTTTGGGTTCCTCACGTTTTGTCCGATCGCGACAAAAAGCTCTTTCGAGGCCGTGATTTCGACTTATCAGGGACGACCCTTGGAATCACCTCTCCATTGAACTTGGTTTCGCGATATAGTACAATCTCGGCGATGTGGCCTTCCTTTCCACGGTTGTAACATACCTTGGATTGTTGTGGGCGGTTTGGTGATATGTCCCTCCTTCCGCATTTGTAACATCTAGCTGGCGGTCGTTCTCCTCCCCTAGCATTTGTTGTTGGTCTTTGGTCTTTCTTAGTTGATATCTTCCGTCATTGTTGAATCTTCTCTTTACGAAATTTCCACTTGAGTCACCTCTCCTATTATCATGTCCACGATTACCACACAGTGGTTACCGCCTTTGTCAAGTATTCTTTCCTCCTCATTTGGTTATCATCGTTACGATGACTACCACGATGTGGTCCCTCGGTTGAGTATACTCACTATCTCGCTCTAATAATTTGAGCCACACATTGACAACATCTGAATCTGAGAGAAAATTTATGAGAGATAAGGTATTGTGAATCTACGGTTTTAGACCTCTCGAAACATCTGGCGTCATTCGTTCCTCATTCTCCACCAAATGAGGTGCGAACACAGATAATTCTGCGAACCTTGCCTCGTCTTGAGAGACTTCGTCATGTTGTTACATTCGAGTCTAATAAACTCTACCTCCTTCGTATATGATGAATACTTTACGGAAAGTACTTGTCATTGAGCGATTCTGAAATCTTTCCCAAGACATGTTAAGTGCATCTGGTGAGTGCGCTTCACTGATTCCCACGATGTCTGCTTCACCCACGAAACATAAAGGTGGCGAATGGAACCTTACATTCCTCCGTGCACCCCAAGACATCGAATATCTTGGTAATTTGCTTGACCCACGTTTACGCCTTGATCGGATCCGGCTTTCCATGGAAATCTGGTGGTCCCGACTCTTTGAATTGTTTGGTAGTGACAAGCCTTGCGTTCTTATCATTTCCTCCGTATTTTGTACGAGTCTCCCTCGTGCGATTTTGCATGAGCGCAAAAAGCTTCTAAACATCCGTCGTTCATCATTTGCTCGGTGGCGTTGTTCACGGGAGGAACATTGCCCGACTGTTGCACGTTCTCCTCGTTGGTGAATCAAAGGCGTCTCCACGGTCTCATAAACTCCATTGTTAACGTTCTCGTGACCATTCTTAAATCTTGCCATAAAACAAGGGTTAATTAAACAAATTAACATATCACATAATATCTATATTATGGCCAGACCAACAAATAAGCTTAGGTAGGACACTTAGCGAAGGATTTACTCGTCTCTCCCTCTAGTTCTATTCCCGATCTCATGGAGATCATATCCTAGCTACGATACCAATTTGTGGCGCCCCCAAAATAGGTATACTGACACCCATTAAAAGTCGCCAAAATACATGGTATAGAAAGCAAACTACAACTTTGATAATCTGGATGTAGTGTAGAATACGACAAATACAATTTGTGAGTTTGAATACAAATATTGTCTTCTAGACAATATACACACCCAAATAAGTCCTCATTAATTATTCATACACTATTTTACGAGAAATAGTGAGGATGACTAAAACATCTTCCTAGAACCATCACTCCATACCCAGGCTCGATCTGCTTTATGTTCTCACCTCACGAGAAGAAAAATGGAACAAAAAGAAAAGGGTGAGCTCAACTAGCCCGATAAAGAATATTATGACTAAGATAATATACAACAAATTATCGTTAGTCTTGACGAGGGAAAAATCTAATAGAATAGAATACAATAGACAACAAGTTTTAGATCAACAAATCGGCGGAAGCAACAATCCATTAGAAGAGTCACGTAGAGAAAAGAATTCTCTTGTCTTCTAAGGTTTAAAAGTCCATCATCAATAGTTTATCCTGTAATAACAATCAATATACATCTTTAATCATCTTTGCACTTCTGGGCCGAAGATATTCATTTTATCATCACCGAGTTGGTCATTTCATCTCAACACTGTTCATCTTTTGCTTTTCTGGCCAAAAGATATTCATCGATTAATCGTTCATCTTTGCACTCTGGGGCCAAAGATATTCATTTATATCACCATTTAGGGTGAGGATGATGAAAAACATTTTAAAAAAGCGAATCGGTGAAACAAAATGACAAGGATTAAGGATTAAGGATTAGTACTTTGTTTTACCCATGTCCAAAAATACTTGAAAATAATCATATTGGTGTAAAATTCAAGAATGATCAAAACATGGATACAATCAAAGCTAGTATCCGAATAGATATTTTGGACAAAAGAAAAATTTTTATTTTTAATTGAATAGTGTAAGTATTACGTGAATAGTATAAAGTATCGTGAATAGTGCAGTATCGTGAATAGTAACCCAGACACAACAAGTTCCAAATTTGATAAAAAAGTTCACCGATACTTGACATAATGATATTGAAGAAAAATATCATTTAAGAAGAAAATAATACCACTTACCTCAAAATAGCAAGTACTTACATTTGAATTTTGGTGTAGTCTTGTGAAACCGCCATAGTATAGCAACACTCAAAGTATACTCACAAGAATAAACTCGATAATTTAGAGAGAAAGAGAAAACTTTGTTTACGGTGTGATTTTCAATTCTAACTTAGCCCTCTATTTATAGGAAAATGTTAGAGCATGAAAGGAGACTAAACTAATATAATAATATTATTTATTCATTCTTTTCCTCGCATGCCTCTTTGGAAAATAAGACTAGCCATCTTTGGACCAAAAATCAATGACCCACATGTTTAATCCACCAACCAAAAGTGGGTCCATGATTTAATAAAAATCATTTTATTTTACGAAACTTCAACAATTAAGTGAAAATAGCTCGGTTATCAAAAAAATTTGAAACTCGCGACTTTCCATAGGAATTTCAATTCTCTACAACTTTGCGAGAAGAAAAATTTTCCAAATTCAAAGCAGAAATTGGCCAAGAAATCCACAAGCAGGCGATTTTACGATCTATAATCAATTTTGGTCGAAATTGTGTCCGCAGACACACAAAACATATATTAAACATTTAATGCCACAAAATACTCTACCTCCTCATATACTCATATATCCCACATTCATTATAAAAATATCATAGTTAATATATTATTAAAATAATATATTTAAATGAATTATTTTATCGAGAAAAAGATAAAATATTAATTTTCAACAATTGTCACATTAAAAATTTTCTCCATCTATATCCACATAAAATAAATATTTTCTTTATCATAATAATCAATAATTACTTATTTAAAAATAATATTACTGAGAATCCGCATCTTGTGACGGTAGTTTCCGGGAAGAGGGGCTTTCGATAAGGATTTCTCACTTCTTGGTAGCCTTGATTAGGTGACCAAACCTCTCCTTAGGCAGAACTTTCTAGACATTGCCAATAATGTTATCGATAATATTATTCAAATAATATGAATTATTGATTTGATAATGGAAAATCTTGTGTAATGACAATTATTGAAACAACGACAATACAAAATATCAATATGACAATTATTGAATCGATAAAATATAATATTGAGCGGTAACTCTTTGTAACAATTATTGAGTAGTGCCTTCTTACGTAAGGATCAATAATTCAAAAATCTTGTGCATCTGGTGTGTTTCTTCTTATGCGACCGCGCGTATTCTTGTATTTTAACCACGAGGTAACCAACGGTGTTACTTGGCGGTAACAATTTCGTCGTTATTTATAAAACTCGATCTTTGTCGTTTTCCTTCATCCAATAGTTTTTTCGTTATAGGGCCCCTGATGATAGCTGCTTGCATGCGTAAATGCGGAGATTCCGAAACAAAAAGAATATTCCACGACCAAGCGAATATTCCCAGAGCAATAATGAATATTTTATAACCACTTGCTTATTTTGTAAACTTTGCACATTTCACCCATAACGAAAAGAATTATATCAAATTAACCCTTATTAATTTAGAATAATGAATAAAGGAAAATTCAATTTTATTTATAATAAGTTGGGGTCTTAAAATTCATGTGTTTGTCGAATTGAAAACTAACAGAACATAAAGAAATTTAGCTCCTATTAAATAAAAACGAAAAGAATTAGAGTAAAACACATACGAAATGGACTTACATAGATTTCAAATCTTTGTTATCTAAAAAGTAAAAGACAAACATATTATACTCTTATTTAAAAGTTTTTCAATGGTTATACTTGAATATATATAATATTATGTTGTAATATATTTATAAATGGTATAATATTATGTTGTAATATAATTAAATTAGTAATGATAATATCTCGCACAGTTTAGATAGGTAATGATTTTATTATATACGTGTATTATAATATTATACTATACATGTATGATATAATGTATGATATAATTATGAATGTTATAATATTAGAAAAGTAGTTATTTTAGGATATAATAATTATGTTTTAACATAATTAAATTAGTAACAGTTTAGAAAAGTAGTGGATTTTAGTGTTTATAAAATAAACATATTAGTGCAGGATTATATATATGCATGATAATGTATGGTATAAAATTATAAATGGTATATAATACTGTAAAATTCTAAAAAACAGATTTATTGGGTTGTCAGGGTTAATAATGTTGGAACTTATATATATGCATGGTATAATATTATAAAAGGTATAATATTATAAAATTCAAAAATCGGTGCAATTATGTAACAGCTGACATTACCAAAGCAGTTTAGATTTGTAGTGATTTAGGGGATTATAAATTCAAAATATTAATTTGGGATTAAAAAAATAGTGATTCTAAGAGATAATAATTAAATTAGAAAGGATAATATCAGAAAAGTTGACATTACTAAAACAGTTTTGATTTGTAGTGATTTAGTAGATTATAAATTCAAAATATTAATTTGGGATTGAAATAGTAATGATTTTAGGAGATAACAATTAATTTAATAATGATAATATTAGAACATTTAACATTATCAGAACAATTTAGATTTGTAGTGATTTAGGGAATATAAAGTAAAATTATTAATTTGGGATTAAAAATAGTGATTTTAGGATATAATAATTATATTAAAAATGATAATATTAGAGCAGTTGACATTACCAAAAAAAAAATTAGATTTGTAGTGATTTAGTGGATTATAAATTCAAAATATTAATTTGGGATTAAAAAAGTAGTGATTTTAGGAGATAATAATTAATTTAGTAATGATAATATTAGAATAGTTAACATTATCAAAGCAGTTAGGGATTATAAAATCAAAATAATAATAATAATATAAAAAACCGTTTAGATTGAGAAAATAGTGATTTAGGGATTATAAAATCAACATAGTAAGTTATGATTGATATTATTTGTTATTTTAATATTGTTTTAAACCGTATAATATTATGTTGTAATATAATTATAAATGGTATAAATATTATGTTGTAATATAATTAAATTAGTAATGATAATATTCACAGAGTTTAGATAGGTAGTTATTTTGTTATATACGTGTATTATATAATATCCATACATGTATGATATAATATTAAAAAAAGTAGTGATTTTAGGATATAATTATTTTAAATGTTTTAAATTGTATAATATTATGTTGTAATATAATTATAAATGGTATAATATTATGTTATAATATAATTAAATTAGTGTGGGATGCACATTAATTATATAGGACATATGTTACTATGTGGGAAAGACACATATCATGTAATGGTGTTATGTCCTGCAATTTAGTATATATAGGACGCACAAAAAAAAGTAGAGAGGCCTGCATACCAGGTGCATTTTCACATATATCACAACGCGGTACATCACCGGGGTTAGCAAGTCCAACCCGTACATGTTGGTTAGCAAGCTTGTTACACATGCACCTGTCACACCAATCAAATAAGTCAATAATGCAAAATTAATTGCAAGCACCTATAATAACTTGAAAAATGAAGTTTGGCAATGTGATTTTGCAAGGAAAAAGTGTAACAAACATTTCTTATAGATATTTTCCATACATAGGTAAAATCATAAAGAATACTTTGGTGACACCCCAAATCATTCAATTTGGAAGGTACTTCCATTTCCACGAAACAAATTTGGTGTTTTTTCCTAATCAAACATCATCTAAAGGTCTATCTACCTTGCAAAATTTGAAATCTTAAATAAATGCAAACCATCCACACATAGATAGAAATAAATAATATAAATCTCTCCCCTTAAGGGGTTATGATGTGGACAATCCAAACAACTTTTACCGGAATAATAAATAAATCCCGAATTTGGTGTTACTCTAACCCATAAATAAATCAACCATGCGGAAAACATAAACAAATAAGTCTTAATAACATCAAGTTTCTAACCTTATCATCTTGGAAACATAAACAAATAAGTCTTAGTAACATCACTAATACATCACATAACCACAATAATAAAGCAGTCTTCATTATTTGCTAAGCTTGCCCTTGCCCTTACTAGTGGAAGGTTAAATACGCTCTTTCGTTCTTAAGCGCAATGTTATTATTATTACGCAAGAGTGAGCACGATTGCCCACAAGTATAACAATATAACAAATGAATAATAACATGCGAGAGAAATAATAACCCGATATAAAGCTCAACTTTTGAATCAAGAATGGATAACAAGAATCAAAAGAAATTACGAGGGTCATAAGACCTTGAACTATATCCTAGGTTGTCAAGTGTTTTTACTTGAAACCTTTAACGATCATAAGACTATGGACTCTTCTTCTCGTACTTAGGGGATCGACCCTTAGTACCATCTTATGCCACAATATCTTAACGCTAAAGCGTAAATAATCCCCTATCTGAGGGTTGTTCATCTCGTTTTGACATTGAGTCCGCACCAAAGGAAGTTTGGTTTGGATAATTCATCGAGGGTTACGAAATTTAGAGCGCTCATCAACTATGGACTAGTCGAATCAATAAAGGGTTAGCTAGTCTAACAAGGTTTAACGATGAATGAATATTTAACTTGAATAACATCTAAAAAGGTATACAATAGAATAATTATTGTATAACAACATCATGCTTGAAGATTAATAAACTTTAATATATAAGCAGTGCTTGATCAATAATAATGAGAACTTGCTCAATATCGAAAGATGAATTAATCAACTTATATACTTGATAACAAGTAGGATTAGGAAACTTGCTCAATGAAAGTTTAGGGTAAGAAACTTGCTCAGCGTAAATGTAGAGTTGGAAAACTTGCTCGATGTAACAAGATAAGGTTTAGAAACTTGCCTCGTGATGCGTAGATTACACTTAAACAAACTCGTTCTTTGAATTAAATCCTACATACCAATTACGTTCACAATACCGATCAATAATAACGTACTAAACATCATAAGTTATTCTTTGTCTAAACTCGACTTCATGACTATACTTAGTCAAATTACTATACTTATTGTCACAAAATTAAGACTTCACAAATAATAAAGGTAACTATGCATTTGATCATTCAATTCACACGTAATTGTGTTATGGACATGTTAAGAATTTATTTTAACATCTCATTATAGGTCTAACAAGTCTTTATATTCATTAGACTAAGTTACTAACACATTTCTATACTTGAACATTAAAAATTTGCATTTTTACGGACATTACGCTAAGTGGTGGTATTTTTATATTTCCACTTTTATCTTAACTCTTGGCTATCTTGTTGGGGACACCTTTATGATTGATTGTTACTGCGGTGGTATATGAGAAATGAAACTAGGAGTTAGAGTTGTATTTTGACTGAAGACTCGATTCGATTTCGATTAGCGAAAATTGCGAGAACACGACTAAAAATTTCAATCAACTTATTTTTGCAATTTAGACATACCCACATGCTAGAATTCATAAATAATCAATACTTAACATCTATGGAGTGATTTTCACCCATTAAAACACATAATCACAAAATTAAAGCATGAAAATTGGATTTATTCTTGATGTTCTTGAAGTTCTTGAACAAAAACATGGATTTTAATGCTACGGATTAGTTATAAAGCCAAATCCAACCATTCAAGTTTCATTTTGTTCATTTTAACATGCATAATCATATCAATGTGTGAATTTTGCAAAATAAATTATATTTGACATATAAAAATCACGTATAAGGCCATATGGCCATATCACATACTGAAATCTTTTCTTGTATAATTTCATATGGCGAAGATATGGAAACCCATATATATATATATAAAACATGCCATACTACTCGAATTATTACATATATTCTTATAACAACTTTCCAATTTTCAGAGATTCACGAGAAGACTTAAGCCATATTCATGAAACTTAAAAGGCGTAAAATAATAATTTGGGTTGAAGAGATTACCCAAGCGTAAATAAAATAATAGGAGATGAATTAAAGCCTTCTCAATAATTTCAAACACCAAGCAATATCTCTCAACAATTTTCTCAAACTCTCTCTCTCTCTCGATGTTTTTATCTAGACTTAGAATAAAAGAAAAAGAAGAAGGCGTAATAATAAATAAAAGCGAGCCGCGTTGGTGGTGAGTTACCCGATCATGGGTAATTGCCTCAACTCCCTTAGTGCCATGTTTGGCTAGCATGAAAATAATTCAAAAACCATTTAATTTAATAAAACATTATCATATAGTTTAAAAAATGTCACATCCATTATAAAATAAATCAAATATCTTATTTAATTTACTTTAAATAAAATATAATAATTTCTCATTAATACACATAGTCACATAATTCAAATTCTTTTTGATTAATAATGTCAAATTATTAAATCTCTAATTAATAATTAAATTAATTAAAATAACATAGGCTTATTAAATATTTCTTTTAATTGATAAGCTCACATAATCACATACTTGAATAATAAAATTCTCCACATTAAATTAATAAATGTAACACATATAATTAAATTAATCTATCACAACTTCATCAATTAATTATTTAATCTAATAGTTAATTCATCGAAAAATATTTATTCAATCAAATAAATATTAAAATTAAATTACAAAATTACGGTTGTCACATCTTTCCCCTCTTAAAAGGATTCTATCCCCAGAATTACAACTCAATAATTCGTCCCGTTACATTCCCCCCCTTACAAAGATTCTATCCCCAGAATCACATATAACAATCTAAGTAAATAAATGAGGATAATTCTTCATCATATACTCTTCGAGTTCCCACGTAGCTTCTTCAGTGTTGTGGTTCCTCCAAATTACCTTAACGGAAGGTATTACTTTATTTCTCCAGAACTTGTTCTTTTGATTCGACAATTTGAAGCGGAATTTCTTCGTAAGACAAGTCTTTTTGTCGAAATGTAGGGGTTCATATTCAATCACGTGCTTGTAATCGGGTTTGTAGGGTCGTGGGGGTGAGACATGGAAAACATTGTGGACATTCTCTAGAGATGGAGGTAAGGCTACCTCATAAGCAACTTCTCAAGACCCTTCTCAAAACTTCAAAGGTCCAATGAATCTTGGGCTCAATTTCCCTTTCTTTAGAATCTGATCTTTCCCTTCAAGGAGAGACCTTTAAGAACACATAACTACGGTTCGAACTCAACATTCTTACGGTGTGGATGGATCGGTGTATTTCTTACTGTCATCTTGGGCTACTATCAATCTTGCTCGAATCACTTTGACTATCTCTCTTTGTTTGTTGTACCAATTACGGTCCTAGTAATTGTCTTTCATCAACTTCATCCCAATATAGTGGAGTTCTTCACACTTTCTGCCGTATAACGCTTCATAAGGGTGGCATTCAATACTAAGCGTGGTAGCTTGTTGTTGTAACCGAACTCTACAAGCGGTAAATAGTCATCCCAATTTCCTTTAAAGTCCATTATACAAGCTCTTAACATATCTTCAATGTATGCGAATTGTTCTTTCACTCTGTCCATCATGCGAGGGTGATATCTTTGTGCTCATTACATGGCTGTGTACCCATGCATTCTATAGCGTTTCGAAGTTCGACGTAAAGCGCGGATCTCTATCGAAATAATTGACACGAAACTCCGTGCCTTGAAACAATCTCTTTCACATATAACCTTGCCTTGGTGATCTAGGTTGAATCGATTTTGATCGGAAGAAAGTGTGCGGATTTCGTCGATCGGTCAATAATAACCCATCTTTGCGTCGTAGCCTTTCTGAGTCGTCGGTAGGCCAACCACGAAATCCATCGTAATATGTTCCCATTTCCATTCTGGAATCTCTAAAGGTTGTAGCAACCCACTCGGTCTTTGATGTTCTGCTTTCACTTTCTGACATGTTAGGCACTTGGCAACACACTCTACAACCTCTCGTTTCAAATTTGGCCACCAAAAGTGTTGTCGAAGATCTTGGTACATCTTGGTGCTACCAGGGTGAATCGAATATCTTGAGTTGTGAGCCTCGCTCAAAATTTCTTCCTTAATCTCTTGTACTGGCGGTACCCAAATTCTTCTCTCAAATCTTAGTAGTCCCTCACTGTCTATTTTGAATCTAGGTTCAGTCCCTTCAGATATCTTCTTCTTCACTTTCTCACATTCTTCGTCCTGAAGTTGAGCCTCCTTAACTTTATCCAGTAAAGTTGTACCAGCTTGCATCTGGAACAGCTTCTCATCAATCTCCATAGGATACTTCACTTCCATTTCTAGCTTGTCCATTGCTAAAATTAGCTCCTCCTGAGCTGTCAACATCATCAATTTCTCCCGACCTTTTCTACTTAGGGCGTCGGCCACCACATTTGCCTTACCCGGATGGTATAGAATCTCACAATCGTAGTCCTTAATTAACTCCAACCACCTTCTTTGGCGCATATTCAAGTCTTTTTGTGTAAAAATATATTTCAGACTCTTGTGGTCTGTATATATTTCACACTTCTCCCCATAGAGATAGTGCCTCCAGATTTTCAAAGCAAAAACCACTGCAGCTAACTCCAAGTCATGGGTCGGATACCCCTTCTCATAATCCTTCGGTTGTGCGTGGCGCATACATGATGACTCTACCATTACTGCATAAGCACTTGTTGAAGTCCTTTATCGATGCATCACTATATACCACAAAATTTCTGTGTCATCTCCGGAAGAGATAACACGGTCTTTGTACTCAACCTCTTCTTTAATTCTTGAAAGCTTTCCTCACACTTCTCGTCAAACAAATTTCACCGATTTCTAGTCAAATTAAATCAATGGAGTTGCGATCTTGGAAAAATCTGAATGAATCTTACGTAATAACCCTTAATCAAGAAAACTTCTTACTCCGGCGGCGTCTTGGTGATCCCGATTAATCAGCAACCCGACTTTGGAGGATCCACCGAAATTTCGTCTTTATCAATCACATGTCCAAGAAATTGTACTCTTTCAATCCAGAATTCACATTTCGAAAACTTAGCATACAACTTCTCTCTTCTCAATGTCTCTAACATCAACCTCAAATGCTCTTCGTGTTCTGCCTTGATTTTCGAATATAACAAAATGTCATCTATAAATACCACTATAAATTTGTCCAAAAATGGCTTGAACACTCCATTCATTAAGCCCATAAATGCTGCAGGAGCATTCGTTAGACCAAATGACATTACCAGAAATTTATAATAACCGTATCGTGTTCTAAATGCTGTCTTCGGTACATCCTCTGGTCTCACCTTCAGTTGATGATAACCACTTCTCAAATCTATCTTTGAAAAATATCTTGCTCCCTTTAACTGATAGAACAAGTTGTCGATTCGCGGTAATGGATACCTATTCTTAATCGTGACCTTATTCAGTTCTCTATAGTCTATGCAGAGCCGCATTGTCCCATCCTTCTTCTTCACAAATTAAACCGGTGCTCCCCACGGTGATACGCTTGGTTGAATATACTTCTTGTCCGATAATTCTTGTAGTTGGACCATCAATTCTTTCATCTCTCTGGGGTTGCCATTCGGTATGGTGCCTTCGATATTGGAGCCGTTCACGGAGCCAAATCGATCCAGAAATTCAATTTGCTCTATTTGGAGGAAGTCCGACAAATCATCCGAAAAAATACATCTTGAAATCTCTCACTCTAGGAATCTCATCTATTTTTGGATTCTCTTTCGACTATCGACTATGTAAGCTAGATATCCTGACCTTGTCTTAACAATCTCTTGGCTTGCATCATCGTCGAGACAACTTCGCTTGTCTAGGCGACTTTCTACCATAAAACACAACCTTCTTGGTCATAAGGTTATTACGCTTCTTACGGCGTCAATTATCGCCCCATAATTGGATAACCAATCCATACCCAAAATAACATCAAATTCTCCAAGTCGAATAGGGATAAGATCTACGTTCATGATATTACCCTTAATATCTACTCTACGGTTCTTGTGCACATACTTATGAGGATAATTTCTCTATTCACAATTTCTATGTTCATGGGGTATTCTAACTTTCGTCCTTAAGCAATTCTAAGTTCTTAGCAAAGTCATCGGATATAAATGAACAAGTAGCACCCGAATCAAATAACACATAAGCATTAACTTTATTAATCGGAATGATACCTGACACCACATCGCGAGACTGCACTGCGTCTTGTACTGTCATATTGAATGTTCTAGCAGTCGGTCGGTTGGTTGCGGTTGGTCTTTGCGATTGTCGAGTGCTTCCACCGGTATTTCCTCTATTTCCTCTGAACTTCGTCCCTCCGATCCTTCTTAGGACAATCTCTTGCAAGATGGTCCTTTGATCCCATATGTAAGCATGCACCCTTCTTTGGGTTTGGGACGGTTTGGTGCTATGTGGCCTTCGACCACTGGTGTAGCACACTTCGCTTCCCCTTTAAGACAAACTCCCAAATGTTTTTTTCCGGGTTGTTGGGGGCACGGTTCAATCTTCTTCTTACGCCCTCCCTGTTGACTTTCGGGTGGCGAATTATCGAGACCACTTCCTCTTGATTGTGATTACCCCGGTTGCTACTCCCACCGGTCTTATTATTACCTTCCTTCTCACTCTTCTTCTTCTTACGCTCACGATTATACTTCCGTTCTTTGCATCGCTTCCACCCTCAGCCAAGTATGGCCTTCTCTAACACTCGGCAAAAGTGTTCAATTGGAACATTGACACTTTGCTATACAACAGGGCTTTGGTCCTGCTCAAATCGTCTTACCTTCATCTCATCGGTATGTACTTGGTACGTGGAGAACCTAGCCAACTCATTAAACCTTGTCGCATAATCGACTCTTAACATATTCCTTGTTTTAACTCTAAACCGAACCTCCATCGATTTTGTGAACTAGTCGAGAAATACATCTCGAAAAACATCTCTTTGAATCTCTCCCAGGATATTACACCTTCACCTCCTCTCACTTTGTTTGCTTGCCACCAATAGGCGGCGGACTTGACATAAGCGTTGCATATCAGCGATCTCTTAATCTTCCTTAACCTAGCAACATCGAACACCTTCTCCATCTCCATTACCCAGTGCGAGCTTGATTGGGTTTATGGAACCCTTAAACTCTGGCGGTCCCACCGCCTTAAAGTCCTTAAACGAGGTATTTAGTGGAGCTTGGGGTTGATTATTAAGTGCTCGACTAAAGGTTTACCAATTCTTTGAGCGGAGTTAGCATTGGCGTCGTTGTTATTGTTTGTTGACCCTTCCTGGGCTTGCTGACGATTTTGTCTTCTTCTAGGTGGCATATTTCTATTAAGAATATACGCTTATTAGATCTTTACTCAATCTCTAAAACATTTATGACTTAACTAAACATTTAATCATAACTCACTTAACACATTACTTCAAATAAACTTTGACTTTTCATTTAATTCAAAAGTCTTTACATCATAAGATAGCATCACTACTATTTACATCAACTATCCCGAGATAAAGAATCTACAGGATTTAAAACATCAAAATATTCCTTTGTTTATGAACATATCAGAATTTACATCATTAACTATCAAATAGTTTTCACATATTTATACTAATACTATCATTTTATACATTAAAGTATTTGGATAGCCTTTTTCGTCTCCTCCTCCGTGATGCGGCACATCATTCTACGATCTAGCATATATGATGATGGTAGATCCTCAAGCTGGATTGGATACTTCTAACTTTCGATCTTGGACCGCATCCATTGCATTTTGTAGTGTAAATCGTCTCCTCAAGTTTAGCCTTCTTCTTGACGGCGATCATCTTCCACGATCGGCACGGCGTGACTCTCGTACCCAGCCCTCCTCTGCTATGGCAAGCCTCTCTGAGCTCTCTTTCAGATCCTTCTTCAACTTTTCTATTTCTACGGACTTATCCTCGGTCTGACCCTTCTCGTGAACTAAATCCCACTCCGTTTCCTAAGCGTGTGTGAAGAGTCACAATCTCTCTATCCCTCGCTTTCAATAGTAATCTGGCGACTAACCCTTTCTTTCGATCGGATCCCGAGCGATATCCTACAACTCTACGTTACGATCATAGAGTGCATCATACATCTCTGCATCAATGGAGTTCGGTGGGAACTCCTCTTCTTCCTCTTCTTCTTCCTCTTCCTCGGGATCCTCCTCTGGATCTGTCTCCGGCTCATGCTCTTGACCAGCAACAGTGATCAACGGAGATGGCTCTCTCTGTACAAGCTGTTCCCTGACGACATGAATGTCTCGGGGCTCCTCCTCTATAGGTAATCGGGGTTCCTCCTCCCCAACTCGACTAGCTCCTCCAACATCCGACATCCTGACAACAAAATTTTTAAGTTTTAGTTACTAATTCGTGCTAGCGAACACATAGACTAACACATAAGCACATAAAGTCTTCTATTATCTTCAATGAATTTAGAAATTCATTTCGTAGAACTCAATAAGAGTTTACCACTACTATGTTCTCGATCTCCTACAAGGCTACTACCTAAGGTTATTCCCCCCACCTAAGGTTCATAACCTTACATCTTTGATACCAACCTGTGACACCCCCAAATCTGGTACTTCTATTTCCACAGGATTTGGTGTTCACTGTACAAACATCATCTATCTATCTACTCATAAATAAATGCAACCATACAATAGATAGAAATAAATAATAAAATCTCTCCCCTTAGGGGGTTACATCAACTACATAATAAATAAATCCCAGGTTACTCTAACCTTAAATCATCTGTGCGAAAAACATAAACAAATAAGTCTTAGTAACATCAATTCTAATTACATCACATAACCACAATAATAAAACAGTCTTCAGTACTTGCTAAGCTTGCCCTTGCCCTTACTAGTGGAATGTTCGTCTGCTCTTTCGTTCTTAACTGCAATGTTATTATTACGCAAAAGTGAGCACGATTGCCCACAAGTATAACAATATAACAAATGAATAATAACATGCGAGAGAAATAATAACCCGATATAAAGCTCAACTTTTGAATCAAGAATGGATAACAAGAATCAAAAGAAATTACGAGGGTCATAAGACCTTGAACTATGTCCTAGGTTGTCAAGTGTTTTTACTTGAAACCTTTAATGATCATAAGACTATGGACTCTTCTTCTCGTACTTAGGGGATCAAACCCTTAGTACCATCTCATGCACAATATCTTAATGTTAAAGCGTAAATAATCCCTATCTGAGGTTGTTCATCTCGGTTTTGACATTCGAGTCGCACCAAAGGAAGTTTGGTTTGGATAATTCATCGAGGGGTTACGAAATTTAGAGCGCTCATCAACTATGGACTAGTCGAATCAATAAGGGTTCGCTAGTCTAACAAGGTTTAACAGTGAATAAATATTTAACTTGAATAACATCTAAAAAGGTATACAATAGAATAATTATTGTATAACAACATCATGCTTGACGATTAATAAGCTTTAATATATAAGACAGGCTTGATCAATAATAATGAGAACTTGCTCAATATCGAAAGATGAATTAATCAACTTATATAACAATAACAAGTAGGATTAGGAAACTTGCTCAATGAAAGTTTAGGGTAAGAAACTTGCTCAACGTAAATGTAGAGTTGGAAAACTTGCTCAATGTAACAAGATAAGGTTTAGAAACTTGCCTCGTGCGTAGATTACACTTAAACAAACTCGTTCTTTGAATTAAATCCTACATACCAATTACGTTCACAATACCAGTCAATAATAACGTACTAAACATCATAAGTTATTCTTTGTCTAAACTCAACTTCATGACTATACTTAGTCAAATTACCATACTTATTGTCAAAAATTAAGACTTCACAAATAATAAGGTAACTATGCATTTGATCATTCAGTTCACACGTAATTGTGTTATGGACATGTTAAGAATTTATTTTAACATCTCATTATAGGTCTAACAAGTCTTTATATTCATTAGACTAAGTTACTAACTTATTTCTATACTTGAACATTAAAAATTTGCATTTTCTAGACATTACGCTAAGTAAGCCAATATTTATTTCACTTTTTATCTTCTTCTTGGCGATCTTGTTGGGACACTTATATTTGTACTATGTAATTGTGTTGTGAATGATGAGAAATGAATCGGGAGTTAGCTGCATTTGGCTGAAGACTCAATTCGATTTCATGATTAGCGAAAATTGCGAACACGACTAAAAATTTCCAATCAACTTATTTTTACACGAATTTAGATATACCCACATGCTAGAATTCATAAATAATCAATAATTAACATCTATGGAGTGATTTTCACCCATTAAAACACATAATCACAAAATTAAAGCATGAAAATTGGACTGTTCTTGATGTTCTTGAAGTTCTTGAACAAAAACATGGATTTTAATGCTACGGATTCGTTATAAAGCCAAATCCAACCATTCAAGTTTCATTTTGTTCATTTTAACATGCATAATCATATCAATGTGTGAATTTTGCAAAATAAATTATATTTAACATATAAAAATCACGTATAAGGCCATATGGCCATATCACATACTCTGAAATCTTTTACTGTATAATTTCATGAAACTGAAGATATGGAAACCCATATAATATATATAAACATGCCATACAACTCGAATTATTACATATATTCTTATAACAACTTTCCAATTTACAGAGATTCACAGAAGACTTAAGCCATATTCATGAAACTTAAAGGACGCAAAAATAATAATTGGGTTGAAGAGATTACCCAAGCATAGATAAAATAATAGATGAATTAAAGCCTTCCTCAATAATTCTCAAACACCAAGCAATCTCTCTCAACAATTTTCTCAAACTCTCTCTCTCTCTCTGATGTTTTTATCAGACTTAGAAAATGAAAAGAAAATAGAAGAAGACGTAAGAAATAAATAGAAACTGAAGCGTTGATGGTCAGTTACCCAGTCATGGGTAATTGCCTCAACTTCCCATAGTGTCATGTTTGGCTAGCAAGGAAATAATTTAAAAATCATTTAATTTAATAAATCATTATCATATAGTTTTAAAAAATGTCACATCCATTATAAAATAAATCAAATATCTAGTTTAATTTACTTTAATAAAATATAATAATTTCTCATTAATACACATAGTCGCATATTTCAAATTCTTTTTGATTAATAATGTCAAATTATTGAATCTCTAATTAATAATTAAATTAATTAAAATAACATAGGCTTATTAAATATTTCTTTTAATTCAATAAGCTCACATAATCACATACTTCGAATAATAAAAATTCTTCACATTAAATTAATAAATGTAACACATATAATTAAATTACTCTATCACAACTTCATCAATTAATTATTTAATCTAATAATTAATTCATCGAAAAATATTTATTCAATCAAATAAATATTAAAATTAAATTACAAAATTACGGTTGTCACAGTTATTATAAGCAAGTTTATGTAATCAGTATACTCAGTTCATCCATCCCGGAAAGATAGTCTACTTTTTTTATATAAAAAAAGTTAACCATAAAAATTAACTGGGACACAATCAATGTCCAATATCACAAATTAAATATTATTTGGTACATTGATTTTGGAAGTGGGCTATCATTTGGGATTGAGAGAGACATCATTTTACAATTCTGTAGTAAATCTAAATCTCTATAACTTGGGACTTTATCTTCAAAAGGATCCACAGATAAAAGCCAAAACAAATTTATGATGGAAAGGAAAAGGATTCCACACCAACCAACATATGTGAAACTAACCAGATTCTTAAAACAATGTTCAAAGTAAGAAGGAATCTCTTAATGAGACCTCACAAAATAGTTTATTATTATGATTTGTTAGGAAACCTTTTAAAGAAATGAATCGCTATTAACCAAATGTACGGAGTATTTTTTTTAACCCCAACAAAGGCATGCGGCTCAACAATTAAATGGAATTGATCTCCTTAATTCTGTTCTAAAAAATAATTAAATGGAATTCAAGCGCAGCTAACTTACCGACTATTAGGTAACTCTCGACTTTATCCATTCAATTAAATGTCTTTTTCCCACCCTGCAATAAAATTAAAATATTATTATATCAATAGATATAATATTTTAATACATTATTTTAACGTAAGAAATACATTATCTTTCTAAAATACATTAATGATAACACAAATGACATTATCTTCTTCCTCATTTAACTTTTTCCCACTAATGTCCAAATTCATAGCAAACATCTTATTTTTATTTTATTTATTATTTACTTTAAAGATTATGTGAACCTAAGCCAAAATAATTGCTAAATGTATCTGAAGCAACTGGGATTAAAAGCCAACCTGATTAAATTTATTATAAGTTTCCTAATCATTGCTGCCAAATTTTTTTATAAGTTTATATGATTTTGCAACATCTAAAAACAAATCATAATATTATTTCAGAAAGACAGCTTGTATAGAAATCAATTATCAATTCAACTATCAAATTCCAACTCAAGCTCATGGCCTTGCTCATTTTGTTGGTGGATTTACATCATTTGGAGGTGCCAAACCAAAGAGAGCGATATAGAACCACAAGTTCATAAATAATTTCAGAAGTGAGGGTTCCACATCCATTGTAGGATCAAAGTCTGAACATAAATAGTATGCTACAACCAAGGATAATATCAGATTATGTCGTGTAGAAATATAATTAATATGCAGTCACATCTTATGTCTATTAATGATCATATGTTGAGGATTGATCAATATCCCCAATAAACTTCACCTTTTTCACAAGAATAAGATAGTTGTTCCTCTGCTTCAAGTTCAGTTAATGACCACTGACCCCATGTTTTGACAGTTAATTGTACAACTTCCTCAGCAAGTTGGTGTTTTCCTTGGATAGTGCACATGGAAATAGACTTTCATTCACCTGGAAGACTATGTAAATGTGAGATCAGCAATACAATATTGCATGACCTGCAATCTTAATCCAGAGAAATTCACAAATAATAAGATCATAAACCGACCTTCCATGTCTTATTTGGAAGAGATTTCTTTACAAAAACAAGACCTCCTCCACATGGTTTAACTACCATGCAAAATAAGGCAATATTATACCTCCCTTAGAATGAAATCAATATTTAGCACTTGGAAGAGGGGATGGGGGAGAGAAGAAAAAGAAACACATTTAAACAGACAAGGGACATGAACAGGATCAGGGAACACAAAAATGGTAAAATGGTAAAATGGCCATCAAATTCACGCATCAGTTCCATGTTTAAAGGTTCCTAAGAGTGTCGATGTCTAAACATGTCTGACAGGGAATTGCATTCTTAGAACTATTGTTACTTGCACGAAATTATGATGCATCCAACTGGATAAACAGCTAACATTTAGGTGATCTATTTTGAAACTCAGAATACCTTGGCATAATCATCTCACGTAGCTTTAATATCTGTTCCACGACCAGCCATATTTGTGGCAATTGTAACTGACCCAAGGCGACCACTCTGTGCTACAATCTCAGCTTCTCTATCCACATTCTCTAGTTTTGCATTAAGAACCTTTACATGAATGTAGTCAAAAGGTTGAATTTAATATCTAATATCAATGTTAAGAAGGAAGACGTTAATGGAATTTCTTGCTATGGTGTACTCTGCCATCTAAGTTTCATGAATGAACAATTAAAGGAATTTATTACAAAACATTATTCAAATTTTGGGAGAGAATAATTCACCAACTATTTTAAAAATAAACTTCAGATCAATACTAATAGTAAGCTAAAATAGCAATATTGAACAAATCATAATACAATCAAAACAGAAATAAGTCTTACAGATCGAAGGTGTGCTTTTTCTTCGTCATGGTGTGCATTAGAAGTCATTGCTCAAATAAGGTGTGCATTAGAAGTCATTGCTCAAATAGAAGGCTTTAGTTTTATTTTCCATTTATATAGTAATATATATCATATATATAGAAAAGTTGAGACAAGAATTCAACCAGAAAAAACATTCAAATTTGCATCACACACATTCAAAAGCTCAGAGAACATATTAACTTCTTTGTCTTAGACTACAATAGGAATCTAGAAAGTCATGAACTGAAATACATGCTTGTTCCTTTAAAGAACAATGAACATGCAAAAGTATATACTTACACATAGGGTTATCTTAAATAAGTTGGAAAGTTGTACACACATATTCGACTTCCAAAATAGACAATAGATAATCAGAAGAGACTGCTAAATTTAGTGCTTAATAATTCTTCACAATTTCTTGAGAAAGCAATTATTAAAGTAAATTCTAAAATAGGACTTACTTCTTTAAGAAACTCAAACCCAAGAAAGTCTACCTTCCTTCAAAGAAATTTGTCCTGCTTCGTAACTTCCATGCTAGGTACTCTATATCCTTTTGGTAGAACACCAAACAAGTAGCCAACTAAAAAGTGACCTGCTTCATGTCTGTAGAATATTAACTTCAGTTCTTACACAGTTACATTATATTATGATGAAGGACTTTATGATGCAAAGAATCTTTGAACTCAATGCATCAGTGGAAGCACCATCACAAAATATAACCAAAGAGAAAGTTGAATCTGCAAAACTCAAAAATAGATAACTCTTCAAACTAATAACCAACCCATTCTTAAATAAAGAATCTCTTCCCCCCATTGGATATATTTAAATATGAACCGGATAAAGAAGATGGTCATTGAATGGGAATTTTAAAAGTTTCAATATTTTGAAAAATACCTCCAAAAAAATTGGTTTGTTGACATCCAAATGATCTTGAATTTAAGTTATATATCACTTAAAATATGAAATCATGACCCCAAATTAAAAGTCTATATATCACTTAAAAGTTTAAAACAGAGATTTCTTCCGACCGAAAATCAACCAGAGTTAAGAAATAAAAATTGTCCTCAATTAGCCACAGTTATCTACAATTTTTTCATAACTATCCAGATTGATTTCTTTGACAACGAAGAAAATGAATTAAAAAATTCACACAAACTGAGATCCGAAGAAGATGAACGTAGAACAACAAAACCGAAGAAACCATGAAATCAGCAAACAAAGCCCTAGATAACGATCTCGACCAATAATGATCACAAACACGCACCTTAATTCCAAAAGGAAAACTTACTTGAAAATCGTTTCTCAATCCAAACAACAGCTCTTCAGCAGTATAAAATCGTAACTTTTTGCTCACCGTGGTTCTTGGGGTCTGTTCATAATTTGGGGCTGACGAATTTGAACCAAATTTTTTAGTTTCTACATTTGAAGGGAATTAGGTTTTACAACTTCAGTTGTTTTTTTAGATGCGGGGGTTTGTTATGGTTTTTTTTTTCAAGGATAATAAAGAGCATTAAATAGGATGGATAGGTGTTCAATTTGTAGAAGGACAGATGTTAAATTATTATGTCATGTACTGTGATTTAGTATATATAATAGATATGTATGATATATAATATTTACTAACCCTATACATGCTCCAGGATATATTATACGTTATTATAATATATATATATATATATATTAAAGTGGCCACGCAAAATATATCACATTCGAATCACGTAAATGTTTTTGTAGTATATATATATATATATATATATATATATATATATATATATATATATATATATATATTATGATATATAATATTCTTAATTATTTTAATCTTAAAATAAAAGTTTATTTTAATCTTAAAATAAAAGTTTATTTTAATTTTAAAATTAGATTTCATGCTAACTAATTAGAGTTGAAATTGGATTCCATGATAACTAATTGGAGTTGAAATTGGATTCCATGTTTCCTTAAATAAAGGAGTTTATTTAGATATGAAATAAGATTTCATATTATTCAAAATAAAGGAGTTTATTTGTGAATAGGAAAGAAAATCCGTATTTCCTTAAATAAAAGAGTTTATTTAGATATGAAATAAGATTTCATATTATTCAAAATAAAGTAGTTTATTGTGAATAGGAAAGAGAATTCGTGTTCCTTTAATAAAAGAGTTTTGTTTTTACTTGGAATTAGATTCCATAATTAATTAAAATAAATGAGTTTATTTTGATTAAAATAAAATAGTTTATTTTATTCAAAATAGGATAAATTAAAATAAAAGAGGTTTATTTTGATTTAAATTTGGATTAAAATAAAGGAGTTTATTTTGATTCAAAAATAAATTTTATGCTAACTAAATTTGCCCATTAAATGATATCAATATATATATTGAATGTTTATTATTTATGAGATTAATATTATTTATTGATGCACATGGTAATGTGTATGATAATAAATGAGATTGATTATGGACTATTGACCAATGTAATTGAATTTTATTTTAGTTGGATGCATGAATGTATGAGTTTTATTAAATGGGGTCTGCGTACCTCATCTTATCTAAATTTTTCTTAATGTAAATTCTAACTCCCTCCTATGTACTTGCCCTTGACTGTTGATTAAGGTTTCTATTTATTTTAAATAGTTTTGTAATATGAATAGTTAGAATTATTTTGAAGAATTGGAGATCAAGGAGCAATGATGTAAGACCCCGAATTTTATGAAATAAAAGTATTCAATTTTTCTTATAATTATTATTCAGTAACTGGTTAAATTGATAAAAGTTTAAAGTTAAGGGTGATATATATAAAATTTTTAAAATACGCAAGTGGCTATAAAATACTTGTTGTTGTCGGGGAATATTCGTTCGTTCGTGGAATATTCTTCATATTCGGGAATATCAAAATGCACTGCCAAGTAATCATTTATGGGCCCAATAACGTAATAACTATCGGATGAAGAAAAGCGACAAGTTTGAAGTTTTATAAATAACGGCGTAGTAATTCTGCTAATTAATCGTTAGAATACTTGGTGGTTAAAAATACGAATATGCGGGTGGTCGCGTTAAAGCAGCGACACCAGCGGTATTGCATGAAGATTTTTGAATTATTGATTCTTACGTAAGAAGGCACTACTCAATATTTGTTATGATAATTCTTCGCTCAATATTTTATTTTATTGATTCAAGAATTCACGCATTGATATTTTATATTATTGTTGTTTCAATAATGGTCACTGCACAGTATTTCCCATTATTAGATCAATAATTCATATTATTTGAATAATATTATTAGAGAACATTATTGGCAATGTCTAGAAAGTTCTGTCTAAGGAGAGGTTTTGCCACCTAATTGCGCGCCAGTAAGTGGAAATCCTTATTGGAAAGCCCCCTCTTTTGTAGGAACCACCTGGTTGTCATAATTGTGATTCTGTAATATTATTTGTGAATAATTAATTATTGATTTATATGATAAGGAAATATTTATTTGATGCAGGTATAAATGATGGATTTATTTATGTGGTTATAAATGAAGGAATTAATGTTGATGTGTTTTATCAGTATTTTATCGGATTGGAGGTATTACAAGATCAAATCGGTGTTCTTAAAGCTCTATTGTGTGAGTTATAATTTTTAATCCGACCATTGGATCATTGTGATTTTTGGATATGTTATACATATATAAGTTGAGTATATGTCCACAAATTTTGAACCATTAAAAATAAACGTGTGATTTGTTATGAATTTTAAGAGGTGACTGATTCAGAAATTAGGTTTATAAATGATTTTGGTAGAAAATTCTAGAATTTAGTGGGCCCCACCTATGGTTGGTGAAGAAATATACTGAAATTCTAATTCAAATGTGGTGGGTGACAATAGTAGCAGGTAATGCCATCAGGTAGCAGATAATGCCATCAGGTAGCAGGTCAAGTCTGCTTCGGCGTGCTAATATTTTCCTATAAATAGAGGGCTAAGTTAGAATTGAAAATCACATCAGAAACATAAGTTTTCTCTCTTTCTCTCTCTATATTATCAAGCGTATTTTATGAGTATTTAGATACTTTGAGAGTTGCTTTTTAGTGCAAGGTTCCTTTGGCTTTACATTCTGGTCAGAAATACTGCTCTTTCGAGGTAAGGGATTGTAAGGGATTTTAAGGGTTATTATGTTTTTTAGTTTTGAAATTTTTTTGAACCTTCAAAAATTCTGGAAAAATTTGAAATGATAATTTGATGAGTTTCCTTGATTATGTCCAAAAATGGTGATTTTTGGATGTATAGATTATGAGTTATGGATTTTATGAGAAAAGACTATTTTAAAAGTAAACCCTTATAACTCCTTGTGGTTAACTCCAAAATTGGTGAAATTTTTATTGGGAGTACATCTATATAATATTAGTATATCCTGTATATTTCGGAATTTTTGAAAAAAAAAGTACAATTTATGATAAATGTCTAAATATTCGGCAGTTTTGGCCATATAAAAAATAGTAAATGAATTTTAAAAATTCCGAGAAAAATATATGTTCAATATGGGACTATATTTTGCTAAATCTCAGAAAAGAAATATTTTTGGGACTGATTTGGTATTTTTCATGAAAATAGACTAGTTATGAGTAAATGAATTAAATATGTTATGTGAAGTAACAAAATTAGAAAATAGGATTTTGTGGATTGGGAATCCTATATAAGGTATATGCAGATTTTTGATGAGGGTTTTGGTTGTTGGTGATGATGAAATTTTATGAATTTGGAATTTTAGTATGATTAAATGCATTAATTAGTAAAGTGTAAATAATTAAAATAAATTGTTTATAAGTTTAAGAAATGATTAAAATATTGTGGTAATATTAATTATATTAGGTTATGAGATTATTAAGTGATTTATAACATTTGGATGAAGGTGTTATGATATCATTAATTTATGAATCTTACTCTCGAGATTAAATCTATATGTTGATTATATTATTTTTATTATCATATATAACATTCTTATAACCCTAAAGATGATATTTCTCTTTGACTTGAGTATAAAGATGGGTAGATTATTGGTATGATCGTGACTATGGGTTCTCTTTGGCCAAGAAGGCAAAGTTGAATTGTTGATTCGTGGTATGATTTAACCATTAAATTTACAATTGAATATTTTTAGCTTAAGTGCAAAAAGGTGAATTGATCAACATGGTTATAATTATGGTTTATATAAATTTCGAAATGATTATGTATTTCTTTGACATATTAATATCTTTGTCTGCGAAGTGTAAAAGATGAATTATTGATGAATATCTTTGGGCCAGAAGCAAAAAAGATGACTGTTGTTGAGTATCTTTGGCCTGTAGTGCAAAGATGACTGTTGTTGAATATCTTTGGCCCAGAGTGCAAAGATGACTCATTCTTGAATATCTTTGGCTGTGAGTGCAAAGATGAATGTTAATGAATATCTTTGGCCCGTAGTGCAAAGATGAATTTATTAGTATGATTATGAATAGGAACTGTGATTTGGTATAACCATGATCTTTGATGTTTCAGGTAAAGACAAGTGATGAAAATTATCTTCTTCTTGGATGAGAAGAGGAATTTAGAATCACAATTATGATTATGAGTTATTAATATGAATGTGGAAAGGAACTGTTAATTGATGTTACAGGTTTAAAACATTATTGGTGGACTTTTAATGTGGAGAAGATAATAAACTTTATGGTCTATTTGACTCTTCTAATGGATTGCCCATTCCGCTGCAACTATGGTTGAAAAGTTTTATCATCTACCATATGTTCTAAATCTCTGATTTATTACTGATGAATGCTATTGATAATTTAATTATTTTTAGTCATGATATTCTTTACTGAGCTAGTTGTTCTCACCCTTTTACTTCACAATTCCTTTCAGGTAATAAGAGTGTAGCTGGGTCGATCGGGGATAACAGGGGAATAGTGTGATGGTCTGGGACTATTAAAGTTTCTCAACACATTATAAAACGGCATGACATACAATATATAATTGTATTGAGGACCTAAGATGTGTGTGTCGTATCTTATACGTCACTTAATAATTGATTTTGGTGAACAACAATAGGGTGAGGCAAACCCAACGTTGGAAGGGTGTTTTGCCACTATCATACAAGATGTCTAATGACATACAACCTCGTGTTATCATAAGACAGGGTTGTGCACATCCACTTGATGAGTATATCTACAAGCACTACCTATATGATCTTGGAGTTTGCTTAAAATATAATTCTCAATTGCAAACAGTGGAGATAACTATATGTTAAGAGAGGACTCATCATTGGAAGGAACATGATAGTAATCTTCTCATTTTTCTTTGGGGTCTATTGGATCAACCAAGGATAATTCTCTAGACATATGATATCTATCATAACTTAGATTCATGGCCTCCTATGTACGAAGGTTTCCTTGAGCACTTCCCAAAGATTTTAATTTCTAAAACAGTTATAGATTGCACCTTTATGTAAGGTATCACTGTGAGGTGTTGTCCATAGTTGGGACATGAGTCACAGTTCGTATATATATTTGTATCAAAACTCATAACATATGTATTGTTGTATTTTGCACGACAATTGTAGTAATAAAGTTGTAGTTGTTTTCAGACCATGTAATCTGGCACTCGAATAGGTTGGATGGATTGGACCTATTTTGGGGCGCCACATTTAATATCGAGCTTGGGGATATGATCTCTCAATGAGATCCGGATTAGAACTAGGAAGGAGAGCGAGTAATATCCTTCGCTAGTGTGTGTCCTACCTAAGTGAATTTTCTTACTTAAGTCGACAAATTGTGATATGTCAATTAACCTTTGTTTTGAAGTCGTATTCTAGAATGATATCCTCAAATACGGGGAGATGAGCAATGGAGAAATTACGAGGATAGAGAAGATGGAATCGAATGAAAGCCGGTATTATCAACTCTTTGAAATACCAGTACGTAAATTTTCGGGACGAAATTTCATAAGGAGGGAGATCAGAAGACCCCAGATTTTATGAAATAAAGTATTCAATTTTTCTTATAATTATTATTGGTAAATGGTTAAATTAATAAAAGTTTAAAGTTAAGGTGATATATATAAAATTTTCAAAATACGCAAAGTGGCTATAAAATACTTGTTGTTGCTTGGGAATATTAGATTCGGTCGTGGAATATTCTTGTTGTCTGGGAATATTAAATGCATTTATTACGCCTTTTATGGGCCCCATAATGTAATAACCGGATGATGAAGAAAATGACAAGTTTGAGTTTTTATAAATAACGACGTAGTAGTTACCGTTAACACTATTGGAATACCTGGTGGTTAAAATACATTAATATGCGTGGTTGCATGACGGTGGCATTACTCAGATTGCATGTATTTTTGAATTATTGATTCTTACGTAAGAAGGCACTACTCAATAATTGTTACAGTAAATACTGTTCAATATTTTATTTTATTGATTCAATAATTGCTGCGTTGATATTTTATATTATTATTGTTTCAATAATGGTCACTGCACAGTATTTCCCATTATCAGATCCATAATTCATATTATTTGAATAATATTATTAGATAACATTATTGAAAATGTCTAGAAAGTTCTGTCTAAGGAGAGGTTTGGTCACCTAATTGCGCGCTAGTAAGGAGAAATCCTTATTGGAAAGCCCCCTCTTTCCTGTGAACCACCTTGTTGTCATAATTGTGATTTTGTAATATTATTTGTGAATAATTAATTATTGATTTATATGATAAGGAAATATTTATTTGATGCAGATATAAATGATGGATTTATTTATGTGGTTATAAATGAAGGAATTAATGTTGAGGTGTTTTATCAGTATTTTGTCGGATTGGAGGTATTAAAAGATTAAATCGATGTTCTTAAAGCTCTATTGCGTGAGTTATAATTTTTAATCCGACCGTTGGATCGTTGTGATTTTTGGATATGTTATACATATATAAGTTGAGTATATGTCCACAAATTTTGAACTGTTAAAAATGAACGTATGATTTGTTATGAATTTTAAGAGGTGACTGATTCGGAAATTAGGTTTATAAATGATTTTGGTAGAAAATTCTAGAATTTAGTGGGCCCCACCTATGGTTGGTGAAGAAATGTACTGAAATTCTAATCAAATATGGTGGGTGACAATAGTAGCGAGTAAAGCTATCGTGTAGCAGTGCTTTTCGCTTTCGTCTTAATATTTTCCTATAAATAGAGGGCTAAGTTAGAATTAAAAATCACACCAGAAACATAAGATTTCTCTCTTTCTCTCTCTATATTATCAAGCGTATTTTATGAGTATTTAGATACTTTGAGAGTTGCTATTCAGTGCAAGGTTCCTTCTGCTTTACATTTTGATCAGAAATACTGCTCTTTCGAGGTAAGGGATTGTAAGGGATTTTAAGGGTTATTATGTTTTCAGTTTCAAAATTTTTCTGGACCTTCAAAAATTCTGGAAAAATTTGAAATAATAATTTGATGAGTTTCCTTGATTATGTCCAAAAATGGCGATTTTTGGATGTATAGATTATGAGTTATGGATTTTATGAGAAAAGACTATTTTAAAAGTAAACCCTTATAACTCCTTGTGGTTAACTCCAAAATTGGTGAAATTTTTATTGGGAGTACATCTATATAATATTAGTATATCCTGTAAATTTTGAAATTTTTGGACAAAAGTACAATTTATGATAAATGTCTAAATATTCGGCAGTTTTGGCCATATAAAAAATAGTAAATGAATTTTAAAAATTCCGAGAAAAATATATGTTCAATATGGGACTATATTTTTGCTAAATTCCAGAAAAGAAATATTTTTGGGACTGATTTAGTATTTTTCATGAAAATAGACTAGTTATGAGTAAATGAATTAAATATGTTATGTGAAGTAACAAAATTGGAAAATAGGATTTTATGGCTTGGGAATCCTATATAAGGTATATGTAGATTTTTTATGAGGGTTTTGGTTGTTGGTGATGAAATTTTATGAGTTTGGCATTTTAGTATGATTAAATACATTAATTAGTAAAGTGTAAATAATTACAATATATAATTGTATTGAGGACCTAAGATGTGTGTGTCGTATCTTATACGTCACTTAATAATTGATTTTGGTGAACAACAATAGGGTGAGGCGAACCCAACGTTGGAAGGGTGTTTTGCCACTATCATACAAGATGTCTAATGACATACAACCTCGTGTTATCATAAGACAGGGTTGTGCACATCCACTTGATGAGTATATCTACAAGCACTACCTATATGATCTTGGAGTTTGCTTAAAATATAATTCTCAATTGCAGATAGTTGAGATAACTATATGTCAAGAGAGGACTCATCATTGGAAGGAACATGATAGTAATCTTCTCATTTTTCTTTAGGGTCTATTGAATCAACCAAGGATAATTCTATGGACATATGATATCTATCATAACTTAGATTCATGGCCTCCTATGTACGAAGGTTTCCTTGAGCACTTCCCAAAGATTTTAATTTCTAAAACAGCTTCTAGATTGTACCTTTTATGTAAGGTATCATTTGTGAGGTGTTGTCCATAGTTGGGACATGAGTCACGGTCAGATATATATATTTGTATCAAAACTCACAACATATGTGTTGTTGTATTTTACCACGACAATTGTAGTAATAAAGTTGTAGTTTTTTTCTATACCATGTAATTGGCGCACTCGTAATAGGTTGGATGGATTGGACCTATTTTGGGGCGCCACAAATGAGCCAAGACCATTTGTAATGGAGCCGGGTTTAAATATAATAGTTATATTTAAATATTAATTCTTGCACCCCTAGGATTTGACCTATTGGTTCACTTGGTTGCTCTAGTGAACCAATCTAGAATAAAAGTCCATAATCAATTCGGGTAGAATTCTATATGTGCATGCTTATACTATATATATATATATATATATATATATATATTATATATATTATACAAACATGCTTCGCATGTTAATTAATATGACACGTATTATATATATATATATATATATATATATATATATATGTGTGTGTGTGTGTGTGTGTGTGTGTGTGTGTGTGCATGCGCGCTAAATAAGATGAGACAAATTAATAACAAACCCCTCAAATATTTTATATTAAGTTGTTACGTTCAAAGATATTTGGAATATCGAATGTCGCTTTCAGCATGATAAAAAACAATAGAGTATTGAATATTTAATATGAGTTTGTTGTGTGCACACAAGGCAAGTATTAAATATTTAAGATGTTGTTTTATTACATATGATGTTTATATGAATTGAACATTCGCTTTGTTGTACACACAATAATGTAGTTTTTCTTCACTTATATGGAAATGTTGGTCGACTTAACTTAAATCATTTTAGTTAGGATGTGCACACACACTTGACCATTATGATTTAAGAGGCAAAATAAAAGGAGATGCATAGTTGATGTAATTGACAAGAGTTGTCTACCTATTTATTTATATATAATTTGTTGTGTACACAAGTATATATATACATTTAAAATGGGATCCTTAATCTCACTAGCAAATCTTTAATTAGATTTTGCGAACTATATAAATTGAGGGTAATATAGTTTGAAGAAAATAGTGGGAGATACCAATTTAAAATAAGACCTAATTTATTTTGGTAATTAATAAAAGAATGTATGCTAAAATATTGTTAATTACAAATTCATTTCTGTAATTTTACAATGTCTAAATTACTATAATCATGAAATATATTAGATGTTATTTCTTAGGGACCAGTATTAAATCTGGATTGATTAAGGAAATTGAGAAAAGTTCTCACAATTTGAAAAAGCTATCTTATGTCCTTAATCGCTTTATCCCTACAATGGTTGCGCATAATAATGCCCGAGGAAGAGATTGCTACTTTTAGAAAGTGGCAAGATGACGCACAGTTGGCTCAATGCATCATGCCCGCATCTATGAGTAACGAGCTTCAACGTTAGTGTGAAACTATGGATGCTCCTACTATATTCCTGCACATCAATTAGTTGATGGTGAGGAAAGTAGGACTGATAGATATCAGATATCTAAGGGGCTCTTCCAATCTGGAATGATCGATGACACTACAGTACAGATAAAAGTCCTTAACATTATCAATTTGATTGATCAATTAGGACAACATGTTTTGTCATGGATGGAGAGTTGAGCCAATATTTGATCTTGCACTCACTCCCGGAGTCCTTTCACAATTGTTGTGAATTTTTCATATGAACAAGCTAGATATCAGCCTAGCTGATTTGCTTAACATGTTGAAAAATGTTGAGTCACTTTTCAACGACCATGTCTTACTGGTAGGGGCCAAAGGATCTTCTGAAAAGAAGAACGATTCAAAGAAGGTAAATAGCAAGGCAAAAACAAAGGATAATAAGAACAAAATTGATACGGATAGCAAAACAGTTTGCTTTCATTGCAATAAGCCTGGAAACTAGAAAGGAAACTATAAGAAGTATCTTATAGAGGCTAACCAGAAGAAGCTTAGTGAAGCTTCGGTTGAAAATACAGTTTTGTTCATGAATGAAATAAAATTTTCTTTAAGTCAAGGTTCTACTTTGGTATTGGATACCGGCTTTAGTTATCATAAATATAGATTTATGAAGGGACCAAGCAGAAGTAGAAAGCTAAACAAAGATAAATAATCCCATGTCTGGTAAATGAAGCAAAGGTTGCTACATTAGCCATAGAAACTTATAGTTTAGCATTGCCTACGGGAAAAATCTATTAAGTCAATAAGTTGTTATTGTATTCCAGTTCTCGTTAGAAACATTATTTCTATTTTATTGTTGGACAATGAAATCTTTGCTATTATATTTAAGAACAATTTTTTTTCTATATATAGTAATAATGTTTTTATAGAACTGGAATATTACTTAATGGATTTTGTATACTTGACTTACGTGAAAAATTATTTTGCAAAGAACAAATTAGTATAAGAAAAGGAGATGATCATTCAAAGAGTTGAATGTGTGTATTTGCTGAAATACAATTGTGAATTATTTAAAAGGTTCAAAGAATCCAGAAATGAAACAAATTGGCAAAGTATTAGGATTCTTTGATCGGATCAAGGAAGGAATAATTGTGCAATGAGTTTCTAGATCATCTCAAATGGTTTTCTCACAATGGACGCCTCCTGATACGCAATAATTGATTGATGTATCTGAAAGGAAAAAAATCATACCTTGTTGGACATTGTGCGGTCCATAATGATTTTACCGACATTCCAGTATCCCTCTAGGGTCATGTCCTAGAAATGGCAACATATCTATGAAAAGGTAACCTCAAAATCCAACCCCAAGACTCCATAAAAGTTATGGAGAGGGAGGATTCCTAATCTTAAGTATGTTAAGATAAGGGGTTGTCCAACTTATGTGAAAAGATTTCAAATGATAAGCTTGTAACAAGATTTGACAAGTATAGATTTGTGGGACATCCTAAAGTAAGTTTAGGGTATATGTTCTATAATCCTACTTAGCAAAAGGTGTTTGTTGTGAAACATGGTGCCTTATAAGATAAAGATGTTTATCATTGAAGGGGCTAGTGGGAGGATAATACATCTTGAAGAGTTCAAGAATCACAAAATATTATAAGTCAAATAAGAAGAACCTATAGATGAGACTGTTCCATCACATCACAACCGAATCAGAACTGAATAAGTACTAAAGATACCTGAGAGGTAGGGATTCATCATGGATGATGATGATGAGGTACGTATCATAGAAGATGATGATCCAGTTACATACGATAAGGTAAGAGTTTTAGACATTCAGAGAAATGGATTGAAGCAAGCTTCGCAAAAATGGAACAAACTCAAGTTTTTTTAAACAGACCAAGACGACAGAAAATCCACTTTAAGGTAAAGGGTTACCTTGAACAGTGGTGCAGTGAATTGAAAAGGTTTCAAACAACAAATAGTTGTTGGTTTAGTGATAAAGACAAAGTATATAGCTATAAATGACGCTGCAAGTTGATTGTTTGGATGAAAAGTTCATTACAGAACTAGGAATAGTTCTAAGTCTCATCTTGGATCTAAACATGTGTTGTGGCACTTTCATTTGATTAAAGAATCATTGAAAGATAGAAAATCACTATAGAGATAGTGGACTCTCAAGAACAACATTACATATCCATTTACTGAAGCTTATCCAACAGCAGGATAATCGTCACTTAGAGAAGAAGAGTATGAGATACCATGACGATTGGCTTTAATGCAAGTGGGAGATTGAAAGTAGTATGCACACAAGCCAATCATGTTTGATGATAAAGCATATACTTTGTAACAATCTTATTCTAATACTAAGCTATTTAATTTATTAAAGGCTTTTAATTATCTACATGATGTTGTTTTATAATAAGTGATAAACCCATAGTTTTAAGCAATGCTTTTAGAATAATGATGATGATCATTCTAATGAGATCTAAATTCTTAGAAAGCTTAAAACTAAAATAGTTCCCAATCGTTGGATTACTAAATTGGGGATTAGTGAATCCGAATAGATTGGTACATACGTTGCTTGTTCATGGATGAGAATGATTGATCTTATAATCATTTGTGTGGAGACACTAAAGCAAGTATGTAGGTGCTTATTAGAGAATAAGTTCACTGAACGTGGCTCGCTAAGGAATACCTAATGGAGTTTTATTTGCATGTCAATAGGAATTCCTATAGTGATAGTAGTACAAGTGATCCTTGCACTACTACAAAATACTAAATAGACAACGCTTAAAAGACTATGTTTTTTATAAAAATGTTGTGATATTTTTTTTCACAACGTTTTTAAACAAAACGTTGTAGATATATATGCAAAAACGTTATCTATTTAAAAGTAAAAAACGTTATCTATCTAAAAAGACGGAGGAAAAAAAAAACACGGAAGCTGAAACTTGAAATTAAAACAAGTTTCCTATCTCTTACTTTCTCGCTCGTTATGCAGATGAGTTCCTCTCTCCTTTTCCCTTCCATATCTCCTCAAAATCTCGCCATTTTTGAAGCTTCAGAATCGTTGAGGAGCTTTAATTCGGTTTGTTTCACGGGTTTCAAGCATGGAATTCGAGGTTTTGGTTTGAGAAATTTGGATAAATCTAGGGCTAATAAATCTAGGGTTCACACCACAAAACCCGTCTGATAAATCTAGGGCTTTTATGCAAGTTTCATGTTCAAGTATGTTTTTTCATCTATATCTCTAGTTTTCTTGTTGTTGGCGTTGTGTTGGGGGTGGGTTATTTGTTTAACTTTGTTATTGTGATTCCATTTTTGATGATTTTCTCCCCTGATTTATGAGTGTAACGCTTTGAGATTGTTTGTGGTAGTATCATTTGCCTTTAAGTTATGCTAATATGCTTCAAGGCTTGAGGGTATTTTCTTCTTGTTTTGTTGGACAATAGGTTGGATGCTTATATACATAATTATCTTGTGAAGAGGAAATACGGTGCTACCTCAAAGACATTTCAAGCTGAAGCAGAGGTATCCACAGACCTAAACGGTGAGATAATTTGGAATATCTTAGCAAAACAGAGTTGATATATCCCCTGAAAGGTTTTCTACTCTGCATAATTTGATTGATTTATTTCTCTCCTTTGGTTTTCAGTAGTTGATGCCCCGGCTGATTTTCTCTATGAATGGTGCTCAGTCTTTTGGGATATATTTATTGCTAGGTACATGGTGCAGGTCCCAGGTGCTGTTGTATCTTGTAAAGAGGTACGATTATGGGCATATTTGCAAATTTTACTTAATTAAATGTGTACGACAGTTTGATGTCTTGGTTTGTTTGTGTGTTCATTTAATCTCTCACATGGCATAATATAGATTCTACTTTGGCCTTTTTTGATGTGTTATTCTTTCTTACTGCCTAGCTGCAATTTGTATACATAAATTAAGCTGAGTATCCTATTTCAACAACTCTTTTTACTTGATAGGAATATATTTTATTGCCATGCCCTGTTGCTAAAAGATTGAACACTGTGATGGACATTCCTAATCTTCTACTCATTCAAGGAATCAAATGTTGTAGATAATGTATTTGTTAGTATTTGGTGTATGGTAGAAGGAAGGTAGCGAATATGAAATTAGTCACATGAAATTAGTCACGTAAGATTTTTAAATTTCAACTTAGCTCATGGGCTGAGGACCTGGGTTGGTTGCATATACGTCTTTCTGATTATTATTCATTTCTACCTAGATAGCCTTGCAACTGATGCTGTATTTCTTTCCGTACAAGTGTAAGCTTTTATCTTGATCTAACTGTATTTTTGGTTTTCAAACTCTAACAGGCAGTTGACACTATTGACAATGGAATCAATCAATATGATGTTGACCTACCTCCTAGGTATGTGAATAATACTAGCTTGTCTTCAAGAGTAGGGAGATTAAATCTGGACTGGGTGGACCCTGACCAATCGTCTGAAAGAGAAAATGAGGCCTTTCAACGTGCAATGATGCTGGCTGGAGGCGAATTTATGGAGGTGTAGTTTTTTCTCTGATAGTCCCTTGTATCAAGTGGTTAAGTAATTAATTTCTAAATCTTTCTCAGGTCAACTGGTAGTTCATAGGAAGCTTTTGCCTAAACATTAAATAATCACATAGGTTAAGCAACTAATTATGGGATAGCAGCAAGTGTTTCCGAATAATGAAACTATCTTTCTGAAATTTTCATACAGAGCATACATTTTCATGCAAAAACGTGGCTGCCTGCTCGGTCAATTGTTATGGAATGTCTTACAGAAAGAAAAGACAGTTGATTCCACTGGAAAAATCATGCTGCTGACTAGAACTTGCCCTGTAAGTGGGAGCTTTTTCTTTAGAGCAATAGTCTCAAATCTATAACCTCTTTCTATATCGTAAAGTCTCCTCATTATCTTTTAACAATTAGCACTGTAGACATCATTGAATTTTGTCCCCAAGTTCCAAAGTTGTTGAATGTGTATTTCATAAAATGCTAGGCCAGTCTGTTGAATGACTCATTATCTTTGGATTAGAAACTCAGATGTATAAAACTAATTAGAAAGAGAGGTTTGGAAAAAAGTGGATAATTTATTTAAATTTTTGAAATGAACTATAAAAAGGAATGGTTTGAATTGTATTTTAGAGCTCAGCTAATAAATATGATTTAATAACATTTTGGTTGTCACTTAGAAATTAACATGATATATTGAACAGTGGAAGCTTCGCATATTTGAGATTGAGAAGGAAATGAAGATTGATCCTTGCATCAAATATGTTATTTACCAGGTACTCTGTACTTATCTTCCTGCCCATGTTTCACTTTGTCGTATGTAATACATATATTAACCACAATTTACATGTGTACCCAATCTCAGTCAACTTAGTTTGGATGGTATTTTTTGGTACAGATGGAAATGTAGGGCTTCTGTTTGTCTACTATTGTGTTGAAAGGATTTTTTCCTCTTTAAAATTTCAGCTCTGAACAAAAAGTAGTTTTTTTTTGGTGCCCCGCATAATTTTTTCTAGGATGATAGGAGAAACAACTGGCGAGTGCAGGCAGTAGCTGTCTCACCCCATAAATTTTAGAGTCGGGAGCCTCTATTATCTCAATGGAGGGGTTTGACAGATGAAGAACTTTCTGAGGTGGCTGGAATCCCTGGCTGTGTTTTTGTCCATATGAGTGGCTTTATAGGTGGAAACCAGTGTTATGAGGGTGCTTTGGCGAAAATGCTTCTTTAATGACTTAAGCAAGAAATGATGCTTCATTTTTGTGGTAATCTCTATTAATTCTGCTTCTGGCCTTGCATCAAGAATTACAAAGTTATTTTCTTGTAATGCAGGTCATGTACAAATCATGATTCTGTGGTAAAAGCTGGAGTATAATCTTTCTGACTCCTATGTGCAAGGATAACTTATTTGTGGACTCTGACTGCTTGACCATTTATTAGATGAATGTGTTACTAAAGGTTAAAGATGAACACAAAATCTGGTTAATACGCGTGTCCAGCTTTATCAGCAACAAGAAAGGGAAGCAACAATGTTAGTGAGCTAGGAAGCAGAGAACCTATACAATCAGGCTGGCAGCTTGTATTTGTTGACCGGGAGAATGATGTACTTCTCCTTGACGATGACCCATGGCCGTAAGTTCTGTCTTTCACTGTTTACATATAAAAGTTATTTTGTTTTTAGCTTGTTTAATCTGTTTATTCACTTACAGTTCCCTTGTGTTTTAGCTTGTTTAATCTGTTTAATCTGACAGTATGGTTACTGCATACTGAGCTGCATACTGAGGACTGCAGCATTTGGAGGGTGCAGAATGGGCCTTTTTAGGCCCGACTGTATTGTATCTACCCAATTTTCCCTTCTTCTTTGGAGGTCTTGTTAGGAGCTGAAGATAAATTCAGAATGGTAAGAGATACAGAGAGGTATTGGATGTTGTCGCATAATACCTGACATGGAGCATTTGGATGAGCTAAAACGACAATTTATCCACAGAGAACTTCCATTTGATTCAATAGATAATTATGGCGGTAAGTACTTCATTTTTTAGAATGAATAGCAGAGAAATAATATAGCTCTCTTGCTAATATAGAATCTATGATATAATTTTTAACAGCTTGCTGATATAGCTGTCTTGCTATTCTTGGCAGTTGAGTAGCTGCTTCCTGATTTGCATGAAAGATGATAGTATTGAAGGCATATATGATACTTTGACGTAGTACGGGATGAGCGGGCAACGCATGTGAGCAGCTATATGTAGAGCATATAATGATAGTTTGGTATATATTTTGTGAATGTAGTAATTTGAATTACACGAATGGTATTATTGGAATGTATTTTGAATGGTTGATACATTTTGGCTTTAAATTTAAATGAGAATTTAGACCTTTTAGCTATATATCATGGTATTAGCATATTGCAGGTGCATTGGTAGTGTAGGTGAACCAACCTTTTTTTTTCTTTTTTTTTTTAATCTACAACATATTAAAAACGTTGTGTAATCATATTTTCTACAACGTTTTTATCTAGAAAACGTTGTGGAATTATACTTTCTACAACGTTTTTAAGCATCTGTTAATTTATGGATAACAAATTTACAACGTTTTTTTTTCTTTAAAACGTTGTGTAATGTGCTTAACTACAACGTTTTAAAAACGTTGTGTAAGGGTGTCAAATAGATAACACCCTTAATCACGACGTTTTTTTGACTGAAACCACAACGTTTTTTCTGCGTTGTCTATTTACTGTTTTGTAGTAGTATTGGACTTGAGATCATCATAGTTTCTTGTGTATGATGAGTTATACTTTGACTTATTCCTTAAGATCCTTAGGGTATATCAAAGGGTATGCTTGGGTATAATAAGTTGGAAATGGAGATAATGTATGATCAATAAAGAATCTACCACTTCTAGTAAAAGAAGAGAAATGTCCTATGTGATTCGATAAATGACAACTCACTAGTCCTTGGCCAAAGCAGAATGAAATTAGAAAGGAGTTTCTAATTTGTATTATTTGAAGTTGTGCATTTAAGAGTCGAAATATATATAATTAAATAAAATAAGACTTGACAGTAATTTCATGTCTTATATTTAATTGGGACATTGTATGGTGGAAGGATTGAATTGTACGGTAACTATTTACTCAAAGGTTCTTTTATGATTAATGTTGAAATCTATATTATCTGAAAAGTCGTTAATCGCTGGGGAGACTTGTCCCTATTGTAGAATAAATATTATTTATTTATTTAAATAAATAAATAATTTAATTTATTTATTTAAATAAGATTAGAATTATTCTAATTGATTTATTCTTAACTGGTTTAATATGGAGAACCTAAAGGGTTACACCATAAAAGGAAGAATAATTATTTAAGAAGTTACTGGCATAATCGTAATAATATGTTAAGTATATTTAATTTAATCTATAATTATAGAATAAATTAAATAGCTTAATATTTATTATTTAATATTTTGAAAATATTAAATATATAAATTAATAAGAGGAGTCTTATTAATATTATTACAATTATTATTATTTTAATTTCTAAAGAGTTGGAAATTAATTTAATATTAGTACTCTCATTTATTCCTAATAGGATTAGGAGGCTAATTAATTAAAAGATTTTAATTAATTAAAATAAAACTCAATTCCTTAATTGTTAAGGAGGGTTGCCCACATATATAAATAAGAGGAGTCTTATTGTGGGTGAGGTGGTTGTTAACTTTTTCACAACATACGTGATTCCAATTGTTAGAGAGTACGCTTCTTTTCTACGAGAGATAGAAAAACTAGGGTTTTGTCAAACACCCATCTTCTTGAATTTTTCTTCTTCCTTGATGGATCACCTCTAGAGGCCAAACACTTGGGTGTCTAACGTTGATCAAATGAAGGAACCAAACCCGGTGGATTCAAGTTGAACGCGAAAAAAATTAGAGGTGAACTTGTACCTGAGGAAGCTCGAATCTTCAAGGGTATGATTCTTGTTTTTCATATTTTTTTAATTAATAATTGTGCATAAAGGGTGATCTGGGTATATGGTTTATAAAATTTTAAAATTTTGATTTTTCATGCTTCCGCTTATTTTGTGTAATTTGATTGCGTTCATGAATATTACAAACTTAACAAATAGTGCCGTATACGTGAATAGTAACCCCGACACAAAAAGGTAAAAATTCCACAATAATATTCATACCAATATTTCAGCATAATGATATTGAAAGAAATAATATCATTTACAAAGACAATAACATCCCTTACCTCAAAAGAACAGTACTTTTGACCGGAATATCGGATGAAATATTGAAGAAAACTTGCACTGAATAGCAACTCTCAAAGTATCTAAATACTCACAAAATACGATCGATAATATAGAGAGAAAACTTATTTCTGGTGTGATTTTCAATTCTAACTAAGCATCCTATTTATAGAAAAATACTAGAACGCCAAAGGAGACTAAATTAATAAAATAATAATAAAAATTTTCTACGCACATTTATTTGACCAAATTATCAGCCATCACAAGTGGGACCCACCAGAAATTAGAATTTTCACACCAACCAAAAGTGGGGCCCACCATGTTTTTAAATAAAAATATTTATTTTCGAAACTTCAATAATTCATAATAAATTGCCCTATTATCAAAAAAATATGAATTTTATGTCCATTCCATAGGAAATCGAATTCTCTACAACTTTGTAGATTTAAGTTTTTCCAAATTCCAAACGAAAAATGACCGAAATCCACATACAGACGATTTTCAACACCTCTATTCCGACAAAATACTGATAAAACACTCCAGCATTAATTCTTTCATTTATAATCACATAAAATAAATATTTTCATATCCTTCATTTATATCCACATAAAATAAATATTTTCTTATCATATAAATCAATAATTAAT
The DNA here is from genome assembly GCA_020205605.1 of Panax ginseng. Lineage (NCBI taxonomy): Eukaryota > Viridiplantae > Streptophyta > Magnoliopsida > Apiales > Araliaceae > Panax > Panax ginseng. Next base: position 1,318,918 of record JAINUU010000057.1, read on the forward strand.
TATTCACAAATAATATTACAGAATCACAATTATGACAACTAGGTCGTTCCCAAGAAAGAGGGGGCTTTCTGATAAAGATTTCTCCTTACTGGCGCACAATTAGGTGACCAAACCCCTTTCCTAGACAGAACTTCCTTAGACATTGCCAATAATGTTATCTAATAATATTATTCAAATAATATGAATTATTGATCTGATAATGGGATATACTATGCAATGACAATTATTAAAATAACAATAATATAAAATATCAACGCATCAATTATTGAACCAATAAAATAAAATATTGAACATTAATTACTGTAAAAATTATTGAGTAGTGCCTTCTTACGTAAAAATCAATAATTCAAAAAATCAGGCAATATGCGTCTTATCACTTAAACCACGCGTAGACATCGTATTTTAACCACCAGGTATTTCAACATTGTTAATGGTAACAATTACGCCGTTATTTATAAAAATTCAAACTTGTCATTTTCTTCATCCGACAGTTATTGTGAGACCCTAAATTTTATGAATAAAGATTTAATTTTCTCGAAATATTTTTTTCAAAATTTTGGTGTAGATTTGAGATAACGTTATAGTTGTGGGTAATATTTATAAATTTTACAAAGTACGCAAGTTGTTATATAATATTCAATTGGTCGGAGAATATTCGTTTTAACAGGGAATATTCGTACGACGACACAATCATTGGTGGAACCCATAACAGAATTATTGTCGGATTGAGAAAATGACAAAAAATATTTTTATAAAAATAACGGCGGAAGTTTTACCGTTAAAACTGTTGAACTACCCGGTTGTAAAAGTACAGTAATACGCGTGGTTGCATAGTAGCACACGGTGTTGATTATTGATGCTTATGTGAGAAGTCACTTAGTTATACTCAATTATTGCGATAGTAATTGCTGCATCATATCTCTCATATTATTGATTCGATTATTGTCACAGTATCATCTGCATTATATGATATATTATTAGATCAATAATTGAGAAGACAAAGTTATTCATATTATTAAATTACAATATTTACAATGTCTAGAAGTTCTATCAAGGAGAGGTTTGGTCACCTAATTGCGCGCCAATAGGCAGAAATCCTTATTAGAAAGCCCCCTCTATCCTGGGAACGACCTGGTTGTTAAATATTATGGAATTTTCTGAGGTTGACTTTTTGGTCAACCTCGAAAAATTTTTCGAGGTTGATTTTTTGGTCAAAAAAAGTCAACAGTTGACTTTTTCGGAAAAAGTCAAACTTTGAAATTTCAAAAATGAAATTTTTGAAAAAAATATTTCCATTGTGTTGGGATTGTTAGTGTTAGTGAAAATCGACATTTATTTCGATAGTAATTGATGTCTGGAAGTTATATTGACCAATCGGATAATTAATTGGGTAAATGAGTAATTAATTGCTACTAATTCACATGCTCATATAACTATTTGTTCACATGTGTGTACTATTGAATCACATTCTTATACTATTAGGGAAGTTGGTGCAAGATTGATGATACTTGCATGACTAAGTTAAAAATGGAGGTATAGATGGAGGTACTATACTGTAATTAATTTTTTAACATGTTTAGAACTATTGAGTCACATGATTTACTATTAGGGGAGGTGGTGCAAGTTTGATAATACTTGGATGACTGAATTAAAAATGAAAGAAAAGTTGGAGGTATTGTACTGTAATATTTTGAGCCCCAAAACGTGCAATTATCGAAACTATATTTTCCTATAAATAGAAGCTCATTCTTCCTTCATTTCTCACCAATTCACAAAAGCTATAGAGAAATTATTATAGAGAGAAATTATAGAGAGAAAGAAGAAGAGAAGTTTGCTACCTCACTATTCCAGTATCCAATTTTCTTTTGAGGTAAGGGGTATTATTTCTTTCTTATTCATGAAGAGAACTTCTGTTATTTCATTCTTTATTATTATGTTGGAATAACTTTTGTTTATGCAATACCGCATACATGGTGAACTTCTTACATTATTCCATTTTTATTATTATGTTGGAATAACTTTGTTTATGCAAAGTCAATCGCATACATGGTGAAATTCTTCTATTATTCCATTCTTTACTATTTTGTGGGAATATCCATGCATGCGTTTTCATGGGACCTGGTTCCATTATTTATTATTCGCCGGAATATCCTGTCGTGCGTTCTGCCTGGGACTGGTTCCATTATTTATTATTTCATTGGAATATCCACATCAAATGGATCACTTTGACCGGTTCCGATTCTTTATTATTACATTGGGAATAACACATGCATGCGGTCTCTATCGCATGCATGGTGAATCTTTCTGTTATTCCATTCTTTATTATTCTGTTGGAATAACCTGTCTATGTGAATTACCACATGCATGGTGAATGATCCTTTGTATTCATTCCTTATTAAATTGTGGAAATGATCTATTTACGTTGATTATGATGAGAGTCATAATAAAAGCATTGGACTGATGAAAATAATGGTTATATGTGGTATTAGTAAGTGTTATGATGAGTTATGTTGGTTATTATGTGAAAACATGAAAGTTTCTTAGAAATCACAAAGGGTTGAAAAATCAGATTTTGGTGAAAATGGAATATGAAATTCAATTGACCATATCTCCTATTATATTTTGAATTTTTGAGTGTGGTCAAGTTCAAGAGTTAGATCTATGAGTTATATAAATTATCCAAGTGGAATCACTGTAAAAGGTGTTGTAGATTTTCGTGTGGACTGTGTTTAGCAAAGGAGTCCAAAGCTGCAAAAGAGGAAAATGCTACTTGCTTGAGGAAAATAAAAGGGCTGTTTTTGGCCACTTAATTTATGAAAAAAATTCGGCCCTTTGGGACATGAAAGTATATGGTATAAAGTACCTCCTGTCCAAAAATGAGCTCATTCCGACTTAAAATGAGCAAGTTATGACCATTTCAATATTTAGGTTTTTTTCGACGAAAAATGCTATAACCAGAGTTCTATAACTCGGATGACCATGAAATTTAAACTGAAGCTCACGTTAACATGTGTAAGATCCGCCAAGATTTGGGAATTTACGGAGTTAAACTTGAGGTAGCTAATTTCTTAAGGAATTAATTATAAATTGATTTTTAAAAAATCGAAAATGAATTTTAAAAATTTCGAGAAAAATATATGTTCGTTATGGGACTATATTATGCTAAATCCCAAAAAAGAAATATTTTTGGGACTGATTTGGTATTTTTCATGAAAATTATTTAGTTACGAACATATGAGTTAAATATGTTATGTGAAGTAACAAAATTGGAAAATAGGATTTTATGGCTTGAAAATCCTATATAAGGTATATGCAGATTTTTGATAAGGGATTTGATCATTGATGATGAAATCTTATGAGTATGGCATTTTTGAATGATTAAATGCATTATTTGGTAAAGTATAAACAATTGAAATAAATTGTTTATAAGTTTAAGACGTGATTAAAATATTATTATGATATTAATAATATTAGATTATGAATTTATTATGTGATTGATAATATTTGGATAAATTTAAAGTCTTTAATATTTATCCTTGTTTTCAGTTGATTAATGTTTATATCATTGTCATCATCCTCATGCTTATATAGTGATAAAAGTTATCTTGGCTTACATGCAAAGATGGACTGTGGATTATTGAATTGTATATCTTTGTCTTACGTGCAAAGATGGACTGTTGGTTGTTGGTTTTATAGTTGTATATCTTTGGCTTACGTGCAGAGATGGACTTGGTATGATTATGACTAGGGATTATTCAGTATAGTCATGACCATTGATGATTTAATGAATATCCTTGGCCCGTAGTACAGGAATGATTCGAAGATGTGGTTTATTTATTAAGCTGAGTCTCAGCGATAAAAATTGATGAAAAACCTTTTTAAATCATAGAAGATAGTAGATTTTATTCTCTACTTGACTTTTCTAATGGATTGCTTGTTCCACTATAGTTAAACTTGATGTCTATTATATTTTATTAGTTTAACATTATTGAAGACTAATGATAATTTATTCTACATTATCTTAGTCATAATATTTCTTACTGGGCTAGTTGAGCTCACCCTTTCTTTCACTGTTCTCTTCAGGAAATGAGAACGTAGCCGGGACTAATCAGGGAACGGAGTGACGGTCCAGATTATAGCATTGGTAGTCCTCACTATTCTGTTAAATAGTGTGACAATAAATGTAATGAGGACTCCATTGGGTGTGGATATTGTCTAGATGACAACATTCTTATTAAAACTCTCAGTTTATGTTTCGTCGTATTTTACACGACAACTGTATTATTAAGTTATATTTGAATTCTGTACCATGTATTTGGCGACTCAAGATGGGTGATGAATACCTAATTTTGGGGGTATCACAGTTATTCTATTATGGGGCCCACAAATGGCTGCGCCGTCGTACGAATATTTCCCGACAACAAGAATATTCCACGACCAAACGAATATTCCCTGACAAAAATGAATATTTTATAACCACTTGCTTATTTTGTAAAATTTGCACATTTCACCCATAACCAAAGAATTATAACAAATTAACTCCTTATTATTTCACGATAATGAATAGAGAAAATTCAATTTTATTTATAAAAAGTTGGGGTCTTACAACCTCCCCTCTTTATGAAATTTTGTCCTCGAAATTGACGTACGTACCTGGTGATTCGAAAAGGTGAGAGTACCTCGCTTTCATTTCCGATTCTAACTCCCAGGTTATTTCCTTAATAGCATGGTTCCTCCACAAAATCTTGACTTGTGGTATAACCTTTGTTCTTAAGACATGCTCTTTTCTATCCAAGATTTTAACAGGTACCTCTTCGTACGTTAAATCTTTGGTTATCTCGTCTGGTTCTAACGCAATAATGTGGTAGGGTCTTTCACATATTTACGAAGCATAGATATGTGAAAAACATTATGAACACGAGACATGCTTGGAGGTAATGCGAGTCTATAGGCCACATTTCCTATTCGGTCAAGAATCTCAAATGGACCAACAAATCATGGATTGAGCATTCCTCTCTTCCTTAATCTTGTAACTCCCATCCATAGCAATACGTAACAGTACATGATCTCTAATATTAAATTCCACGTTCTTTCGATGAATATCCGCATAACTCTTTTGTCGATCCTGTGCTGTTTGTATATGTTGTCGAATCGTTTGGATCTTTTCCGTAGTTATGCGTACCATGGTCCCAACAATGTTGCTTCACCCACCTCGTCCTAACATACTGGAGAACGACACTTTCGTCCATATAATGCCTCGAATGAAGCCATGCCTATACTTTCTTGATAACTATTATTATAGGAGAATTTCACCAATGACAAGTACTTATCCTAACTTTCTTTGAAATCTAGGACACAATCTTAATAGATCTTCAAGGGTTTAAATAGTCCTTTCTGATTGCCCGTCCGTTTGAGGATGGTATGCCGAACTGAATCGTAAATCCATGCCCATAGCTTTCTGCAAGCTAACCCAAAATCGTGAAGTGAATCTTGGGTGACGATCAAAAACTATGGATACTGGCATGCCATGCAATCTCACAATCTCATTTACGTACATACGAGCAAGACGTTCAAGGGAATAAGTCTCACGTATAGGCAAGAAATGAGCAAACTTGGTTAATCTATCAACAATAACCCAAATCACATCTATGCCTTGAGAAACCTTGGGAAGACCCGTAACAAAATCTATAGTAATGTGTTCCCACTTCCATTTCGAAATCTCAAGTGGTTGAAATGGACCTTTTGACACTTGATGCTCCGCCTTTGAACGTTGACAAGTTAAACACCTTGAGATAAACTCCGCGATCTCTCTCTTCATATTGCTCCACCAAAATGTATGTCGAAGATCGTGATACATTTTGGTACTCCCAGGATGGATTGCAAATGGTGTGTTGTATGCCTCCATCATGATTCTATGGTTCAAGTAAGAATCGTTAGGAATGCAAAGTCTGGAGTTGACTTGAAGTATTCCTTCTTCATCGATTCTTGCTTCTGGAATAACACCTTCTTGTACTTTCTTCTTCATTTGTATCATCTCTGGGTCTGTGGCTTGAACAACTTTAACTTTATTGATTAAAGTCGGTTCTACTCGTATGTTTGATATCATCACGTGGGAACTTGGAGCCTTTAACTCTTTCTCCATCCTTTGTAAGTCGTACAAAATGGGTCTTTGTGTTAACAATATCATACTCGTACCCGCATACGATCTTTTACTCAATGCGTCAGCTACAACGTTTTCTTTTCCAGGATGATATTGAATGCTATGGTCGTAATCTTTTAACTGCTCGAGCCAACGTCGTTGCCTCATGTTGAGTTCCTTTTGGGTGAAGAAATATTTGAGGCTTTTATGATCCGTATAAATCTCCACTTTCTCCCCATACAGGTAGTGTCTCCAGATTTTCAACGCAAAATGACTACTGCCAACTCCAGATCATGAGTAGGATAATTCCTCTCATATTCTTGGAGTTGTCGTGAGGCATAGGCTATGACTTTCCCATGTTGCATGAGAACACATCCTAACCCTTTGCCTGAAGCATCGCTGTAGATAACAAATCCATCCGAACCGGATGGTATTGTCGTAACAAAGCGAAATGAGTCTCCTCTTAAGCTCTTGGAAACTATTCTTGCATTCCTCGCTCCATACGAATTTTGTATCTTTCCGAGTCAGCTGAGTTAATGGAGTAGTGATTCGAGAAAATCCTTCCACGAATCTCCAATAATAACCAGTTAAGCCCAGAAAGCTACGTACTTTGGTCACCGATTTCGGTTGCTCCCAACTTTGTATTGCTTCAATCTTCGCCGGGTCAATAGATACTCCATGTTTTGACATCACGTGCCCAAGGAATGCTACTTCTTTAAGCCAAAACTCACATTTCTTCAGCTTGGCATATAGCTTGCTGTCACGAAGCCTTTGAAGTACCAGCTTTAAATGGTGCTCATGATCTTCATAGCTTTTGGAATATATGAGGATTTCATCAATAAAGATAACAATGAACTGATCCAAATATTCCTTGAACACACAGTTCATCATATCCATGAAAGCCGCAGGAGTATTAGTCAATCCTAAAGACATGACTAAGAATTCATAATGTCCGTACCGAGTTCTGAAGGCAGTCTTGGGAATATCCTCAATTTTAATCTTTAGCTGATGATATCCAGAACGAAGATTGATCTTTGAAAAGAATTGTGCTCCTTGCAACTGGTTGAATAAGTCATCAATGTGAGGTAGCGGATACCTATTCTTAATGGTGACATGGTTCAATTCCCGGTAGTCAATACAAAGTCGCATACTCCCGTCTTTCTTCTTTACGAATAAAACAAGAGCACCCCAAGGAGATGTACTAGGACGAATGAAACCGATGTCTAACAACTCCTGTAGTTGGACCTTTAACTCCTAAAGTTCAATAGGAGCCATTCAATATGGGGTTTTAGAAATGGGCTTTGTACCAAGTTCAAGGTCAATAAAGAATTCAACTTCACGTTCTGGGGGTAGACCGAGAAATTCTTCAGGAAATACGTCATGAAATTCACTAACAACATAAATATTATTCAAATCTGACGTGTTTTTGTTCAAGTCCATAACATGGGCTAAGAAAGCTTGACATCAGTTTTTTAATAAACGAATGACTTTATGGCTTGATATGACAGTGATTGACTTTAGTGGTTTGGTTACTTGAATTCGCATAACAGGTTGGTTATGAATATGAAAACTAACAACCTTACAAAAATAATCAATTTTGGCATGATGAGTAGTTAACCAATCAATCCCTAAAATCACATCAAATGCAAGTATCTTTAAAGAGATAAGATTAACAGGTAATGTGATGGTGCCAACTTGGATCAAGCAATATTTATAAACAGTGGATGTTGTAATGACCCAAAATCTGGTCTATCTTCACACCCGGATTCCGTACATCACGAGTACATCATTCATCCAAACAAACATCATTATATACTGAAATATAACAACATACATTCTAAATTCCCAGGTTCTAAAACCTTATAACTCCTTTCATTACAAATAACGATAATTACATTATCCTTTACATCTTACACGAGTGACTTTCATCTGCCACTAAGGTTACATAACAGTTCATTAAACTAATCTAAAGTTCATTTAACTTATTTAATATTACAAGTCTTCACTTGATCTTCTCACTCATTTCCATTCTGAATGGCACTCCATCTGGATACCGTCAGCTTGATCTTTACGGGATCCTTAAGTTCTTCTAACATCATTCGTTGAAAATGCTTTTCATTTAAAGAAAGTGTGAGCATTCAATTGCCCAGCAAGTCATAATAGTTGAACAAACATCTTCAAGAATTCAAACATTCTTTTAAGACTTCAATAACCAAATAAAGTTTATGAAGCAGCTTGAATAATAGGAATAATCTCAATTCCTATCATTTTAAAACAATATTCACTTTCATTTTAAAATACTTTCATTCTTCTATCTTTTTCATACACATTTTGTCTGGATAGAATCATTAGCATAGACTTAACAATAACGGATCATGTATAAACAAAGCATTCTCTTATTGAATAGTTAAATCACAGAACAGTTCATCTCATAGAAACACTGAAGTGTTCACATTGTGGCACAAGGCCTCATATGTTCTACCACCTTGTAAAAATATCGCACATTAGCACATAGACATAACTTCTCAAGTTCAACATCTGAGAAGTTTAAGAAACTAGCATTCATTTAAAATATGAATGAAGTTAGGAAACTTGCCTTACGCCCAGCTACAGCTTACGCTGAACTGCTCATTCCAATTCCTATATAACATATAAGAAGAAAACATAAACACCAATTAGTTCTCTACTTGAATTACGCATTGGTTTACTTCACTTTACTTCTTAGGATTTGCGTTCTTGGAATATAAGTTTACGCGACTAACTTTATTTACCGCTTACCGATGTCGCTCCAAAGCCATTCTCTTCCTTATCTTACGTACTTCAATCCCCTTGAGATAGAACTTCATTTTTGAATTCCATTAAAGTGCCATTCGATTGGCTTAATCTTCACCCTTCATTCGCTTTTACGTTTTTAACGCTTCTTCGTTCGTTAAATAGTAATTCGGTCATCCGAACTCGAAATTCATTCATTCTTGAGTCCACGACTCACGTTTTTTTATGTTCTTAACATTTCTTGAAACCCTACACATTCGGGTTCATTTACTAACTTTCTAATTCTCGTTTGTCTTTTATGAAATTTTTGCCATAACTTCATCATAGCTAAGTTTTAATCCGTTCTTCATGAACATTTCTACCATTCCTAACCAAGCAATAAGCATCTAACTTATACACGATGGTTGTAAACTTGTCCATCAACAACAATTATCCTACGATGGTTTTAAATTTGTCCATCAACAACGTTCTTCGTGTTCTTCGCGTGTTCTTCGTGTTCTTCGTTCGTTCTTCATTTTTAATCGATATTTTGGATTACGATTTCACTTTTCCTTGGAATTTGATGTTATAGAACACCATTCCTTACTTATTTCACCTACTCATTCATATAATCCACTTGGATCATTCTAATTCATTACGAATCTTACACTTCCTTAAGAAATTTATTTACTAAACTTTATTTACTAAACTTCAAATTCTTATTTTCATTATTTCTCATGATTTCAACCATATGAAATCATTCATAACCTCATCTACTTCTTATTCTCATTAATTTATGTTTTAAACATATAGGACTTAAAGAGAAATTAAATTCGACTAGGTTTTAGGTCACCTCTCTTCTTTATTCTCCTTCCGCTAGAGAAAGCCGGCGATTCGCTAGCTTTTCTATTTCACGATCACCTTTGATCCGATCATTCATACTCATTCTCTTCCTTCTCCATCTTCTCCAAGATCTCTCTCTTTCTTTCTCTCTCTTTCTCTCATGTTATATGATTTTTGAAAATCCCATTTAAATAAAAGTTAGCTTCCTATTTATAAAAAATCCAAAGCTAGGGGTATTTTAGTCATTTTGCCCCCAAACCTCCTTACTATTCATGACTTAAGCACTAAGTTAACTTAGCCATTAAGTTTACTTAGCCCTTAAGTTTACTTACTCCTTAAGTTTACTTAGCCCTTAAGTTTACTACTTCCACCTCCTTAGTTAACCTCCTTACTATTCACGAGACTTAGCTTTTGTAAGTTTTGTGGTTCCGCATCTTTCGGGTTTCGTCAAGCAATTTTTAAAACTACGATTCTCGGAATCCAAATATTTTTGGATATTTCGTCTTTCCTTTACCGATTAACTTTTACGTATTCTTCGGATTTTCGAAAAACTAAAAAATACTTTTTGGTGTTAAGCGTTTTCCTTCACGTTTTCCCCTAACGTAGCTAAATGAATAAAAAAAAATACATAGCAGTACTTTTCGTCATTTTTATTTCGTCCGATTTTTACATATTTTTCGAGAAAAACTTTTATCAGCTTTCTTAACTTTTCACGATATATTATTGTCAAATCTTTCGATGGAATGTCATTTCGACATACCGAACTCTCAGAATGGCTTAGGTTATTCAAACCCTAACCCTTAGGTTTCGTCGGGTGAATAGTGCTCTATTTCGTCTTTTTTCCAAAAATATTTTGTTTAGGAAAATTTTTTTTATTTTCGTCTTGAAAATTCTTACTCGTTCAATCTAGCTCGTAGCCAGAATCCTCCCGACTTATAATCATCCTAGGTTCTAGAACGATTAATAAACACATAACACATAATATTATTAATAAAAATTCATTTTATTAATAACATTCTTTAAACTTAAATTCTGAACAATCCGGATTCTCCGGGTTGTTACACTTCCCCCCTTATAAAAATTCCGTCCTCGGAATTTCTTAAAACCACACCCTTACCCGGGTCATCACATCCACCCCTTCTTCACAGAATTTCGTCCTCGAAATTTTAGCCTACCCTTTCTTCTCATATTCCCTTCAATAGAGTTCTTATCTTTCCATCATTCCTAAACCCCATCACCTATCAAGAATCATAAAGTAGAAGGAATAACGAGGAATATAAAATTTCCTTTTAAAATGTTTCATACTTTTGCTGAGGGGTCAAATCGACCATGAACTCTTACTAGGTTTAACAGCATGATGCCGTAACCTTTCTTCCATGATCAGTTTACAATCATAAAGAAAGCAAACTACCTCTTACCCATCGTATACCCCATTTCGGGATATGTTCACCTCAGACTTAATCATTAGATTCTGCACCAAAACAATTTGGTTTGGCACAACTTCTTCAAAGAAAGCTCGATTTTCCTTTAAACATGAAATACCATTTGTCTAGTCGAATCAAGTAGCTTAGACCATACCAATAAATTGGATATCAACGTGAAACATTCATCTAAGTCAACTCAATTGACATCGACTACTTCTTTAAATTCTTTTTCAATTCATCAAAACGTTTTATGACGTCATGATACCGTACTTTTCATAGTACGTTGAGGACTTCGTCAGTTTGTGACTTCGTCATTATACATCATACCATAGCGGGTTGTTGATCCTAAGATCACATCCAACACTAGGTTCAATTGCATTAATAACTCCATCCTTTTACCATCCTTGCATCAAATGCACTGATGATATAAAATTCATTTTGATATTTCAAATCAATTTATGTCTAGCCGAAACAATTAGCATAGACATACCAAGAATAGTTCTTTTAAAAATCTATTGGTTCCAAAAGTTGAACCAATTCTTTCATTTTCAAAATATGAACACATAAGCACGATTTCAATAAACTTCGAAATCTAGCATAGCTAGATGACTTGGAATATCCTATTCTCCATCTTCCTTCATTGTCTTCTTTGCGAATAATACTTAATCTTTCTAGTACCTTCAATACTAAGACTACTACTAAAAACAACACATTTTAAGTCTAAACATTCCTATATCTTAGTACAGTCCATCAACTTACCACACATTATGAGTTCATGAAGTTTCCACAATAATATGAGTTTAAGAACTATCCCGATGTCGGACCATAGGCGTCCATTCATTTAGAGACGTTCGAAAACATACCATATTATTATGAGTCAAGAATTTATCATAAGTATGAGTTTCAAGAACTCGCACCTACCTTATCGTTCTCTACCTATCAAGTATATACATGAGAAAAGATTCTCCTTCTCACCATATACATATTGATAGCGCGACCAATCCCAATGATTATCACTGTAATAAGCTAAGTAGTTGTTACACCAAGCATAAACCTCTGCCCATAACAAAGGTTCATATAACTCAGCTATCACATGAGTCCTCAATTGAAATTTTATAACTTCTAAATCTCTCTTTACTTAATACGAATTTTCTTTAATTCATATACTATCCTTCATAACTCAATCTGAGTTCTTCTTCCCGTACTATTTCATAGTACCCTTCATTCATGGCATTAGCTATAAATCATTCATCGTTTAACAACTCATCTGTTACTATGAATCACTATGATCACGTGGTGATCTTCTTATCCTTCTCTCTACGATTATAGTCTTAGGTACTCCTACCTAAGGTTTATAACCTACCTATCGACTTTGATACCAACATAACGACCGAAATCCTGGTTTATCTTCACACCTCGGATTCCATAGACGTCACGAGTACATCATTCACCCAAACATACATCATTATATACCAAATATAACAACATAAATTATAAATTCCCAAGTTCTAAAACCTTATAACTCCTTCATTACAAATAACTATAATTACATTATCATTTACATCTTACATGAGTGACTTTCATAACTCCTTTCATTAAGGATATAATAAATTATCCTTTACATCTTAAACTAATCTAAATCATTAAACTAAGTTCATTTAACTTATTTTATATTACAAGTCTTCACTTGATCTTCTCGCTCATTCTCATTCTGGATGGCACTTCATCTGGATACCGTCAGCTTGTTCTTTACGGGATCCTTAAGTTCTTCTAACATAGTACGCTGAAAATGTTTTTCATTTAAAGCAAGTGTGAGCATTTAATTGCTCAGCAAGTCATAGCAGTTGAACAAACAACTTTAAGAATTTAAACATTCTTTTAAGACTTCAATAACCAAACAAAGGTTATGAAGCAGCTTGAATAATAGGAATAATCTCGATTCCTATCATTTTAAAATAATATTCACTTTCATTTTAAAATACTTTCATTCTTCTACCTTTTTCATACACATTCTGTCTGGCTAGAATCATTAGCACAGACTTAACAATAACGGATCATATATAAACAAAGCATTCTCTTATTGAATAGTTAAATCATAGAACAGTTCATCTCATAGAAACACCGAAGTGTTCACATTGTGGCACAAGGCCTCATATGTTCTACCACCTTGCACAAATATCACACATTAGCACATAGACAGAACTTCTCAAGTTCAACATCTGAGAAGTTTAAGAAACTAGCATTCATTTAAAATATGAATGAAGTTAGGAAACTTGCCTTACACCCAGCTATAGCTTACGCTGAACTGCTTATTCCAATTCCTATATAACATATAAGAAGAAAATATAAACCCCAATTAGTCCTCTACTTGACTTATGCATTGGTTTACTTCACTTTACATCTTAGGATTCGCGTTCTTGCAATATAAGTTTACGTGACTAACTTTCTTTACCGCTTTACTGCTTTATGACATACGGAGATGTCTTACTCAAAACGTTCATCATCTTTGATGATTTGCATTCTTATCTTCTTCTTATAACTTCTCTAGGACTCAGCACACATCGCTTCTCTGCTAGTAGTCCATATGGTACTCTGAGTGGTTTCCCACAAACAACCAACAAACAAGTTCCCGTCTCATCTACACTGCCATCACAGTGAGTTAGATCGGTTGCCAGTTTCGTATATACCTTCGCTCTCTGAAGGAATTGTTTAGCCCAACTCCCATATGTCAACCATCAAAGGTTACGATTGTACCACAACCTAAACTTATCTTAACTTATCCGAACCATTAAACTTACTGTTCGTTAAATCAATTTCTTATTCTTACGGTTTTACGGCAACTAAATGCCCACCTACCTCAGATTCATTCTTATCGACTCACCTTCAACTTTCATTACTCTTATTACCATTTCATTACGGCTTTCTTGATAATTCATATCTTATTAATACTTTCGTTATCCATTACCTGAACCCCATGTTCATTACTCTTTCTTAATGTTGAAGCCATACTGTTCGTTGTATGCTAAGACTGCTTGCAACTGCGTTACGTTTACGTTTATTCTCTTCTTGATCTTTTAATCTCTTTCGACCATTTCCTTTTACCTGTACTAAAGGTTTAATTCACTTGTTTAAGTGTTATTTTAGGTGAACTACATGTTCATATTTCTTTCTTGCACATCCCCCAGTAATTGAGCACTTAAAAGCTCATCACCTTTTTTTTTCCTACACCCATGCCATGTGTGCGCCGGGTCCCTCTTTATCACTCACACTGCAGCACCACTCTGCAGTGTCTAAGCTGCCGAAGTCTAGTCTAGTTTGCACAAGTGTTGCCTCCCAACACGGCTCACGCTGCTGCATGGCGCCAAGCCTTCATCCCTGAAAAATTTTCTAAGTCTTAAATCCAATTTGAGATGCTTACTTCATGCTTTCATAACTTATTCGTTATAACTCAAAACGAGGTCATTCTAAAGCCATTCTCTTCCTTATCTTAGGTAATTCAATCCCCTTCAGACAAAACTTCATTCTAAATCCGTTAAAGTGCCATTCGATTGGCTTAATATTCACCATTTGTTCATTTTATGTTTTTAACGCTCTTCATTCGTTCGTCCGTAATTTGGTCATTCGAACTCAGAATTCGTTTGTTCTTGAGTCCACGACTCACGTTTTCTATGTTCTTTTACATTCTTATGAAACCCTACACGTTCAGGTTTATTTACTAACTTTCTAATTCTCGTTTGTCTTTTACAAAATTTTTACCATAACTTCGTCATAGCTAAGTTTTAATCCATTCTACATGAATGTTTCTACCGTTCTTAACCAAGCAATAAGCATCTAACTTATACATGATAGTTTTAAACTTGTCCATCAACAACAATTATCCTACGATGGTTTTAAATTTGTCCATCAACACCGTTCTTCGTGTTTTTCACGTGTTCTTCGTGTTATTCGTTCGTTCTTCATTTTAATCGATGTTTTGGATTATGATTTCACTTTTCCTTAGAATTTGATGTTATAGAACACCATTCTTACTTATTTCACCTACTCATTCATATAATCCACTCGGATCGTTCTAATTCATTACTGAATCTTATACTTCCTTAAGAAATTTATTTATTAAACTTCAAATTCTTATTTTCATTATTCTCATGATTTCAACCATATGAAATCATTCATAACCTCATCTACTTCTTATTCTCATTAATTTATGTTTTTAAACATATAGGACTTAAAGAGAAATTAAATTCGACTAGGTTTTAGGTTACCTCTCTTCTTTATTTTTCTTCCGCTAGAAAAAAGGTGATTCTCAAGCTTTTCTATTTCACGATCACCTTGATCCAATCATTCATACTCATTTCTCTTCATCTTCTCCATCTTCTCCTCTCTCTCTCTCTCTTTCTCTCATGTTATAGGATTTTCGAAAATCCCATTTAAATGAAAGTTAGCTTCCTATTTATAGAAGATCCAAAGCTAGGGGTATTTTAGTCATTTTGCCCCCCAAACCTCCTTACTATTCATGAATTAAGCACTAAGTTAACTTAGCCATTAAGTTTACTTAGCCCTTAAGTTTACTACTTCCACCTCCTTAGTTAACCTCCTTACTATTCACGAGACTTAACCTAAAAGTTTCGTGGTTCCGCCTTTTGGGTTTCGTCCGACAGTTTTAAAAAATGCGATTCTCGGAATCCAAATATATTTGGATATTTCGTCTTTCCTTTACCGATTAACTTTTACGTATTCTTCGAATTTCCAAAAAATTGAAAAACACTTTTTGGTGTTAAGCGTTTTCCTTCACGTTTTCTCCTAACGTAGCTAAACGAATAAAAAATACATAGCAGTACTTTTCATCATTTTTATTTCGTCTGATTTCTACACATTTTTTGAGAAAAACTTTTATCAGCTTACTTAACTTTTCACGATATATTATCGTCAAATCTTTCGACGGAATGTCATTTCGACATACCGAACTCTCAGAACGGCTTAGGTTATTCAAACCCTAACCCTTAGGTTTCATCGAGTAAATAGTGCCTATATCGTCTTTTTCCCCGGGAATATTTTGTTCCCGGATTTTTTTTGTCTTGAAAATTATTACTTGTTCAGTCTAGCTCGTAGCCAGAATCCTCCCGACTTATAATCATCCTAGATTCTAGAACGATTAATAAACACATAGCACATAATATTATTAATAAAAATTCATTTTATTAATAACTAATTCTTTAAACTTAAATTCGAACAATCCAGATTCTCAAGGGTTGTTAAATGTTGAACACAAGCAAGAGAGATAAAAGAATGGGTAGAACCGGTATCTAGTAAGGTATAAACTTCGCAAGAGTTTATGATTATCTTACTCGTGATAACTTCGTTCGGTTCCTCGCTTTTTGAGAAGTTATGAAAAGCGCTCTCACTTGAACCACCGATTTTGACTTATCTGGGACAGCCTTTGGTGTCATCATTACCGCTAGAATTGACTTTCGCTATAGGGCATATTCCACCCTCAATTGCTTCGTCGTACTCCTGTTTCATGATCTGAATCATTAATCTTCGATCCATATCGAATTGGGGTTGACCGCAATATACAGGGTAATTCAAAACTCGATGTTGGGTTCTCTCAATTGCTGTCCAAAAAGAGAAATACATATCATCTATTTTAGCCGTCTTGGATCAGACTTCTCTTTCCACAATATCAACGCATCGTGCGGCTTTTACCCATGAATCATTCATTCTTACTCGTTCAGTTGTTTCTTCTTTCAGTTGGTCCTTGACATTTGAATTCTCAGATTCTAGTTTTATCATCTTATACTCTGCCAAAGAGTGCTTCTGTTCAAGCATCACATATTGAGTAACACAAGCTTGAATTGTTACATCCTTTTGCTGCATGACCGCCTGCCGTTCTTCAGCCTGCTCTTCTAACTCATGAATACGATTTTGCAATTCTACATTTCAATAATAAAGTTCTCATAATAAATCCTCCTCAGGTTCCTCTTCTTCCTCACTCTCAACTGTTACCTCTGCGACTAGCTCGTGTGCAACTATTAATTCTTCATTCACCATATGGATATCTCTAATTTCTTCTTTGTCTGACATCACATTATCCTGGTTGGTGATTAGAGGTGTCTCCACGGTCTCATTCACTCCATTGTTAACGTTCTAAATTTGCCATTTTCAAATCGCCCAAAACAACAAGGGTTAATTAAAGAAAATGACATACCACATAATATCCCTGTATTCTGACCGACCAACAAATAAGCTTAGGTAGGACACACTAGCGAATAATTTACTCGTCTCTCCCCTCCTAGTTCTATTCCCCGATCTCCACCAGAGACCATATCCCTAAGCTCTGATACCTACTGTGACGCCCCCAAAATAGGTATACATCACCCATTCTGAGTCACCAAATACATGGTACAAAAATAACTACAACTTTATTAATACAATTGTTGTGCAAAATAAGATATCACATAAACTGTGAGTTTAAATACAAATATTGTCTTCTAGACAATATCCACACTCAGATAAAGTCCTCATTACAATTATTGATGCACTATTTGACATAATAGTGAGGACTGCTAAAACAACTATCTTGAACCATCACTCCATACCTCGGCTAGTTCCTGCTAAATTCTCACTTCCTGAGAAGAAAAATGGAACAAAAAGGAAAAGGTGAGCTCAACTAGCCCAGTAAAGAATATTATGACTAAGATAATGAATAACAAATTACCGTTAGCCTTCAACAAATCAGATAAAATATAATGGACAACAAGTTTTAGATCAATATTCGCAGCGAAAATAACAATTCATTAGAAGAGTTTAGTAGAGAATGAAATCTACTATCATATATGAATTTAAAAGTCCATTATCGATATTTTATCCCTATAACATCAATCAATATACATCTTGAATCAAATATTCATCTTTTCACTACGGGCCAAAGATATTCATTTGTATTACCAGTTGGTCATGTTCATCTTAACACCTGTCCATTTTTGCACTACGGGCCAAAGATATTCATCAGGTAATCATTCATCTTTGTACTACAGGCCAAAGATATTCATCAAGTATCACCATTAAGGACTGAGGATGATGAAAAATATTTTAAAGAACGAATCCAGTGAGATAAAAGGACAAAGATTAGATATTCGTACTTTAGATAATCCAAGTTTAAAAATACTCCATAATAAACCATAATGGAGTAAAATTCAAGAATGAAGATCAAAATATGAATACAATCAAAGATAGTAACCATAATAGACCTCTAGGACAAAGAAGAGAAAATTTTATTTTTTGGTGAATAGTGTCGTATACGTGAATAGTGCCATATACGTGAATAGTAATCTCGACACAAAAAGGTAAAAATTCCACAATAATATTCCTAACAATATTTTAGCATAATTATATTGAAGGAAATAATATCATTTACGAAGAAAATAACATCCCTTACCTCAAAAGAACAGTACTTCTGACCAGAATATCGGATGAAATGTTGAAGGAAACTTACACTGAATAGCAACTCTCAAAGTATCTAAATACTCACAAAATACGCTCGATAATAAAGAGAGAGAAAACTTGTTTCTGGTGTGATTTTCAATTCTAACTAAGCACCCTATTTATAGGAAAATACTAGAACGCCAAAGGAGACTAAATTAGAAAAATAATAATAAAAAAATTCTACGCATATTTATTTGACCAAATTAGCAGCCATCACAAGTGGGGCCCACCAAAAATTAGAATTTCCTCACCAACCAAAAGTGGGGTCCACCATGTTTTAAATAAAAACATTTATTTCCGAAACTTTAATAATTCATAATAAATAGCCCTATTATTACAGAAATACGAATTTTATGTCCATTCCATAAGAAATCGAATTCTCTACAACTTTGTAGATTTAAATTTTTCCAAATTCCAAACGAAAAATGATCGAAATTCACATACGGACGATATTCAACACCTTTATTTTGATAAAATACTGATAAAACACCCTAGCATTAATTCCTTCATTTATAATCACATAAAATAAATATTTTCATATCTTCATTTATATCCATATAAAATAAATATTTCCTTATCATATAAATCAATAATTAATTATTCATAAATAATATTACAAAATCACAATTATGACAACCAGGACGTTCCCAGGAAAGAGGGGGCTTTCCGATAAAGATTTCTCTTTACTGGTGCGCAATTAGGTGACCAAACCTCTTTCCTAGACAGAACTTCCTTAGACATTGCCAATAATGTTATCTAATAATATTATTCAAATAATATGAATTATTGATCTGATAATGGAACATACTATGCAATGACAATTATTAAAACAACAATAATATAAAATATCAACGCATCAATTATTAAATTAGTAAAATAAAATATTGAACAGTAATTACTGTAACAATTATTGAGTAGTGCCTTCTTACGTAAGAATCAATAATTCAAAAATATTGTGCAATACTGAGTGTATCTACTCGCGGCAACCAATAGCGCCAGACATCGTATTTTAACCACCAGGTATTCCAACAGTGTTAACGGTAACAATTATGTTGTTATTTATAAAACACAAACTTGTCGTTTCCTTCATCCGATAGTTATTCTGTTATGAGGCCCACAAATGTCTGCACCGTCGTACGAATATTCCCCGACAACAAGAATATTCCACGACCAAATGAATATTCCCCGACAAAAATGAATATTTTATAATCACTTGCTTATTTTGCAAAATTTGCACATTTCACCCATAACCAAAGCATTATATCAAATTAACTCCGTATTATTTCAAGATAATGAATCGAGGAAATTCAATTTTATTTATAAAAAGTTGGGGTCTTACATATATATATATATATATATATATATATATATATATAATCCGGATCAGGGGCTTACCCCTGATCTTACATACTTAGCTCACCTATAAAATCCCCCCTCTTATTTCTTTCTCTCTCCTCGCTTTCACATAAACGGATTTGGCAAACCCCTCCTTTCTTATTTCTCTCTCATTTTCAGACAAATAAAACCCCTCTCAAAAATCCAATTCGGTGCTAGCGCCAAAGCAAGTCGAAAGTAAAGATTTGTTGGTTGATTCTTCTCTTTCATTTCCAGACAAAGGAAGCCCCTGCCCGTGACCCATGTTGGTGCAAGCAAAAAATCTCTACTTTCGACCTAGCGATTGTGAATTAGATAAACACATAGCAAACTTGACTATTTCTTCTCTCATTTTCATAAACCAAAATAGACCGATATCTGAGTTGAGAATCTAGGTGAATTGAACGGATTTAGAAGAGAAGCTCAGAATATCTGTTTACCCATACAAGTTCGGTCTCTCTCTCTCTCTCTCTATTTTTACTCACATTTATATGAACTTTTATTTTGATTACATTATTGATAAACAATTTTCTAGTTATGATTTAGACATTAAATTTAGACATTTTGATTATTGGATTTTCCAGCTTTCGTGGTTTAGTAATTTGGGACTCTTTTTTCATTTGGTTTTCAAGGATTATGTGTTTTGCACCTTTCGGTGGTTTTAAAGTTTAAGACCAATGATTATTTGAATTATTCAGATTATTACAATAGTTTAATTGTTATGAATTTATGATTGTTGAAATAATCTCAAAAATAGTTTGAATTTGCTGGTCAAAAATTGTTGAAAGAAGACATAAGACTAAAGATAATTTGGATTTGTTCATCGTGGTCACTTTTGCCTTAAAAAACATAAACAGCTCATCTGGATTCTAAAAGACTTAAAATACATCTTTTCTGTTTGATGAAATGTCTATGAAGGATGTGGGTTCTTGGACTGCACTTGTAATCCACACTGCTAACACTTTGTGGATTCATTATTAATTAGAATTTTGTTTGATCAATTGCGTAGTACATAAATTCTCTGATAAACAAAAGGCCATCAAATATATGTTTCACCAACACTCATACCTTAATCTTTGTCAAATTTTCATTACACCCTTCAACATTTTCATTACATATGTTAAAGTTCATTTGTGTCATTCCAATTTGATTTCTATATAACTACAAACATATATACTGCTAAAGATTAATCGAAGCTTGGGATTGTCCTTCATCTAAAGATTATTAAAGTTGTATGGACGCAAGTCTCATTCTCCAGTATACTGGGATGAAGTGGGTGAAGCAACGTTGTTGGGACCAAAATTGGTTTGCATGACAACGAAAAAGATTCAAATGATCCGACAACGTATAAAGACCTCACAAGATCGACAAAAGAGTTATGCTGATCTTCATCGAAAAGATGTGGAATTCAATGTTGGAGATCATGTGTTGTTACGTGTTGCTCCATGGAAGGGAGTTACGAGATTTGGGAAGAGAGGAAAGCTCAATTCTCGATTCATTGGCCCATTTGAAATCCTCGATCGAGTAGGAACTGTGGCCTATAGACTCGCTTTACCGCCAAGTATGTCTCGTGTTCATAACATTTTTCACATATCTATGTTACGTAAATATGTGGAAGACCTGAACCACATTATTGAGTTAGAACTAGATGAGATATCGGAAGATTTAACGTATGAAGAGGTACCTGTTAAAATCTTGGATAAGAAGGAACATATTCTACTCTCCAAGGTTATACCTCAAGTCAAAGTTTTGTGGAGAAACCACGATGTTGAGGAAATGACCTAGGAGTTAGAATCTAAAATGAAATCAATGTATCCTCACCTTTTCGACATACCAGGTACATACCCCAATTTTGAGGACAAAATTTCATAAGAAGGGGAGGTTGTAAGACCCCAACTTTCATAAATAATGATTAATTTTTTCGAAATATATTTTTGAATATTATGGTGTGGATTTGATATAATGTTATAGTTGTGGGTAATATTTATAAATTTTGCAAAGTAAGCAAGTTGTTATAAAATATTCGATTGGTCGGGGAATATTTATTTTAACAGAAAATATTCGTACGACGGCACAATCATTGGTGGACCCCACAATGGAATTATTGTCGGAGTTAGAAAACGACAGAAATACCTTTTTATAAAGATAACGGCGAAACTTTTACCGTTAACTGTTGAAATACCCGGTGGTAAATGTACAGGAATACGCATGGTTGCATAGTAGTACACGGTATTGATTATTGATACTTACGTGAGAAGTCACTCAGTTATACTCAATTATTGCCACAGTAATTGCTGCATAGTATCTCACGTTATTGATTCAATTATTGTCACAATATTTTATATTATTAAATCAATAATTGAGACGACAAGTTATTCATATTATTATTTGCATTATCGACCATGTCTAGAAAGTTCTGTCGAGGAAAGGGGTTTGGTCACCTAATTGCGCGCCAATAGGGAGAAATCCTTATCGGAAAGCCCCATCTTTCCTGGGAATGATATGGTTGTTAATATTGCAAGTTATATTATTGATGATTAAATGTTGTTAAAAATATTGAGGAAATTTTTATGAAGTATTTGTTATAAATTTTGCTTACTATTTGGACCCCCACTTATCCATTTTTCAAAACTTTCGGTAGAAGTTATCTCAGTTTTATTATATATATATGTATATATATATATATATATTTCAAGTTCACGGGGGAGTGGGGGGAGTTACCTGAATGGGAGGGAGTAGTTTTATTATTATTATTATTATTATAATAAGTTTTGTTTTATATAAAAAATAGAATATATTATATTTTATTATGCATAGTGTTTGCATAGTAAAATCGTAAAATTCAATTAGAATCCGTGAATCGATTCATCGCGCGTCGTCAGTTATTTTTCCTTACTGTGCATTAAAATAGTATCCTATAAATAGGATGCTTAGTTTAGAATTAAAAATCACACCAGAATCAGAGAATTATTCTTTTATAATATTGAGTGTATTTCTTTCGAGTTTTAGAAAGCTTTTATTATAGAAAATATTATTTCTTCAATAATATCCCCGCCCTACCAGTCGTGATACTTTTCTTTATAAGGTAAGGGATATTATTTTTGTTCAATATTCGTAAGAAATAATATTTCCTTCCATACTCTGTAATATGTAAGTAATATTATTTTGTTTCAGATTCTGAATTCTACACTCATTTTGTTAAATTATTGCTTCTATTGTAAGACCCCAAATTTTATGAATAAGGATTTAATTTTTGAAATATTTTTTTAATATTAAGGTGTGGATTTGATATAATTTCATAGTTGTGGGTAATATTTACAAATTTTACAAAGTATGCAAGTTGTTATAAAATATTCGATTGGTCGGGGAATATTCATTTTATCAGGGAATATTCGTACGACGGCACAACCATTGGTGGACCCCACAACGGAATTACTGTCGGAGTTAAAAAATGACAGAAATATCTTTTTATAAAAATATCGGCGAAAGTTTTACCGTTAGACTGTTAAAATACCCGATGGTATAAGTATTGTAATACGCGTGATTACATAGTAGCACACGGTATTGATTATTGATGCTTACGTGAGAAGTCACTCAGTTTTATTCAATTATTGCCACAGTAATTGCTACACAACATCTCTCATATTATTGATTCAATTATTATCACAATATCATCTGTATAATATTTTATATTATTAAATCAATAATTGAGACGACAAAGTTATTCATATTATTATTTGCATTATTGACGATGTATAGAAAGTTTTGTCGAGGAAAGGGGTTTGGTCACCTTATTGTGCGCCAATAGGGAGAAATCCTTATCAGAAAGCCCCCTATTTCCTGGGAATGATCTGGTTGTTAAATACTTTGAGTTATAATATTAATGATGAATAAGTTTGTGTTGATTAAAGATGAAATTGATATTTCCATTGTGTTGGGATTATTAGTGTTAGTGGAAATCGACATTTATTTTGATAATAATTAATTTCTGGATGTTCAATTGACCAATCGGGTAATTAATCGGATAAATGAGCAATTAATTACTATTAGTTCACATGCATATAACTATTTGTTCACATGAATGAAACTATTGATTCACATGATGTATTATTAGGGGAGGTGGTGCAAGTTTGATAATACTTGTAGGACTAAATTAAAAATGGAAGAAAAGATGAAGGTACTATACTGTAATAATTTGAGCCCTAAAACATGCAATTATCGAAACTATATTTTCATATAAATAAAAGCTCATTTTTCTTTCATTCTCACCAATTCACTAAGACTCACAAGAGCAATTATAGAGAGAGAAGCTATCGAGAGAAAGAATAAGAGTATTCTGCTACTTCACTATTTCAGTATCCAGCCTTCTACTAGGGTAAGGGGTATTATATCTTTCGTATTCGTAAGGGATGTTATTTATTTCTTTTTCGTAAGGGATATTATTTTTGTTCAATATTCATATGTAATAGTATTTGCTTTCATACTCTGTAGTATGTGAGTAATATTATTTCGTTTCGTATCCCTAATTCTACACTCATTTTGTTGAAGTATTGCTTCTATACTCCATGAAATTAGTAGAATATCCTTGAAATTTGCGCTTCATCTAGTATCGTTTCACGAGGATATTTTTTGAACATTCTTGTTAAATTTTAAAATTTTCATGCCAGAGTACTATTCAGTGGTACTATTCATTTATACTACACTATTTATACGTACAGTACTATTCACAAAGTACTATTTATGGGCACTATTCATAAATACAAAACTATTCATAAATACGGTACTATTCATAAAGTACTATTTATAAAGTACTATTCACGAATTACTATTCACAAAGTACTATTCACAGGGTACTATTCATGAAGTACTATTCACGGGGTTCTATTCAAAAAGTACTATTTCTGAAGTACTATTCACGGGTACTATTCACTCGGGTACTATTCACCCAGGGTACTATTCATGACTAAAATTGATTTCTTTTCTGTCCAAATTATTTTTGATATAATATTATTCTTGAATTTTACTCCACAAAGCAGTATCATGTTGACAAAATGGATATTATTTAATTCTAGATAAATTAAATTATAAATCTTTAAAATTTATCCCTACTTTCATTTAATTGAATTCTTATATCATTGTCATCATCCTCATGCTTATATTGGGTTAAAAGTCATCTTTGGCTGTAGTGCATAGATGGACTGCTGATCGGTATGATTATGACCAGGGATTATTCGGTATAATTATGACCCGTAATGTTACAAATGATGCGGTAAAAGTCTTTACTGGCCCGTAGTGAATTGATCGACAGATGTTGGTATGATCATAACCATGCGTTCTCTTCGGCCAAGGTGCAAAGATGAATTGTTGTTTGGCATGATCATGACCATTGGTGAAAACACGAATTATTCTTGGCCCGTAGTGCATGGATAATTCGTGGTCGTGATACTAATGAATATCTTTGGCCCGTAGTGCATGGATAATTCAGTGTTGTGGATTATTTATTATGCTGAGTCTCAGCGATAAAATTGATGATAAACTTTTAAATCATAGAAGATAGTAGATATCATGCTCTGCTTAACTCTTCTAATGAATTGCTTATTCCGCTGCAGTTGTTGATCTAAAACTTGTTGTCTATTGTATTCTATCAGTTGTTATACTGTTGAAGGCTAATGATAATTTATTCTGTATTATCTTAGTCATAATATTTCTTACTGGGCTAGTTGAGCTCACCCTTTTCTTTCACTGTTCTCTTCAAGAAATGAGAATATAGTTGGGACGAGTCGGCAAATGGAGTGATGGTCCAGGATAAGTGGCTATAGTAGTCCTCACTATTCTGTGAAATAGTATGATAATAATTGTAATGAGATTGAATTTGAGTTTGGATATTGTCTAGAAGACAATATTCGTGTTAAAACTCTCAGCTACGCTCTTTTCGTATTGTATAAAAGAAGTTGTAGTTGTATTCTGTACCATGTATTTGACGATTCAGAATGAGTGATGTATACCTATTTTGGGGACACCACATTTATACTCCTTGAAATTAGTAGAATATCCTTGAAATTTGCGTATCATCTAGTATCTTTTCACGGAAATATTATTCTAAACATTCTCGATAATTTTTAATATTTTCATGTCTGGGTACTATTCACGGGATACTATTCCCGAAGTACTATTCATGAGGTACTATTCACTCAAGCACTATTCACCCGGGGTACTATTCATGATAAAAATTGATTTCTTTTTCGTCCAAATCATTTTTGATACAATATTATTCTTGAATTTTACTCCACAAAGCAGTATCATGTTGACAATTTGGACATTATTATATTCTGAATAAATTAAATTATAAATCTTTAAAATTTATCCTTGCTCTCATTTAATTGAATTCTTATATCATTGTCATCATCCTTGTAACGATCGAAAAATTTGTAATTTAATTTAAATATTTATTGAATTAAATAAATATTTTAAGTAATTTATTGATTGAGGAAAATAAATAATTGATGAATTGTGGTGAATTAATTTAGTAACTAAATTAGTTAATGTTAATTAAATTGAGTGTGGATAATTTTATCTGAAGGATTTAATTTAAGGAAATAATTAAATTAAATCAATTGCTTAATA
The DNA here is from genome assembly GCA_020205605.1 of Panax ginseng. Lineage (NCBI taxonomy): Eukaryota > Viridiplantae > Streptophyta > Magnoliopsida > Apiales > Araliaceae > Panax > Panax ginseng. The sequence goes on from JAINUU010000057.1 coordinate 1,345,555, forward strand.
TTTAAGAAGATAATTAAATGAATTGTTTAATTTAAAGGAAATAAATAAATTAAACAAAGTGATATTTCTAATTTATTAATTAAATTAGATATATAATTATTTATTATTCATAAAAGTAATTATAATAGAAATTATTTTAATTACCATTATAAGTTATTTAAATTAATTAAGCTAAAGTTAGTTAATTAACTAGAGTGTGACACATGAAACTATATAATATAAATAATATAAAAATAATTTAGTTTATGAGGTTGTTTGGTAGCCAAACAAGGCCTTGTGGCCTTTGGCTTATTCAACTGACGCAAACTTATTGTTTTGTTAACTGACGTACGTGGGATTGTGGCCAATTTATATTTCCTACGCGTCTTATTTTTTCCCTAAGTCTAGTTATCAGTGAAGAGCATAGAGAGAGCTTGGAAGCAAGAGAGAAAACATTGTGATTGTGAGTTTCTAAGATTGTCAGGAGGAAGAAGGAGAATTTCTAAGCCCTAATACTATCTTTTGCTAGCATTCAATCAAGGGTTTAAGGTATAATCTACCCCTAATTCTAATTTGTAGTCTTGTAATTTTTTATTCTCTGAAGTTGGTTTTGTGGAATTGTTGTACAAGATATTGTTGATTATATATATGTATACTCTTGGTAAATTGGTTGGTTATCACCTGTGATTGTATATCCGTTATCAAATTCATGTAAATTGGGTGTAGGAAGAAAAAGGAAAAATCATAGTGTTTATGTTCATATAATATGGTTTAGAAAGTACAAAATTTCATGCTTAATGTTTGTTAGAATCTATAATTTGATGTTAGAATATGTTAGTAGGTTAAGAAACGAAAGCGGCGTAGTTTAAATCATGTCAATTGATTAAGAAACAAATTCGTGGTAATCGAATTCGCTAAAAGTGTCAAAATGGAAGAAATTTGGAAAATTATAGTTTTGATTCTTCAAATTCGTGTATATGTGATGTTTTTATATATAGAATGATGAATAGCATGTGTAGCTATGTTAGTAAAAAGTTTTAGATGTTGAAGTTTTGTGAATTACTGTAGAATTGGGATTTTTGGCGAGAGCAGAGTCTAAGTTCGCGTTCGCAAAATCGAATCGATGCATCACGTGGGCGTCTTTATGCAGTGTGTTGATGTCGTGTGGTAGCGCTATATATCGTGGCGCATGCGGGCGCTTCGCTTCAAGGTATAGTATTGTAATCAATGTAAAAGCGGGCTCGATCATGCGCCAAAGGCGGTGGTCGATCAGAACCAGTCTTGAAAGTATTAATAGCATAGCTTGGAAATTGTTAACCTAACTTATTTTATGATTGAAGAGGAACCTAAAATGTGTTATAAGATATAACAACATGTTGTAATCACAACGTTGAAATTATAGATTATGAATTGGTAAGTTATGTGATGAACCAAATGTGATGTTTTCAAAAGTTAAAAATAAATGATAAGGTTTATGTTAGTTTGTAGTGAGATTTCAGATTCATTAAGGATGTTAACCAACATGATTAGAAATTAGGATAAAGTTATGTTTTAAATGGTGGGTTAAACCCATAAAGCTAATATTAATACAACTAATTGTTATTGCGATTTCAATGATATATGTAGGGTAATTGGCGAACCTTATTATACTTGTGTAGCTTACGCTTGAGGCAAGTTTCTAAACCTTAACTCTTTACATTGAGCAAGCTTTCTAACTTCATTCTTTTATTAATGAATGCAAGTTTACTAACTCTACCTTGTGATTATTGAGCAAGTTTATTTACCCCATCTCAATTACAATTACGCCTGTTTCATAGCTATGCTATCTTTAAGTCAAGCAATCTCTTTATTCCTAAATTTTACATTGAAGTTAAGCAAGCCTATTGATTCTATTTGGTGTATGATTGTACAAGCTCCTGTAACCTAATTCATTACATCGAACGAGTTTTACTTTCCTTATTATCATTCAAAGCATATATTGTTCTAATACATTGATTCAAAGAAGATTGTTCTAACTCTTCTGAATATAGTGCTTTGCATGTATATCATGTTTACTCAATTATATATTGTTGTTATTCAATCTTTGACTTTGATAACCTTGTTCAAAGCTTTATTGTTATATTAAACTTTCAAGTAGTAAGCAAACCTTTATTGATTGAATTAATCTACAATCGAATAGTGTTCTAAAATTCTACAAACACTAATAAGTTAGTTCCGAGCTAAACTTTCTTTAGTGCGGAAATTCTAAATTCAAGCTGAGACGAACAACCCTAGCATAGGGGATTTTGTACGTGTAACGTTTAGATGTTTGTGCACAATACATGGTACAAAGGGCTTATCCCCCTAAGTACGTTAAGAAGGGTCTGTATAGTCTAAAAGACTGTTAAGGTTGAGGTAATAATACCTAAATACCAGAGACATAGTTCGTGGTCTTAAGACCCTCTGATATTAATTTGGAACTTGTTTTCTATTTTTGGATCGTAGAACAAGTTCATTATTGTTCAGCATTTGTTGTTCACTCTCATGTTGTTATCATTGCTACTTCCTATATCAATGAGCAATTGTTTGCTCACTCTTGCATTTAACACTACAACTAAAGTTGAGAAAGTCGATGAGCCGTCTACTAGCAAAGGAAAGGGCAAGATGTCCAAGTGTTGAAGACTTATGGGAATTTTATTTTAATGAATTATGTTAAAGACTTATTTTAATATGTGATGTATTCCGCAAACTTATGTAATAATTTTAAGGTTTGATTACCTGGGATTTATTTTGAGATTATGATGTAACCCTTTAATGGGAGAGATGATTGTTTAAGTTATTTAAATTACATCTTTATCCTTTGATTATGGGTAGTTAGATGTAATGTTTTGGATAGTGAACACCAAATCCTGTGGGAATGGAGTACCTAGATTTGGGGGTGTCACAGGTTGGTATAAAAGCTTTAGGTTATGAACCTTAGGTGGGGAAACCTTAGGAAGTAACCTTTAAGGAGACAGAAAATATAGAGGTGTATAACTCTTATCGAGTTTAAGGAATGGATTAAGGTATCCATTGAAGCTAAATAATAAAATACATTATGTGCTATGTGTTAATAAATTATGTGCTCGCGAGTATCGAAAATATTAAGTAAAACTTAAAATATTTTGTTGTCAGGATGTCTGACGAAGGAGGATCCAGTCCAGCTAGAGAAGTGATACCTCAGATACCTAGAGACGATGAACCCCGGGATATCCATGTTGTGCGGGAATAGTTGATCCAGGAGGGTGAGCCTATGACCGTTCCCGAGGAGGATAGTTCTGAGGAGTTAGAGGAGGATGATGAGGAAGAGGATCTTGAGGAGTTTTCACCAAACTCCATATCAGCTGAGATTTATGACACTCTGTACGATTGTAATATAGAACTACAGGACAAGGTTGAGGAGCTGAAGGAGATGATTGAGATGCATCATGCTTCGATGGAGCAGAAGGATGCGAAGATTCAGGAACTCGACTCACGCCTTGAAACACGGTGGGATCTAGTTCATACCAAGGGTCGACATGAAGACACATTGGCGATGAAAGAAGATGAAGACTGACATAGAGAAATTAAAAGATGACTTCAAAGAGGAATCAACTAAGCGTGCACGAGCAGAGGATGCTTGGATGAAGGTGACTCAATGTGCAGATCGTGCTGAGGCTAAAGTCCAAGTGAAGATGGCCAAGATGAACGAGATGGACTACGCTTTTAATTCTGCGATTGATAGGGCCCAGGATCGAGTATTTTATTATCTACCACAGTTTGAGAATTCGCCGTGGTTCGTGATGGATCGCAGAACAACGCATTGTATCATAGAGGAAGAGCGTCGAGAAGCCTTATGACGACTTAATATGCCTAGATAGAATAAGGAGTGATAATAATATGTGGTTAATTATGTGAATAAATAAATTGTGAATCCCTTAGTTTGAAATGAATAAAGGGATAGTATGAGTATGTAATCTTGAAACTTGTCTAGTTCAGGAAAGTGAATGTTAATAGCGGTTATGCTATCCTTAATATGTTTTAAAACCTTATGAATGATAACATATCAAAGTTAATTTGAAATGTTATGTGTTAAATCTTTAATCTTAGAATGTTTAAGTTAAACTTCAAATACCCAAGAAGTTGAGTAATGAACTAATCAAGCGCATATCTTAATAGAAGATGACTCCTAGAAGAAGACAACCACATCAGCAAGCACCTCCTGAGGGGTCTACTAATAATAACAACGAGACCAATGCTAATCCGGTTCAGCAGTTGGTATCTCTGTTGACGGGTGCACTTGCGAATCAATCGCAAGCTCAAGTCACGACCTTTAAGTAATTCAAAGCGGTTGGACCGCCAGAGTTTCAAGGGTTTATGAATCCAGTGGAAGCCCAAACCTGGATCATGGAAATGGAGAAGGTTTTCGACATTACTAGAGTTAACGAAGATCAAAAGACTGCGTTCGCAACGTTCATGCTGAAGTCTGAAGCTAGCTATTGGTGGGAGGCAAATAAGGTTTGTGGATGACAAGGAGTGATAGCGTGGGATAGATTTAAGGAAATGTTTTTCAAAATGTACTTTCCAGCGAGTTCTCGGAATCAACTGGAAGTGCAATTTCTGGAGCTGAAGCAAGGAACCATGATGGTGCCAGAATATGCTGCAAAGTTTAACGAATTAGCAAGGTTTGCCACATATCAAGTAATTACCGACGAGCGTAAAGCAAAAAGATTCGAACAAGGATTGAAGCCCTGGCTTAACAACAAGGTTTCAATGTTCCAGCTAAATACATTTCATTGTCTTTGGAGAAGGCAATTATCGCAGAAGGTGGAAGCGATGCCTTAACCAAGTACAACCAAGAACTGAAGAAGAGGAAGAATGAGAATGAGAATAAGGCGGGTGGAAGTAACGTTGGAAATGTGATCGAAGAAGAGGCTGGAGCGAGAATTCGAATACAAGGAAATTAGTAGAAGAAAAAGTTTGAAGCTTGTATGACGTGCGGGAAGAACCATACTGGGTTAAGTTTGAAGGGAAAGAGGGTGTGTTTCAACTGTTGTTAGGAGGGACACATTTCACTGAACTATTTTAGTCCGAAGAAATGAGCATATTTTACCTGCGGTTCGAAGGATCACATGGCTCGTGATTGCCCTAAGAAGCCGGTGAGGAAGTGCAAGTGGTGGAAAAGGAAACAACAACGGTGGTGGTGCATTGACTATCTACGGACCAAAGACGGTCAAGTCGACTCCTCTGCGAGGACTTTCAATATTCATGCTTGAGGATGCTATATGGTCTATATAGCGCCCCCAAAATAGGTATACATTACCTATTTACGAGTCGCCAAATACATGGTACGTAATACAAATACAATCTTAAATATACAACAAGAGTCATGAATTTTAATACAAATATTGTCTTCTAGACAATATCCACTCTCAGAATAAGTCCTCATTACAATTATTATCACACTATTTCATAGAATAGTGAGGACTACTAATGCTATCATCTGGACCATCACTCCATTCCATGACTAGTCCCTGCTACGTTCTCATTTCCTGAAGAGAACAATGAAAGCAAAAGGGTGAGCTCAACTAGCCCAGTACGAAATATTATGACTAAGATAATGCAGAATAAATTATTATTAGTCTTCAACAGTGTTAAACTAATAAAATATAACAAACATCAAGTTTAACTGCAGCGGAACAAGAAGTCCATTAAAAGAGTCAAGTAGAGAATATGCTGGTGCCAGAATATGCTGCAAAGTTTAACGAATTAGCAAGGTTTGCCACATATCAAGTAAATACCGACGAGCGTAAAGCAAAAAGATTCGAACAAGGATTGAAGCCCTGGCTTAACAACAAGGTTTCAATGTTCCAGCTAAATACATTTGCGACTGTACTGTAGAAGGCAATTATCACAGAAGGTGGAAGCGATGCCTTGACAAAGTACAACCAAGAACAGAAGAAGAGGAAGAATGAGAATGAGAATAAGGCGGGTGGAAGTAACGTTGGAAGTAACAGTCAGAAGAGGAACTAGAGCGAGAATTCGACTGCAAGGAAATTAGTAGAAGAAAAAGTTTGAAGCTTGTACGACGTGCGGGAAGAACCATACTGGGTTAAGTTTGAAGGGAAAGAGGGTGTGTTTCAACTGTGGTTAGGAGGGATACATTTCACTGAACTATTTTAGTCCGAAGAAAGGAGCATATTTTACCTGCGGTTCGAAGGATCACATGGCTCGTGATTGCCCTAAGAAGCTAGCGGGAAGTGCAAGTGGTGGAAAAGGAAACAACAACGGTGGTGGTGCATTGACTATCTCTGGACCAGCACAATCAAGTCGACATATTGCGAGGACTTTCAATATGCCTGTGCAGGATGCTATACAGTCTATATGACGCCCCCAAAATAGGTATACATTACCTATTCTGAGTCGCCAAATACATGGTACAGAATACAAATACAATCTTAAATATACAACAAGAGCTGTGAATTTTAATACAAATATTATCTTTTAGACAATATCCACTCTCAGAATAAGTCCTCATTACAATTATTATCACACTATTTCATAGAATAGTGAGGACTACTAATGCTATCATCTGGACCGTCACTCTATTCCCTGACTAGTCCCTGCTACGTTCTCATTTCCTGAAGAGAACAATGAAAGCAAAAGGGTGAGCTCAACTAGCCCAGTACGAAATATTATGACTAAGATAATGTAGAATAAATTATCATTAGTCTTCAACAGTGTTAAACTAATAAAATATAACAAACATCAAGTTTAACTGCAGCGGAACAAGAAGTCCATTAAAAGAATCAAGTAGAGAATAAAATCTACTATCTTTTATGATTTAAAAGGTTTTCATCACTTTTATCACGAGACTCGACAATAAATAATCCACATCATCCCCGCACTTTACTGCCAAGGATATTCATTAGTATCACAATAACAAATTATCCATGCACTACGGGCCAAGGATATTCGTGTATTCATCAATGGTCATGATCATGCCAACAACTGTCCATCAATGCACTACGGGCCAATGAGGACTTTTACCACATCATTTGTAACATTACGGTCATGATTATACCAAATAATCCCTGGTCATAATCATACCAAGTCCATCTATGTACTACAGGCCACATATAACTTTCAACATAATATAAACATGAGGATGATGACAATGATATAAGAATTTAATAAAACAAGTTCAAGAATTAATTTATCCAGGAACTAATAACGTCCAAATTGTCAACGTGATACTTCTTTGTAGAGTAGAATTCAAGAATGCTCAGAAGAATATTTCCATGAAAAGATCTTTGGATGAAGCGCAAATATCAAGGATATTCCACTAATTTCATGGAGTATAGAAGTCAAAACTTTAACCAACTGAGTATAATAAAGAATGAAATAACAAAAGAAATCACCAGGCATGCGATAGACCGCATGCAGACGAGTTATTCCAACGAGAATAATAAATAACTAAACGGTCATCCAGAACGCATTGTACATGATATTCCAATGAATAATAAATAACGGAACCGAGTCAGGCGAAATTACAAGACCGAGCAGGATGTTCCAACAGAATAATAAATAACGAAACCAGGTCATGCATAAACGCACAGACATGATGTTCAAACAGAATAATAAAGAATGGAATAACAAAAGAATTTCACCATGTATGCGGTACTTCGCATAGACAGGTTATTCCAACATAATAATAAATAATGGAATAACAGAAGAATTTCACCAAGTATAGGGTAGAATCAGCATTATACGAGTTATTCCAACAGAATAAAAAAAATGGAATAACAGAAGTTTTCTTCATGAATACGAAAGAAATAATACCCCTTACCTTAGAGCAACTGTATATAGGAGTAGTGAAGTAGCAAAATGCTTTTCTTCTTTCTCTCTATAGTTTCTCTCTCTAGAGTTTCAGTGAATTCGTAAGAAATAATAAAGGAATGAGCTTCTATTTATAGGATATTGGACTGAATAGTAACTAATTTCTGAACGGTCCAGATTGATTTACTTTTAAACGGACGGTCCAGATTGGTTTACTATAAAATATTCTAATAAAACAAAATCTTTTAAATAAAATATAATATATTCTATTTATAATCTAATAAAACGAATAACTTTATAAAAGTATTACATTTTATATAAAAAAGATTTTATTATAAAACACTATCACGAGGCACTATGCAAAAACACTATGAATAATAAAATATAATATATTCTATTTATAGTCTAATAAAATGAATAACTTTATAAAAGTATTCATTTTATATAAAAAGATTTTACTATGCAAAACATTATGCATAATAGAATATAATATATTCTATTTATAGACTAATAAAACGAATAACTTTATAAAAGTATTCATTTTATATAAAAAGATTTTACTATGCAAAACACTATGCATAATAAAATATATTATATTCTAATTATTATCTAATAAAATAAATAACTTTATAAAAGTATTCATTTTATATAAAAAGCTTTTCTATTTTATTACATTAATAATACTAATAAAACAAAATTTATATATATATATATATATATATATATATATATATATATATATATAAACTTCCGTGACTTTATAAAAAGACACCTCAATATATTTAACAACATTTATCATCATTATTATAATTCACAATATTAATCGACCAGGTCGTTCCCAGGAAAGAGGGGCTTTCCAATAAGGATTTCTCCCTATTGGCGCACAATTAGGTGACCAAACCTCTCCTTGGCAGAACTTCTAGACATCGTTAATATTGCAAATAATAATATTAATAACTCTGTCATCTTAATTATTGATTTAATAATATATAAAATATCGACAAATAATTGAATCAAATAACATGAGATACTATGCAACAATTACTGAAGCAATAATTGAATAAAACTGAGTGACTTCTCACGTAAACATCAATAAGCAATACCGTGTGCTACTATGCAACCACGTGTATTACTGTACTTTTACTACTGAGTAGTTCAACAGTTTTAACGGTAAAATTTCTGCCGTTATTTTCATAAAAATATTTTTGTCGTTTTCTCATTCCGACAATAATTCTGTTGTGGGGTCCACCAATGATTGTGCCGTCTTACGGATATTCGCCGACAAAAATAATATTCCCCGACCAATTGAATATAATACAATAACTTGCATACTTTGTAAAATTTATAAATATTACCCACAACTATAACATTATATCAAAACCACATCATAATATTCAAAAAAAATATTTTGAGAAATTTAAATCTTTAATCATAAAATTTGGGGTCTCACAATCTCCCCTCCTTATGGAATTTCGCCCTCGAAATTTATGTACGTACCTGGTATAATGAGGATACCTTGACTTCATTTCAGATTCTAACTGTTGAGGTATAACCTTTGAGTGTTGAATACGATCCTTCTTATCAAAGATTTTAACACGTATCTCCTCATACGTTAAATCTTCTGATATCTCGTCTTGTTCTAATTTAATAATGTGGTTCGGGTCGTCCACATATTTACGTAACATCGATATGTGAAAAACGTTATGAACACACAACATATTTGGCGGTAAAACGAGTCTATAAGCCACATTTCCTACTTAATCGAGGATTTCAAATGGGCCAATAAAATCGAGGGTTAAGATTTCCTCTCTTCATCGATTCTTGCTTCTAGAATAACGCCCTCTTGAACCTTCTTTTTCACATTCATCAGCTCTGAGTATGTAGCTTGAGCGGCTTTAACTTTATCGATTAAAGTCGATTCTAATCGTATATTCGTTATCTTCACACAGGTCCCTAGAGTTTTTAACTCTATCTTCATCATTTGTAAGTTATAAGAAATGGGTTTTTGTGTTAACAACATCGCACTCGTAAACGCATACGATCTTCTACCCAACGCGTCAGCTACCACGTTCGCTCTTCTACGATGACATTGAATGGTATGATCGTAATCTTCAACAGCTCGAGCCAACGTCTTTGGTGCAAATTACGTTCATTTTGGTTGAAGAAATATTTGAGAGTTTAAGAAATGGGTTTTGTACTGAGGTCAATACAAAATTCGATTTCATACTCTAGGGGTAGGCTAGGAAGTCTTCAGAGAATACGTCAGGAAATTTATTAATAATAGAAATGTCATTCAAAACTGTGACTCTCATCCAAGACTTGGATAGCACGTCATATTGATACCTATCAACTTGCCACCATTATTCACGATGTCCCCTACTGATATTCTGGCTTCGGTGTATTCCAAGACTTGGAAGTCCCCAGCGAAAGGTTCAGGGCTCTTTACTTATGGCTTGATATGACAATGATTAACTTTAGTGGTTTGGTTGCTTGAATTCGTATAACAGGTTGGTTAGGAATATAAAAGCTAACAACCATACGAAAATAATCAATTTTAGCATGATGAGTAGTTAACCAATCTATTCCTCAAATCACATCAAAGGCAAGTATTTTTAAAGAGATAAGATAGAAAAGTAACGTGAAAGTGTCGATTTGAATCAACAAGATTTATAAATAGTGGAGGTAACGAAAGTTTCTACTAATGAAGTTTTAACCAATAAGTCAAAGTCTAACTTCTCTGGGGTCAAATTTAAATGTTGAGCGCAAGCAAGAGAGATAAAAGAATGGGTAGAACCGGTATCTAATAAGGTATAGACTTCGCAAGAATTTATAATTAACTAACCCGTGCTAACTTCATTCGGGTTACTCACTTTTTGAGATGTCATGAAAAATGCTCTCCCTGAAACCACCGACTTTGTTTTGTCCGTATCCGCCTTTGGTGCCACCATCCCAGTTGGACTTGACTTCCCTGAATGACATAATCAAGCTAGGTGACCTTCTCTTCCACAATTATAACATGCTTTGGACGGCATCACGCAGTTTGGACTGATGTGTCCCTCCCCTCCGCATTTGAAGCATATGATAGGTGGTCGTTCTCCTTCCTTAACAATGGGTGCTGGTGCTGACGTCTTTCCATCATTGTTGAATCTCCTCTTCTTGAAATGTCCATTCTTATTATTTTGGCCATGATTCTCATCGAAGTGGTTACCATTTCTGGCATGTTGATTCCCTCCACATTTATTGTCACTGCTTCGATGACTGCTATCACTGGTATTATCATTTTGTCGGCTGCTCTCTTTTGGTTGGGTTGACTCATTATCGCGCTCCAATAACTGAGCCCTATTAACATCTGAATACAAACACAGTTTATGAGAGATAAGATATTGATGTATCTCGGGTTTCAAACCTCTTAGAAACATTCGCGTCATTCTCTCTTCATTATCAACCAAGTGGGATGCGAACCGGGACAACTCGGCAAACTTAGCTTTGTACTGTGACACAGTCATATTATTTTGCTCCAGCTTGATAAACTCTACCTCCTTCATGTGACGAATACTTTCGAGAAAGTACTTTTCGTTGAACAATTCTTGGAACTTTTCCCAAGTCATCTTCAGTGCGGCAGGTTGAGTACGCTTTACAGATTCCCACTAGTAATCTGCCTCTGCTCGCAACATGAAGGTGGCAAAGGGAACCTTTTGCTCCTCGGAGCATCCTAAGACATCAAATATCTTGCAGATCTGCTTTATCCACGTCTCCGCCTTAAGTGGTTTTGGATCTCCAAAAAACTCCGGTGGTCCCAGTTCCTTAAACTGCTTAGCGGTGACCGTCCGAGAGTTGCCAGTGTTTCCACCTGCATTTTGGATAGGAGCCGCTCTTGCCTGTTGTTGCATGAATTGCACAAAGCCTCTGAACATTCCATCGTTCATCATCTAGTTAGTGTTGTTGTTTGCATGAGGATTGTCGCCTTCCTGATGCACATTATCCTGATTATTGATCTGTGGAGACTCAACGGTGTCCTGTGCTCCATTGCTAATCTCAACATTCTCGGATGCCATTTTTAAATACTGCCACAAAACAAGGGTTAATTAACATATCACATATTATCCCTATACTCTGACCGACCAATTAAATACCAAATAAACTTAGGTAGGTCATACTAGCGAAAGAATTCCCCGTCTCTCCCCTCCTAGTTCTTATCTCCCATCTCAGCCAGGGATCATATCCCTAAGCTTTGATACCAACTGTGACACCCCCAAAATAGGTATACATTACCTATTATGAGTCGCCAAATACATGGTACAAAATACAAATACAATCTTAAATATACAACAAGAGCTATGAATTTTAATACAAATATTGTCTTCTAGACAATATCCACTCTCAGAATAAGTCCTCATTACAATTATTATCAAACTATTTCATAGAATAGTGAGGACTACTAATCTGGACCGTCACTTCATTCCCTGACTAGTCCCTGCTACGTTCTCATTTCCTGAAGAGAACAATGAAAGCAAAAGGGTGAGCTCAACTAGCCCAGTACAAAATATTATGACTAAGATAATGCAGAATAAATTATCATTAGTCTTCAACAGTGTTAAACTAATAAAATATAACAAACATCAAGTTTAAGCCGCATAAAATGAACAAGAAGTCCATTAAAAGAGTCAAGTAGAGAATATGCTGGTGCCAGAATATGCTGTAAAGTTTAACGAATTAGCAAGGTTTGCCACATATCAAGTAAATACCGACGAGCATAAAGCAAAAAGATTCGAACAAGGATTGAAGCCCTGGCTTAACAACAAGGTTTCAATGTTCCAGCTAAATACATTTGCATTGTCTTTGGAGAAGGCAATTATCACAGAAGGTGGAAGCGATGCCTTGACCAAGTACAACCAAGAGCAGAAGAAGAGGAAGAATGAGAATGAGAATAAGTGGTGGAAGTAGCGTTGGAAATGTGATCGAGGAAGAGGAACTGGAGCGAGAATTCGACTGCAAGGAAATTAGTAGAAGAAAAAGTTTGAAGCTTGTACGACGTGCGGGAAGAACCATACTGGGTTAAGTTTGAAGGGAAAGAGGGTGTGTTTCAACTGTGGTTAGGAGGGACACATTTCACTGAACTATTTTAGTCCGAAGAAAGGAGCATATTTTACCTGCAGTTCGAAGGATCACATGGCTCGTGATTGCCCTAAGAAGCTAGCGGGAAGTGCAAGTGGTGGAAAAGGAAACAACAACGGTGGTGGTGCATTGACTATCTCTGGACCAACACAATCAAGTCGACCTATTGTGAGGACTTTCAATATGCCTGTGCAGGATGCTATACAGTCTATATGACGCCCCCAAAATAGGTATACATTACCTATTCTGAGTCGCCTAATACATGGTACATAATACAAATACAATCTTAAATATACAACAAGAGCTGTGAATTTTAATACAAATATTGTCTTCTAGACACTATCCACTCTCAGAATAAGTCCTCATTACAATTATTATCACACTATTTCATAGAATAGTGAGGACTACTAATGCTATCATCTGGACCGTCACTCCATTCCATGACTAGTCCCTGCTACGTTCTCATTTCCTGAAGAGAACAATGAAAGCAAAAGGGTGAGCTCAACTAGCCCAGTAAGAAATATTATGACTAAGATAATGCAGAATAAATTATCATTAGTCTTCAACAGTGTTAAACTGATAAAATATAACAAACATCAAGTTTAACTGCAGTGGAACAAGAAGTCCATTAAAAGAGTTAAGTAGAGAATAAAATCTACTATCTTTTATGATTTAAAAAGGTTTTTCATCACTTTTATCGCTAGGACTCAGCTTAATAAATAATCCACATCATCTCTGCACTACGACCAAGGATATTCATTAGTATCATAAACCACAAATTATCCATGCACTACGGGCCAAGGATATTCGTGTATTCATCAATGGTCATGATCATGCCAACAACTGTCCATCAATGCACTACGGGCCAATGAGGACTTTTACCACATCATTTATAACATTACGGTCATGGTTATACCGAATAATCCCTGGTCATAATCATACCAAGTCCATATATGCACTACATGCCACATATGACTTTCAACATAATATAAACATGAGGATGATGACAATGATATAAGAATTTAATAAAACAAGTTAAAGAATTAATTTATCCAGGAACTAATAACGTCCAAATTGTCAACATGATACTTCTTTGTAGAGTAAAATTCAAGAATGCTCAGAAAAATATCTCCATGAAAAGATACAGGATTAAGCGCAAAAATCAAGGATATTCCACTAATTTCATGGAGTATAGAAGTCAAAACTTTAACCAACTGAGTATAATAAAGAATGTAACAAAAGAAATCAACAGGCATGTGATAGACCACACAGACAGGTTATTCCAACAGAATAATAAATAACAGAACCAGGTCATGCGTAAATGCACAGACATGATATTCCAACAGAATAATAAATAATGGAACCGGTTCGATTGAAATTACGACCGATGTGGATGTTCCCACAGAATAATAAATAACGGAACCAGGTCATGCGTAAACACACAGACAAGATGTTCCAACAGAATAATAAAGAATGGAATAACAAAAGAATTTCACCATGTATGCGGTACTTCGCATAGACAGGTTATTTCAACATAATGATAAATAATGGAATAACAGAAGAATTTCACCAAGTATAGGGTAGACCGCGTATACAGGTTATTCCAACAAAATAAAAAAATTGGAATAACAGAAGTTCTCTTCATGAATATGAAAGAAATAATACCCCTTACCTTAGAACAACTGGATATAGGAGTAGTGAAGTAGTAGAATACTTTTCTTCTTTCTCTCTATAGTTTCTCTCTCTAGAGTTTCAGTGAATTCGTAAGAAATAATAAAGGAATGAGCTTCTATTTATAGGATATTGGACTGAATAGTAACTAATTCCTGAACGGTCCAGATTGATTTACTTTTAAACCGACGGTTCAGATTGGTTTACTATAAAATATTCTAATAAAACAAAATATTTTAAATAAAATATAATATATTCTATTTATAATCTAATAAAACGAATAACTTTATACAAGTATTCTTTTTTATATAAAAATTTTTATTATGAAAAACACTATACAGGCACTATGCAAACACTATGCATAATAAAATATAATATATTCTATTTATAGTCTAATAAAACGAATAACTTTATAAAAGTATTTTGTTTTATATAAAAAGATTTTACTATGCAAAAAAATACTATGCATAATAGAATATAATATATTCTATTTATAGTCTAATAAAACAAATAACTTTATAAAAGTATTCTATTTTATATAAAAAAGATTTTACTATATAAAATACTATGCATAATAAAATATATTATATTCTAATTATTGTCTAATAAAACAAATAACTTTATAAAAGTATTACATTTTATATAAAAAACTTTTCTGTTTTATTACATTAATAATACTAATAAAACAAAATTTATATACATATATAAACTTCCGTGACTTCATAAAAAGACACCTCAATATATTTAACAACATTTATCATCATTATTATAATTCACAATATTAATCGACCAGGTCGTTCCCAGGAAAGAGGGGGCTTTCCAATAAGGATTTCTCCCTATTGGCGCGCAATTAGGTGACCAAACCTCTCCTTGGAAGAACTTCTAGACATCGTTAATATTGCAAATAATAATATTAATAACCCTGTCATCTCAATTATTGATTTAATAATATATAAAATATCGACAAATAATTGAATCAAATAACATGAGATACTATGCAACAATTACTGAAGCAATAATTGAACAAAACTGAGTGACTTCTCACCTAAGCATCCATAATCAATACCGTGTGCTATTATGCAACCACGCGTATTATTGTACTTCTACTACCAAGTAGTTCAACAGTTTTAAAGATAAAACTTCCGCCGTTATTTTCATAAAAAATATTTTTGTCGTTTTCTCATTCCGACAA
Organism: Panax ginseng; assembly: GCA_020205605.1. Classification (NCBI taxonomy): domain Eukaryota; kingdom Viridiplantae; phylum Streptophyta; class Magnoliopsida; order Apiales; family Araliaceae; genus Panax; species Panax ginseng. Next base: position 1,361,348 of record JAINUU010000057.1, read on the forward strand.
TAATTCCGTTGTGGGGTCCACCAATGATTGTGCCATCATACGGATATTCCCCGACAAAAATAATATTCCCTGACCAATTGAATATAATACAACAACTTGCATACTTTGTAAAAGTTATAAATATTACCCACAACTATAACATTATATCAAATCCACACCATAATATTAAAAAAAAAATATTTTGAGAAATTTAAATCTTTAATCATAAAATTTGGGGTCTCACAGTCTAAGGATGTGGTGTCAAGTATCATTTCGATTAATGGTATTAATGCTTATATACTATTTGATTCGGGTGCTACTTGTTCATTTATATCCGATGAATTTGCTCAGAACTTAGATTTGCCCCAGGAAGAATTAGAATTTCCCTTAAGTATAGAGATTGCGAATAGGGAAGTGATTCCTATTAGATACATATATAGGAATTGTAGAGTGGTTATAAAAGGTCACGAGTGAGTTTGGTGACTTGGTGAGTTTGACTTCGTCAAAGGTTGTGTTCTTTGACAGTAAGTCACCTCGACAAACAAGTTGTCTGATGGTGATGCAAGCCAAGAAGTTGTTGAGACAGGGATGTGTAGGATACTTAGCCTACATAGTTGACACGCAGAAGAAGAGTGTGAAGCTAGAAGAGATACCGATTATAAGAGATTTTGTAGACGTATTTCTAGATGATTTGTCGGGTTTTCCGCCGGATTGAAAAATTGAGTTCGTGATTGATTTACTACAAGGAACAACCCTGATATCTAAGGCACCATATAGAATGGCACCGGTAGAGATGAAAGAGTTGATGGTGCAATTGCAAGAATTTCTTGATAAGAAGTATATACAGCTGAGTGTGTCGCCATGGGGAGCATTGGTGTTGTTTGTTAAGAAGAAAGACGGATCGATGCAGCTCTGCATTGATTACCAAGAATTGAATAAAGTCACGATTAAAAATAAGTATCCATTGCCTAGAATCGATGATCTGTTCAATCAGTTGAAGGGAGTGAGATATTTCTCGAAGATAGACTTGAGAAGTGGTTATCATCAGCTAATGGTGAGGCCAGAGGATGTACCAAAAATAGCGTTTAGGACTCGATATGGTCATTACAAGTTTCTGGTTATGTCTTTTGGTTTAACCAACGCACCTGCAGCGTTCATGGACTTGATAAACAGGGTGTTTAAACCATTCTTAGATAAATTCGTGGTGGTGTTTATTGATGATATATTGGTATATTCCAAAACCAAAGAGGAACATGTGGAACACTTGAGTTTAACGTTGGAGACGTTGAAAAAGGAGAAGTTGTATGCTAAGTTCTCAAAATGTGAATTTTGGTTGGAACGTGTATAGTTTCTCGGACACGTTATTGATAAGGACGAAATTTCGGTAGATCCATCAAAGGTTGAAGCTGTAATAAACTGGGATCAGCCAAAGACACCGTCAAAAGTACGGAGTTTCTTAGGATTGGCGGGTTACTATAGGCGTTTTATTCAAGACTTCTCCAAGATCGGAACTCCATTGACGAACCTAACTAGGAAGGTGGTTAAGTTTGTTTAGACAGAGAAGTGTGAGGAAAGTTTTCAGGAATTGAAGAAGAGGTTGAGTTCAGCACCTGTGTTATCGTTGCCTGATGATACAGGAAATTTTGTGGTATATAGTGACGCATCGCATAAAGGACTAGGTTGTGTGCTTATGCAAAATGGAAGAGTTATTAAGCATATATGCATCACGACGACAAATTTAAAGATTACGAGAAAGGGTATCCGACTCATGACTTAGAGTTGGCAGCAGTGGTATTTGCCCTGAAAATTTGGAGACATTATCTTTATGGAGAGTGGTGTGAGATATATACTGACCATAAAAGTATATCTTTACACAAAAAGATTTGAATATGAGACAAAGAAGATGGTTGGAGCTGATTAAAGATTATGATTGCAAAATTTTCTATCATCCCGGAAAAACGAATGTTGTTGCTGATGCTCTAAGTAGGAAGGGACGGGAGAAGTTAATGATGTTAACTGCTCAGGAGAAGCTAGTGTCGGAAATGGCTAAGATGGAGTTAGAAATTAAATATCCAACAGAATCCGATGAAAAGTTATTCCAGATGGGAAATAGTTCAATGTTGGTGGATAAGGTGAGAAATGCACAACTTCAAGATGAAGACTGCGGAAAGATAAAATAGAAAATATCTGAAGGTGAGGAAAACAAATTCAAAATCGATTCGGAAGGGTTACTTCGATTCGAAGGGAGGATTTGGGTTCCGCCAGTACTAGATGTAAGACCCCAACTTTAATGAATAAAGAATAATTTTCTCGAAATATATTTTTGAATATTATGGTGTGAATTTGATATAATGTTATAGTTGTGGGTAATATTTACAAATTTTGCAAAGTAAGCAAGTGGTTATATAATATTCGATTGGTCAGGGAATATTAATTTTAACAGGGGAATATTCATACGACGGCACAATCATGGGTGGACCCCACAACGGAAGTATTGTCGTAGTTAGAAAACGAAATAAATATCTTTTTATAAAAATAATAGCAGAAGTTTTACCGTTAAACTGTTGAACTACCCGGTAGTAAAAGTACAGTAATACGCATGGTTGCATAGTAGCGCATGGTATTGATTATTGATGCTTATATGAGAAGTCACTTAGTTATACTCAATTATTGCTACAGTAATTACTGCATCATATCTCTCATATTATTGATTCAATTATTGTCACAGTATCATCTGCATAATATGATATATTATTAAATCAATAATTGAGACGACAAAGTTATTCATATTATTAAATTGTAATATTTACAATGTCTAGAAGTTCTGTCAAGGAGAGATTTGGTCATCTAATTGAACGCCAATAAGGAGAAATCCTTATCGGAAAGCCCCCTCTTTCCTGGGAACGACCTGGTTGTTAAATATTGTGAGTTATAATATTAATGATGAATAAGTTCGTGTTGATTAAAGATGAAATTGATAGTTTCATTGTGTTGGAATTATTAGTGTTAGTGGAAATCGACATTTATTTCAATATTAATTGATGTCTGGAAGTTATCTTGACCCGAATGAGTAATTAACCGGATAAATGAGCAATTAATTGCTATTAATTCACATGATTATAACTATTTGTTCACATGTGTGTACTATTGATTCACATTCCTGTACTATTAGGGGAGTTGGTGCAAGATTGATAATACTTGCATGACTAAGTTAAAAATGGAGGTATAGATGGAAGTACTATACTGTAATTCGTATTTTCACATGATTATAACTATTGATTCACATGATTGAACTATTGATTCACATTATTTACTATTAGGGGAGGTGGTGCAAGTTTGATAATACTTGCAAGACTAAATTAAAAATGAAAGAAAAGTTAAAGGTATTGTATTATAATATTTCGAGCCCCAAAATGTGCAATTATCGAAACTATATTTTCCTATAAATAGAAGCTCATTCTTCCTTCATTTCTCACCAATTCACTAAAGCTATAGAGCAATTATTATAGAGAGAAATTATAGAGAGAAAGAAGAAGAGAAGTCTGCTACCTCTCTACTCCAGGATCCAATTTCTTTCTAAGGTAAGGGGTATTATTTCTTTCGTATTCATGAAGAGAGCTTCTGTTATTCCATTCTTTAATATTATGTTGGAATAACCTGTCTATGCGAAGTACCGCATACATGGTGAAATTCTTCTGTTATTCCATTCTTTATTATTCTGTTGGAATATCCTGTTTGTGCGGATTACGCATGACCTGGTTCCATTCTTTATTATTCTGTGGAATAACCTGTCTATGCGGTCTATCACATGCATGGTGAATTCTTAGTTATTCTATTCTTTATTATTCTGTTGGAATATCCTGTCTGTGCGGATTACGCTAGATCTGGTTCCATTCTTAATTATTCTGTTGGAATAACCTGTCTGTGCGGTCTATCACATGCATGGTGAATTCTTTGTTATTCCATTCTTTATTATTCTGTTGGAATATCCTGTCTGTACGGATTACGCTAGACCTGGTTCCATTCTTTATTATTCTGTTGGAATAACCTGTCTATGTGGATTATCACATGGATGGTGAATGATCCTTCGTATTCATTCCTTATTAAATTTTGGAAATGATCTGTCTACGTGGATTACCGCATGGCGTGTGAAAATCCATTTGTAGTTTCATATATTCTATGATACTCATTTGGTTAAAGTTTTAGCTTCTATACTCCATGAAATTAGTAGAATATCCTGGATATTTGCGCTTCATCCGGTATCTTTTCATGAAAATATTTTTTTGAGCATTCTTGAATTTTACTCCACAAAGCAGTATCATGTTGACAATTTGGACATAATTGATTTCAAGATAAATTAACTTATAAATCTTTAAAATTTATTCTTGAACTTGTTTCATTGAATTATTATGTCATTGTCATCATCCTCATGCTTATATTGTGATGAAAGTCATCTTTGGCTTACATGCATAGATGAACTTGGTATGATTATGACCAAGGATTATTCGGTATAATCATGACCTGTAATGTTATAAATGATGTGGTAAAAGTCCTCAGTAGCCTGTAGTGCATTGATAGACAGTTTTTGGTATGATTATGACCAGGGATTATTCGGTATAGGTATGACCATTGATGATTTAATGAATATCCTTAGCCCGTAGTGCAGGGATGACTTGATGATGTGGTTTATTTATTAAGCTGAGTCTCAGCGATAAAAATTAATGAAAACATTTTAAATCATAGAAGATAGTAGATATCATGCTCTACTTGACTCTTCTAATAGATTGCTTATTCCACTGCAGTTAAACTTGATGTCTATTGTATTTTATCAGTTTAACATTGTTAAAGACTAATGATAATTTATTCTGCTTTATCTTAGTCATAATATTTCTTACTGGGCTAGTTGAGCACACCCTTTCTTTCACTGTTCTCTTCAAGAAATGAGAACGTAGCCGGGACTAGTCGGGGAACGGAGTGACGGTCCAGATGATAACATTAGTAGTCCTCACTATTCTGTTAAATAGTGTGACAATAAATGTAATGAGGACTCCATTGAGTGTGGATATTGTCTAGATGACAATATTCTTATTAAAACTATTAGATTATGTTTTGTCGTATTTTACACGACTGTTGTATAATTAAGTTGTATTTGAATTTTGTACCATGTATTTGGCGACTCAAAATGGGTGATGTATACCTATTTTGGGGCCGTCACAGTTGGTATCAAAGCTTAGGGATATGATCCCTAGCTGAGATGTGAGACAAGAACTAGGAGGGGAGAGACGGGGAATTCCTTCGCTAGTATGACCTACCTAAGTTTATTTGGTATTTAATTGGTCGGTCAGAGTATAGGGATATTATGTGATATGTTAATTAACCCTTGTTTTGTAGCAGTATTTGAAAATGGCATCCGAAAATGTTGAGATAAACAATGAAGTACATGAGACCATTGAGTCACCATAGATTAATGCCCAGAATAATGTGCAACAGGAAGACAATAATTCTCATGTAAACAATAACACCGATAAAATGGTGAACGATGGGATGTTCAGAGGCTTTATAAAATTCATGCAACATAAGGCGAAAACGGCTCCTGTCCAAAATGCAGGTTGAAACACTAACAACTCTCGGACGGTCACCGCTAAGCAGTTCAAAGAGCTGAGACAACCAGAGTTTTTTGGAGAGCCAAAACCACTTAAGGCTGAGACGTGGATAAAGCAGATCAACAAGATATTTGATGTCTTGGGATGCTCCAAGGAGAAAAAGGTTCCCTTTGCCACCTTCATGTTGCGAGCAGAGGCAGATTACTGGTGGGAATCTGTAAAGCGTACTCAACCTACAACACTCAAAATGTCTTGGGAGAAGTTCCAAGAGCTGTTCTATGACAAGTACTTTCCTAAAAGTATTCATCACATGAAGGAGGTAGAGTTCATCAAGCTTGAGCAAAACAATATGACCGTGGCGCAGTACGAAGCTAAGTTGTCAAGTAGTCTCAGTTTGCGTCCCACTTGGTTGATAATGAGGAGAGAATGAAGCGGATGTTTCTAAGAGGTTTGAAACCCGAGATACATTAATACCTAATTTCTCACAAACTGTGTTTGTATTCAGATGTTGTGAATAGGGCTCAGTTATTGGAGCGTGATAATGAGTCAACCCAACCAAGAGAGAGCAACTGACAAGTCGATAATACCATTGGTAGTAGTCATCGAAGCGGTGACAACAAACGTGGAGGGAATCAACATGCCAGAAATGATAATCACTTGGGTGGTAATCATGGCCATGATAATAAGAGTGGACATTTCAAGAAGAGGAGATTCAACAAGGATGGAAAGACGTCAGCACCAGCACCTGTTGTTAAGGAAGGAGAACGACCACCGGTCGTATGTTGTAAATGTGGAGGGGAAGGACACATAAGTCCAAACTGCACGATGTAGTCCAAAGCGTGTTATAATTGTGGAAAAGAAGGTCACCTAGCCCAATTTTGTCGTGCACCAAAGTCAAGTCCAGTTGGGATGGAGGCATCAAAGGGTGTCCCAGACAAGACAAAACCGATAGTTCAAGGGAGAGCGGTTGTCGTAACCTCCCAAAAAGCGAGGAATCTGAACGAGGTGATCACGGGTAAGCTAATCATAAACTCTGGCGAAGTTTATACTTTATTTGATACCGGTTCTACCCATTCCTTTATTTCTCCTACTTGCGCTCAATGTTTAAATTTGACTCCAGAGAAATTAGACTTTGACTTATCTGTTGAAACTCCGTTGGGAGAAACCTTCATTACATCCACGGTTTATAAGTCTTGTTTGATTCAAATCGGTAATCGCACGTTACCTGTCGATCTTATTTCTTTGAAAATACTTGCATTTGATGTGATTTTAGGGGTTGATTGGTTAACTACTCATCATGCTAAAATTAATTGTTTTCGTAAGGTTGTTAACTTTCATATTCCTAACCAACCTATTATGCAAATTCAAGTAACCAAACCACTAAAATAATCACTGTCATATCAAGTCATAAAGCTATTCGTTTATTGAAAAATGGATGTCAAGCTTTCTTAGCCCATGTCACGGATTTAAATAAAGATACGTCAGATTTGAATGATATTTCTATTGTTAATAAATTTCCTGACATATTCCTTGAAGAACTTCCTGGCCTACCCCTAGAGCGTGAAATTGAATTTTGTACCGACCTTGAATCCGATACAAAACCCATTTCCAAAGCCCCATATCGAATGGCTCCTATTGAATTTCAGGAGTTAAAAACCCAACGACAGGAATTGTTAGACATCGGTTTCATTCATCCTAGTACGTCTCCTTGGGGTGCTCCTGTTCTATTCGTAAAGAAGAAAGATGGAAGTATGCGACTTTGTATTGATTACTGGGAGTTGAATCATGTCACCATCAAAAATAGGTACCCGTTGCCTCACATTATTGTCCTGTTTGACCAGTTGTAAGGAGCCAAATTCTTTTCAAATATTGATCTTCGTTCCGGATATCATCAGTTGAAGATTAAAACTGATGACATTCCAAAGATTGCTTTCAGAACTCGGTACGGGCATTATGAATTCCTAGTCATGTCTTTTGGATTGACTAATGCTCCTGCTGCCTTCATGGATATGATGAATCGAGTAGTCAAGGAATATTTGGATCACTTTGTGGTCGTCTTTATTGATGACATCCTCATATACTCCAAAACCCGTGAAGACCATGAGCAACACTTGAGGCTGATACTCCAAAAGCTTCGTGAAAACAAGCTTTATGACAAGTTGAAGAAATGCGAGTTCTGGCTTGAGGAGGTTGAATTCCTTGGGCACGTGATATCAAATCATGGAATATATGTTGACCCAGCAAAGATTGAAGCAATTCAAAGATGGGAGCAACCTAAGTCGATGGATCAAGTACGTAGCTTTCTCAAAACATTGGTTATTATCGGAGTTTCGTAGAAGGGTGTTCTCAAATCGCTACTCCATTAACTCAACTAACTTGAAAAGATACAAAATTCGGTTGGAACGAGGAATGTGAAAAGAGTTTTCAAGAACTCAAGAGGAGACTCATTTCAAAGACTGCTCGACAATACCATCACTGCTCGGAGAGATTTGTCATCTACAGTGATGCTTCAGGCAAAGGGTTAGGATGCGTTCTCATGCAACATGGGAAAGTCATAGCCTGTGCCTCTCGACAACTCAAAGAATATGAGAGGAATTAACCTACTCATGATCTAGAGGTGGCAACAGTTGTTTCTGCGCTTAAGATTTGGAGGCATTACCTGTATGGAGAGAAGGTGGAGATCTATACGGATCATAAAAGCCTCAAATATTTCTTCACTCAAAAGGAACTCAACATACGACAACGACGATGGCTTGAGTTGTTGAAAGATTATGATCATACCATCCAATACCATCCTGGAAAAGAGAATGTAGTAGTTGACGCATTGAGTAGAAGATCATATGCGGGTACGAGTGCAATATTGTCAACGCAAAGACCCATTTTGTATGACTCGGAAAGGATGGAAATAGAGTTAAAGACTCCAGGGACCCATGTGATGATGGCGAATATATGAGTGGAGCCGACTTTAATCGATAAAGTTAAAGCTGCTCAAACTACAGACCTGGAGCTGATGCGTATGAAGAAGAAAATGCAAGAAGGTGCTATTCCGGAAGCAAGAATCGATGAAGAAGGAATACTTCGAGTCAACTCCAGACTTTGTGTTCCTAACAATTCTGACTTGAAGTATAAAATCATGATGGAGGCGCACAACACACCGTTTGCAATCCATCCTGGGAGTACCAAAATGTATCGTGATCTTAGACATACATTTTGGTGGAGCAGTATGAAGAGAGAGATAACGGGGTTTATCTCAAGGTGTCTAACTTTTCAACGAGTCAAGGCGGAGCATCAAGTGCCAAAACGTCCATTGCAACCACTTGAAATTCCAAAATAGAAGTGGGAGCACATTACCATGGATTTCGTTACTGGTCTTCCCAAGGTTTCTCAAGGCATAGATGCGATTTGGGTCATTATTGATAGATTGACCAAGTCTGCTCATTTCTTACCGATACGAGAAACTTTTATACTTGAATATCTTGCTAGTATGTACATAAATGAGATCATAAGATTGCATGGTATGCTAGTATCCATAGTTTCTGATCGAGACCCAAGATTCACTTCAAGATTTTGGGTTAGTTTGCAAAAAGCTATGGGCACAGATTTATGATTTAGTTCGGCATATCATCCTCAAATGGATGGGCAGTCAAAAAGGACTATTCAAACTATTGAAGATTTATTAAGACTATGTGTCCTTGACTTCAAGGGAAGTTGGGACAAGTTCTTACCATTGGTGGAGTTTTCCTACAACAATAGTTATCAAGCAAGTATTGGCATCGCTCCATTTGAGGCGTTGTATGGAAGAAAGTGTCATTCTCCAGTATGCTGGGATGAGGTGGGTGAAGCAACGTTGTTGGGACCGGATTTGGTACGTATGACTACAAAAAAGATTCAAACGATCCGACAACGTATAAAAACCTCACAAGATCAACAAAAGAGTTATGCTGATCTTCATTTAAAAGATGTGGAATTCAATATTGGAGATTATGTGTTATTATGTGTTGCTCCATGGAAAGGAGTTACAAGATTTGGAAAGAGAGGAAAGCTCAATCCTCGATTCATTGGCCCATTTTTAATCCTCGTTCGAGTAGGAACTGTGGCCTATAGAATCGCCTTACCGCCAAGTATGTCTCTTGTTCATAACGTTTTTCACATATCTATGTTACGTAAATATGTGAAAGACCCAAACCATATTATTGAATTAGAACCAGATGAGATAGAGGAAGATTTAACGTATGAAGAGTTACCTGTTAAAATCTTGGATAAGAAGGATCATATTCTACGCTCTAAAGTTATACCTCAAGTTAAAGTTTTATGGATAAACCACAATGTGGAGGAAATGACCTAGGAGTTAGAATTTGAGATGAAATCAAGGTATCCTCACCTCTTCGACATACCAGGTACGCACCCTAATTTCGGGGATGAAATTTCATAAGAATGGGAGGTTGTAAGACCCCAACTTTTATGAATAAAGAATAATTTTCTCGAAATATATTTTTGAATATTATGGTGTTGATTTGATATAATGTTATAGTTGTAGGTAATATTTACAAATTTTACAGAGTAAGCAAGTGGTTATATAATATTCGATTGGTTGTGGAATATTCGTTTTAACAGGGAATATTCGTAAGACGGCACAATCATTGGTGGACCCCATAACAGAAGTATTGTCATAGTTAGAAAACGACATAATTATCTTTTTATAAAAATAACGTTGGAAGTTTTACCGTTAAACTTTTGAACTACCCGTAGTAAAAGTACAGTAATACGCGTGGTTGCATAGTAGCACACGGTATTAATTATTGATGCTTACGTGAGAAGTCACTCAGTTATACTCAATTATTGCTACAGTAATTGCTGCATCATATCTCTCATATTATTGATTCGATTATTGTCACAGTATCATCTACATAATATGAGATATTATTAAATCAATAATTGAGACGCCAAAGTTATTCATATTATTAAATTGTAATATTTACAATGTCTAGAAGTTCTGTCAAGGAGAGATTTGGTCATCTAATTGTGTGCCAATAAGGAGAAATCCTTATCGGAAAGACCCTTCTTTCCTGGGAACGACCTGGTTGTTAAATATTGTGAGTTATAATATTAATGATGAATAAGTTCGTGTTGATTAAAGATGAAATTGATAGTTCCATTGTGTTGGAATTATTAGTCTTAGTGGAAATCGACATTTATTTCGATATTAATTGATGTCTGGAAGTTATACTGACCAGTCGAGTAATTAACCGGATAAATGAGCAATTAATTGCTATTAATTCATATGATTATAACTATTTGTTCACATGTGTGTACTATTGATTCACTTTCTTGTACTATTAGGGGAGTTGGTGCAAGATTGATAATACTTGCATGACTAAGTTAAAAATGGAGGTATAGATGGAAGTACTATACTGTAATTCGTATTTTCACATGATTATAACTATTGATTCACATGATTGAACTATTGATTCACGTTATTTACTATTAGGGGAGGTGGTGTAAGTTTGATAATACTTACAGGACGAAATTAAAAATGAAAGAAAAGTTGAAGGTATTGTACGGTAATATTTTGAGCCCCAAAACGTGCAATTATCGAAACTATATTTTCCTATAAATAGAAGCTCATTCTTCCTTCATTTCTCACCAATTCACTAAAGCTATAGAACAATTATTATAGAGTGAAATTATAGAGAGAAAGAAGAAGAGAAGTATGCTACCTCTCTACTTTAGGATCCAATTTCTTTCTAAGGTAAGGGGTATTATTTCTTTCGTATTCTTGAAGAGAGTTTCTGTTATTCCATTCTTTAATATTATGTTAGAATAACCTGTCTATGCGAAGTACCGCATACATGGTGAAATTCTTCTATTATTCCATTCTTTATTATTTTGTTGGAATATCCTGTCTGTGCAGATTACGCATGACCTGGTTCCATTCTTTATTATTCTGTTGGAATAACCTGTCTGTGCGGTCTATCGCATGCATGGTGAATTCTTTGTTATTCCATTCTTTATTATTCTGTTGGAATATCCTGTCTGTGCGGATTACGCTAGACCTGGTTTCATTCTTTATTATTCTGTTGGAATAACCTGTCTGTGCGGTCTATCGCATGCATGGTGAATTCTTTGTTATTCCATTCTTTATTATTCTGTTGGAATATCCTGTCTGTGCGGATTACGCTAGACCTGGTTCCATTCCTTATTATTCTGTTAGAATAACCTATCTGTGCGGTCTATCGAATGCATGGTGAATTCTTTGTTATTCCATTCTTTATTATTCTGTTGGAATATCCTGTCTGTGCGGATTACGCTAGACCTGGTTCCATTCTTTATTATTCTGTTGGAATAACCTGTCTATGTGGATTATCACATGCATGGTGAATGATCCTTCGTATGCATTATTTATTAAATTATGGAAATGATCTGTCTACGTGGATTACCGCATGGCAGGTGAAAATCCATTTGCAGTTTCATATATTCTATGATACTTATTTGGTTAAAGTTTTAGCTTCTATACTCCATGAAATTAGTAGAATATCCTGGATATTTGCGCTTCATCCGGTATCTTTTCATGGAAATATTCTTCTGAGCATTCTTGAATTTTACTCCACAAAGTAGTATCATGTTGACAATTTAGACGTAATTGATTTCAAGATAAATTAACTTATAAATCTTTAAAATTTATTCTTGAACTTGTTTTATTGAATTATTATGTCATTTTCATCATCCTCATGCTTATATTGTGATGAAAGTCATCTTTGGCTTACGTGCATAGATGGACTTGGTATGATTATGTCCAGGGATTATTCGGTATAATCATGACCTGTAATGTTATAAATGATGTGGTAAAAGTCCTCAGTAGCTTGTAGTGCATTGATGGACAGTTTTTGGTATGATTATGACCAGGGATTATTCGGTATAGTCATAACCATTGATGATTTAATGAATATCCTTAGCCCGTAGTGAAAGGATGACTCGATGATGTGGTTTATTTATTAAGCTAAGTCTCCGCAATAAAAATTGATGAAAATATTTTAAATCATAGAAGATAGTAGATATCATGCTTTACTTGACTCTTCTAATAGATTGCTTATTCCACTATAGTTAAACTTGATGTCTATTGTATTTTATCAGTTTAACATTGTTGAAGACTAATGATAATTTATTCTGCATTATCTTAGTCATAATATTTTTATCGGGCTAGTTGAGCTCACCCTTTCTTTTCTTCGTTTCTCTTCGTGAAATGAGAACGTTGTCGGGACTAGTAATGGGAACGCAAGTGACGGTCCAGATGATAGCATTAGTAGTCCTCACTATTCTGTTAAATAGTGTGACAATAATTGTAATGAGGACTCCATTGAGTGTGGATATTGTCTAGATGATAATATTCTTATTAAAACTCTTAGATTATGTTTTGTCGTATTTTACATGACTGTTGTATAATTAAGTTGTATTTGAATTTTGTACCATGTATTTGGCGACTCAAAATGGGTGATGTATACCTATTTTGGGGGCGTCAAACTAGAGGTTAAAGAGGAAATTCTGAGAGAAGCTCACTACTGACGATATTCGATTCACCCTGGGAGTACAAAGATGTACCAGGATCTTAGACATCATTTTTGGTGGCCGAATATGAAAAGGGATGTGGCTAAATGCGTGGCAAAATGTTTAACATGTCAGAAAGTTAAAGCTGAACATCAAAGGCCAAGCGGATTGTTACAACCGTTGGAGATACTAGAGTGGAAATGGGAGCATATCAATGGATTTTGTGGTAAGTCTTCCAAAGACCCAACAAGGTTACGATTCCATTTGGTTGATTGTCGACCGATTGACGAAGTCGGCACACTTTTTGCCAATTAGGCTTCGAATTACCCTAAATTGGTTAGAAAAATTGTATGTGAAGGAAATTGTTTCAAGACACGGTGTACCTATGTCCATTGTATCAGACAGAGATCCACATTTCACATCTAATTTCTGGAAACGATTACAAGAGTGCTTGGGGACACAGCTGAGAATGAGCACAACGTACCATCCTCAAACCGACGGACAAAGTGAGAGAACCATCCAAACACTAGAAGATATGCTCAGAGCATGTATCATGGATTTCAAAGGAAATTGGGATGACCATCTACCATTGGTGGAATTTGCTTATAATAATAGTTATCACGCGAGTATTGGCATGCCGCCTTATGAAGTGTAATACGGCAGGAAGTGCAGAAGTCCGTTATGCTGGGACGAGGTAGGTGAACGTCAACTATTGGGTCCAGAATTGGTGCAACAGACTGTCGAGATCATCAAGATTATTCGAGCAAGATTAATAGTTTCACAGGATAGACAGAAGAAATATGCCGATCAACATCGACAAAATAGAGAATTCGATGCCGATAGTTATGTTTTCTTTAAAGTGTCTCCCTAGAAGGGAAAATTTTGGTTTGATAAGAACACATGGAAAATAATTAAACAATTGAAAGAAAATAGAATCGATCAAACCCAGTTGCTGATTATAACCCCAACGTGATGTTCAAATCCTCAATAATCTCCAACAACATAAAAGTAGTTCGTAATCAATGATTGAATTCTAAAGAAGAGGTATAAAATATTAAGTCTATGCTTGGATCTTCTATGGAATTCGTTCAAAGCGTAGAACCCTAGGTCTCTAATATGAAAAACTCGTCAAAACTAAAGATAATTGCGTAATATTCATAATGTTTTCCATGTCTCGGTATTGAGACCATATAAACCTGATTATAAACATGTTATCGAATATGCCTTATAGTTTGATAAAGATTTGTCATATGAAGAAGTCCCTGTTTAAATTGTTGATAGAAAAGAGCATGTACTGAGGAATAAAGCGATACCTTCTGTTAAGGTAGTTTGGAGGAAATACAATGCTGAGGAAGCTACGTGGGAACTTGAAAGCGTTATGATGAAGAATTATCCTCAGTTATTTGCTTGATCTTGTATAGCGATTCTGGGGACAGAATCTTGTTAAGGTGGGAAGAATGTAACGAATAAATTTTTTGAGTTGTGATTTTGGGGACATAATCCTTTTAAGGAGGGAAGGATGTAACGATCGAGAAATTTGTAATTTAATTTAAATATTTATTGAATTAAATAAATATTTTAAGTGATTTATTGATGGAGGAAAGTAAATAATTGATGAAATAAATAGTTTCATTGTGTTGGGATTATTTGTGTTAGTAGAAATCGACATCTATTCCGATGATAATTGATGTCTGGAGGTTATATTGTTTAATCGGGTATTCGGGGAACTTTTCGTGTCGGAGTACTATTCACGAGTTACTATTTATAAGTTACTATTCATGAGTTACTATTCACGAGTTACTATTCACCCAGTTACTATTCACTCTAGTATTGTGCATTCGGATATTTGGGTACAATATTGAGGAGATGTGCTAATTTTTCAGACCGTTGGTTGAAGTTATATTAGTGAATCAATATGGACCGCTGATGGAAAGTTATAATAGTGAATCAATATGGATCGCTGGTTTAAAGTTTTAATAGTAAATCAAGATGGACCGTTGCTTTTAAGTTTTAATAGTAAATCAATCTGAACTATCCGTTTAAAAGTAAATCAACTGACCGCCTTCAGAATTAGTTACTATTCAATCCATTCTTCTATAAATAGAAGCTCATTCCTTCATTATTTCTTACGAATTCACTTAAACTCTAGAGAGAGAAATTATAGAGAGAAAGAAGAAGAGTATTCTGCTGCTTCACTACTTTGATATCCAAAGTGTCTTTTACTTAGTAGGGTGTTATTCTTTTTTATTCATGAAGAGAACTTCGTTATTCCATTCTTTATTATTACGTTGGAATAACTTTTGTATGCAGAACTCCTATACTTGGTGAAATCCTTATGTTATTCCCTTCTTTATTATTCATTGGAATATCCTCGTCTGCATGCATTTTACGGGACCGGTTCCGTGATTTATTATTCTATCGGAATATCCTGTCTGTGCGTTTACGCCGGACCTGGTTCCATATTTATTATTCTGTTGGAATAACCTGCCTGTGCTATCTATCACATGCCTGGTGATTTCTTTTGTTATTCCATTCCTTATTATACTCAGTTGGTTAAAGTTTTGACTTCTATAGTCCATGAAATTAGTGGAATATCATTGATATTTGCGCTTCATCCAATATCTTTTCATGGAAATATTCTTTTGAGCATTCTTGAATTTTACTCTACAAAGAAGTATCATGTTGACAATTTGGACGTTATTAGTTCCTGGATAAATTAATTCTTGAACTTGTTTTATTGAATTCTTATATCATTGTCATCATCCTCATGTTTATATTTTTTAAAGTCATCTCGTGTATTCAGAGTGCATAGATGGACTTGGTATGATTATGACCGTGGATTATTTAAGTATAATCATGACCGTAATGTTACAAATGATGTGGTAAAAGTCCTCATTGGCCCGTAGTGCATTGATGGAAAGTTGTTGGCATGATCATGACCATTGATGAATACAAGAATATCCTTGGCCCGTAGGGCATGGATAATTTATGGTCGTGACCCTAATGAATATCCTTGGGTCAGTAGTGCGTGGATGATGTGGATTATTTATTATCTTTGAGTCTCAATGATAAAAGTGATGAAAAAACTTTTAAATCATAAAAGATAGTAGATTTTATTCTCTACTTGACTCTTTTAATGGATTGCTTATTCCACTGCAGTTAAACTTGTTGTCTATTGTATTTTATCAGTATAACATTGTTGAAGGCTAATGATAATTTATCTTGCATTATCTTAGTCATAATATTTCTTATCGGGCTAGTTGAGCTCACCTTTCTTTCTTTGTTCTCTTAAGGAAATGAGAACGAAGCGAGGGACTAGTCGGGAAGCCATGTGATGGTCCAGATGATAGTATTAGTAGTCCTCACTATTACATTAAATAGTGTGACAATAAATGTAATGAGGACTTATTATTCGAGAGTGGATATTGTCTGTAAGACAATATTTGTATTAAAACTCACAGCTTTCTTGTTGTATATTAAAGATTTTATTTGTATTCTGCACCATGTATCTGGCGACCCAAGATGGGTGATGTATACCTATTTTGGGGGCATCACAATTATTGTTAAACCTTGTTAGACTAGCGAACCCTTATTGATTTGACTAGTCCATAGTTGATGAGCGTTCTAAATTTCAGAACCCTTGATGAATTATCCAAACCAAACTTCCTTTGTTGCGGACTCGAACATAAAACTGAGATGAACAACCCTGTATAGGGGATTATTTACGCTTTAGAGTTAAGATATTGTGCACAGTATGGTACTAAGGGTTGATCCCCCTAAGTACGAGAAGAAGAGTCCATAGTCTTATGACTGTTAAAGGTTTCAGGTATAAACACTTGACAACCTAGGACATAGTTCAAGGTCTTATGACCCTCAAAATTTCTTTTGATTCTTGTTATTCGTTCTTGATTCAAAAGTTGAGCTTTTATATCCGAAGTTATTATTCCTCTCGCATGTTATTATTCATTTATTATATTGTTATACTTGTGGACAATCGTTCTCACTCTTGCGTAATAATAACATTGCAGTTAAGAACGAAAGAGCAGACGAACCTTCCACTAGTAAGGGCAAGGGCAAGATTAGCAAGTAATGAAGACTGTTTTATTATTGTGGTTATGTAATGATGATTAGAATTGATGTTACTTAAGATTTATTTGTTATGATTTTCGCACAGATGTTTTAAGGTTAGAGTAACCTGGGATTTATTTATTATGCAGTTGATGTAACCCCATAAGGGGAGATTTATTAATTATTCTATCTATTACATGGTTTGCATTTATTTATGGGTAGATAGATAGATGATATTTGTACAGTGAACACCAAATCCTGTGGAAATGGAAGTACCGGATTTGGGGGTGTCACAAGCAATCTCTTTATTCCTAAATTTTACATTGAAGTTAAGCAATCCTATTGGTTCTATCTCATATATGATTGTACAAGCTCCTGTAACCTAATTCGTTACATCGAGCGAGTTTTACTTTCCTTATTATCATTCGAAGCATATATTGTTTTAATACATTGATTCAAAGAAGATTATTCTAACTCTTCTGAATATAACGCTTTGCATGTATATCATGTTTACTCAATTATATATTGTTGTTATTCAATCTTTGACTTTGATAACCTTGTTCAAAGCTTTATTGTTATATTAAACTTTCAAGTAGTAAGCAAACCTTTATTGATTGAATTAATCTACAATCGAATAGTGTTCTAAAATTCTAGAAACACTAATAAGTTAGTTCTGAGCTAAACTTTCTTTAGTGCGGAAATTCTAAATTCAAGCTGAGACGAACAACCCTAGCATAGGGGATTTTGTACGTGTAACGTTTAGATGTTTGTGCACAATACATGGTACAAAGGGCTGATCCCCCTAAGTACATTAAGAAGGGTCTGTATAGTCTAAAAGACTGTTAAGGTTAAGGTAATAATACCTAAATACCAGAGACATAGTTCGTGGTCTTAAGACCCTTAGATATTAATTTGGAACTTGTTTTCTATTTTTGAATCGTAGAACAAGTTCATTATTGTTCAGCATTCGTTGTTCACTCTCATATTTTTATCATTGCTACTTCCTATATCAGTGAGCAATTGTTTGCTCACTCTTCCATTTAACACTGCAGCTAAAGTTGAGAAAGTCGATGAGCCGTCTACTAGCAAAGGAAAGGGCAAGATGTCCAAGTGTTGAAGACTTATGAGAATTTTAATTTAATGAATTATGTTAAAGACTTGTTTTAATATGTGATGTATTCCGCAAACTTATGTAATAATTTTAAGGTTAGATTACCTAGGATTTATTTTGAGATTATGATGTAACCCTTTAATGGGAGAGATGATTGTTTAAGTTATTTAAATTACGTCTTTATCCTTTGATTATGGGTAGTTAGATGTAATGTTTTGGATAGTGAACACCAAATCTTGTGGGAATGGAGTACCTGGATTTGGGGGTGTCACAATCCTCATGCTTATATTGTGATGAAAGTCCTCATTGGCCCGTAGTGCATTGATGGATAGTTGTTGGTATGATTATGACCATGGATTATTCGGTATAATCATGACCTGTAATGTTACAAATTATGTGGTAAAAGTCCTCATTGGCACGTAGTGCATTGATGGACAGTTGTTGGCATGATCATGACCATTGGTGAAAACACGAATATCCTTGGCTCGTAGTGCATGGATAATTCATGGACGTGATATTAATGAATATCCTTGGCCCGTAGTGCATGGATAATTTAGTGATGTGGATTATTTATTGAGCTGAGTCTCAGCGATAAAATTGATGAAAAACTTTTTAAATCATATAAGATAGTAGATATCATGCTCTACTTGACTCTTCTAATGGATTGCTTGTTCCGCTGCAGTTAAACTTGATGTTTATTATATTTTAATCAGTTTAACACTGTTGAAGGCTAACGATAATTTTTCTACATTATATTAGTCATAATATTTCTTACTGGGCTAGTTGAGCTCACCCTTTGCTTTCATTGTTCTCTTCAGGAAATGAGAATGTAGCCGGGACTAGTCGGGGAACGAAGTGATGGTCCGAGTTGGTGGCTGTAGTAGTCCTCACTATTCTATCAAATATCTGATAATAAATGTAATGGGGACTCCATTTGAGTTTGGATATTGTCTATAAGACAATATTCGTGTAAAAACTCTCAGCTCATGTTGTATAATTAAGTTTGTATTTGTATTCTGTACCATTTATTTGGCGACTCAGAATGGGTGACGTATACCTATTTTGGGGGCGTCAGAGTAGGACTTTAGTTTTCATTCTTCTTGGTAACTCATATTGACCAACTATTCACTCAAACACATTTCATTTCCAAGTTATGCTAGGATAGCTCTCTCGTAGTATTAGTAACTCTTTATGGTACTAACAGCTCCAACTTGGCTTAGTAGCATTATAGCGTCCCCAAATTTCGGTACTAATCACCACGAACCTGTTACACTAATTCTATAACTATTGTGGAAGATATAAACCTAATTTGTTTATACATTAACCTTTACACAAAATCCCTAAGGTCGATAACCTTAACTTATTACCTGAATTCAATTTCCTATCCGACATACAATGTCATTTTTCTTCTCCTATATCCGAAATACTCATTTTAATCTGCAATGCTTATCATGATATAGCAAGGGTGAGCAACAAGTTTGCACAACAAGTTTAAGTTCAAAGAAAAGATATATCATGATTGAAAGAATGAAAAATAAGTTGGATGACATTCAATAATATAACAATTATGAAATAACATGAATCAATTTTCATAACTGAACGACCGAGACAATAAACTTGAATGGCCGATAATGAACAGGAATAAATCAACTGGACCAAATGGTAATGAAGGTGATCAGCCTTTCATACCTGATGAAAATATGCAACATGCACAACGTGCGAATCAACAAATCATAGACATGATGTAATCAACAAGGATTAACCACTAGCATAATTGAAGAATCATAACTCAGGTTAGAGTTAAAGAACTTGCCTGTACAGTCGACTACTGCTACACAATCTATTTTAGCTTCATCTGAAGTCCTAATATTAATAATATCGATCTTCAAATTAGAATAATATCATCACAATAACTACTGCTAATTACAGTTATAAAATAACCTAAACACATTACCACATAATCCTAAAAGTCAATAAAACACATAAGACCCGACATCAAGTCAAACTATTTCAGTCTGAGTTGAGTTCAGTACTATTTCGACATCCCGATTGCCTAATCGGATAATTATCGAGCCTATTCTCAATAAGATTCTACTTAAACACTTATCACATAATCAAATATTAGACTACTCCTTAAACATCGTTATTATTATCGTCCTTTGATAATTCTTTAATCACTATATCATATACATTATGATTTAACACTTTAATCTTATATATTATAAGTATTTCTTTAAAATCTAATAAGTCAAATACTAATTTAGCAACCTGGATTATCCAAACATACCAATCTAGCAACCCAGATTGCAATCCAGCAAACCAGATTGCAATCCAAAAAACTAGATTCCAAATCCAGCCAACTGGATTTTAAATCCATCAACTAGATGGTCAATCCAATGAACTAGATTGCAATCCAGCAAACTGGATTCCAATCCAGCAAACTGGATTCCAATCCAGCAAACTGGATTCAACTGATTTCCAATCCAGCAAGTCTGGATTTACCAATCCTTCAATCCAACAAGCTGGATTCATTATCCTTTTCACAAAAATACCAAATCAAATTATTATTTTTCTATCCTTTGTCCAAACATATATACATATATTTCATACACAAAAAGATTTTTCCATAATTTTTCAACTAGCTTTTGTATTTTTCAAAAAATATTTTTAGTTCGTAGCTTAAGAAATTAGCCCTATCATGTTCAACTCCAGAAATTCCCATCTCTTGACACAATCTTATACGTTTTAACATGAGCCTCCAGTTTAAATTTTGTGGCCATCGGACTTATAGAACTTCAGTTATAGCCGTTTTCGTCAGAAAATCCCAAAAATTTGAAATGGTCATAACTTGGTCATTTTAAGTTGGAATGAGCTGATTTTTGGACAGGAGCTACTTTATATCATATATTTTCATGTCCCAAAAGGCTGGAATTTATTTCACAAATTAAGTTGCCAAAAAATGCCCTTACAAATTCTAGAACAATAGTGTTTTTAAAAAATAACTTTTTCGTACTTTGCTAAAACAGTCCATACGGAAATCTACAACTCCTTTTTCAGTGATTCCACTTGGAGATGTTAGAAAACTCATCATATTATCATTCTAAATTTTTTTTGAATTTTTGAATGTCAGAAAAATGACGAAACTACCCCTAGCAATGACCAGACTAAAACAACATGTTTTTCTTTAAAAGAAACGAAACTGTTTTGGCTAAAACAGCCACTACGGATTGTGTACTCAACATTTTTGAGTGCTAACACTTGGATTTAGTAGTTAACTTACATATCTAGCACCCCTTTTGATGGATTGCAAAAAAGAAGGTGTAGATCAAAAACGGTGGAAATCCAAAATACATAAAAATTTATGGTTTATAAACTCAAAAAATTACTTTTCTTTTCTTTTGATTTCCAACGCAACCAACACCCAATATGGGTATATCTAAACATAAAACACTCATCAACAAGTATATTCATGGTTTTTGAGTTTAGAAACATAAATCTAAGTTTTGATTTACAATAATCAAAATAAAATGAATAAACTAGTTTTTAGAATTATACCTTTTTGCTCCAACCCTTCTCCTTCTTCTTCTTCCCTTCCATGGAAGACCTTACTCTCTCCTCTCCATCTCCTTCAATGGCTGCCGCCCCTCCTCTTTCTCTCTCCCTCTTGAGTTTAGTTTCTTATGTTAGCAAAATGAAGGAGATGAAAGAGAAAAATAAGATAACTTTATTTTATTAAACTTGATATATCACAAATATCTTCACATGCACATCTCCTTTTCTCTTCCATAAACCCATCGGCCATGTGGCCTTTCTATTCTCCACCAATTCTCTCTCTCTCTCTCATTAATCATCACATATTACTTGTGAGACCCCAAAGTTTATGAATAAAGATTTAAATTTCTCGAAATATTTTTTTTGAATATTATGGTGTGGATTTGATAGAATGTTATAGTTGTGGATAATATTTATAAATTTTACAAAGTACGCAAGTTGTTATATAATATTCGATTGGTCGGAGAATATTCGTTTTATCAGGGAATATTAAATTATTGACGACACAATCATTGGTGGACCCTACAATGTAATTATTATCGGATTAAGAAAATGACAAAAATATTTTATGAAAATAACAAATGGAAGTTTTACCGTTAAGCTGTTGAAACACCGATGTTAAATAATGAGAATCTGGCGTGGTTGCATAGTAGACACGGTATTGATTATTGATGCTTACGTGAGAAGTCACTCGCTTTTGTTCAATTATTGCTTGAAGAATTGTTGCATAGTATCTCACATTATTTGATTCAATTATTGTCGATATTTTTTTATATTATTAAATCAATAATTGAGATGACAAAGTTATTAATATTATTATTTGCAATATTAACGATGTCTAGAAGTTCTGCCAAGGAGAGGTTTGGTCACCTAATTGCGCGCCAATAGGGAGAAATCCTTATGGAAAGCCCCTCTTTCACGGGAACGAATTGGTCGATTAATAGTGTGAATTATAATAATGATGATGAAGTTTTGTTTTATTAGTATTATTAATGTAATAAAAAGAAAAGCTTTTTATATAAAACATAATACTTTTATAAAGTTATTCGTTTTATTAGACTATAAATAGAATATATTATATTTTATTATGCATAGTGTTTGCATAAAGTGCTCGTATAGTATTTGCATAGTAAAACCTTTTTTATAAAAAATGAATACTTTTATAAAGTTATTCGTTTTATTAGATTATAAATAGAATATATTATATTTTATTTAAAAGATTTTGTTTTATTAGAATATTTTATTAAATCAATCGGGATCGTTCATGAATTAGTTACTATTCAATCCATTCTTCTATAAATAGAAGCTCATTCCTTCATTATTTCTTACGAATTCACTGAAATTCTAGAGAGAAAAACTGTAGAGAGAATTCTTCTTTTATAATCTTGAGCGTATTTCTTTAGAGTTTAAGAAAGCTTTGAGCGTAGTGCAAGTTTTCTTCAAGTACATTCTCTACCTGCAGAGTGAGTACTCTTCTTCTTTATAAGGTAAGGGGTATTATTTCTTTTGTATTCATGAAGAGAACTTCTGTTATTCTATTTTTTATTATTTTTGGAATAACCTGTATATGGGGACTACCCTATACTTGGTGAAATTCTTCTGTTATTCCATTCCTTATTATTCTGTTGTAATAACCTGTATATGCATTGTACCGCATACATGGTGAAATTCTTCTATTATTCCATTCTTTATTATTATGTTGGAATAACCTGTATATGCGAAGTATCGCATACATGGTGAAATTCTTCTATTATTCCATTCTTTATTATTCTGTCGGAATATCCTCGTCTACATCCATTTACGCATTTGATTCGGTTCCATTATTTATTATTCTATTGGAATAACCTTGGTCATGCAAGATTACATCATGCATGGTGAATTTCATTGTTATTCCATTCTTTATTATTTCGTTAATATCCCGCTGCAAGCGTTACGCATGACCTGGTTCCGTTATTTATTATTCTGTTGAAACATCCTGTTGGTGCGAATTTTGCCTATTCTTGTTCCGTTATTTATTATTCTGTTGGAATATCCTGTCTGTGCGTTTACGCATGACCTGGTTTCGTTATTTATTATTCTGTTGGAATAACCTGTCTGTGCGGTCTATCACATGCCTGGTGATTTCTTTTGTTATTTCATTCTTTATTATACTCAGTTGGTTAAAGTTTTGACTTCTATACTCCATGAAATTAGTGGAATATCCTTGATATTTGTGTTTCATCCAGTATCTTTTCATGGAAATATTCTTCTGAGCATTCTTGAATTTTACTCTACAAAGAAGTATCATGTTGACAATTTGGACGTTATTAGTTCCTAGATAAAGTAATTTTTGAACTTATTTTATTGAATTCTTATATCATTGTCATCATCCTTTATATTATGTTGAAAGTCATCTGTGGCCTGTAGTGCATAGATGGACTTGGTATGATTATGACCGTGGATTATTCAAAGATAATCATGGTAGTAATGTTATAAATGATGTGGAAAAAGTCCTCATTAGCCCGTAGTGCATTGATGGACAGTTTTTGGTATGATTATGGCTATGAATTCTCTTTGGCCAAGTGTGCAAAGATGAATTATTTTATGGCATGATCGTGACCATTGATGAATACACGAATGTCCTTGGCCCGTAGTGCATGGATAATTTGTGGTCGTGATACTAATGAATATCCTTGGTAGTAGAAAAGGTGGATGATGTGGATTATTTATTGTCGAGTCTCGTGATAAAAATGATAAAAAACCTTTTAAATCATAAAAGATAGTAGATTTTATTCTCTACTTGACTCTTTTAATGGATTGCTTAATCATCATTGTAGTTAAACTTGATGTCTATTGTATTTTATCAGTTTAACATTGTTGAAGACTAATGATAATTTATTCTCGTATTATCTTAGTCATAATATTTCTTATTAGGCTAGTTGAGCTCACCCTTTCCTTCACCGTTTCTTCTGTGAAATGAGAATATAGCCGGGACTTAGAGTGGGAAGCGGATTGTGAGTCAGGATAATAGCATTAGTAGTCCTCACTATTATGTTAAATAGTGTGATAATAAATGTAATGAGGACTCAATTGAGTGTGGATATTGTTTAGATGATAATATTTGTATTAAAACTCACAGAATATGTTTTGTCGTATTTTACATGACTGTTGTATAATTAAGTTGTATTTGAATTTTGTACCATGTATTTGGTGACTCAAGATGGGTGATGTATACCTATTTTGGGGGCGTCACATTACTTACTAGCTTAGGAAAAATGGTGTCTCCTTAATATAATTGACACCTAGCTTAATTGGTGAATATCTTTTGCACATGTGGTGTTTAAAATTGATGACATGCATCTACCTTCTCCTCTCCTTTTCTCTCCACACATTTGCCGACCAAGTGGCCTTATATCTTTCAAGTTTGGTTTTCTTTTAATGCTCTAATTAGTGTGCTAAAGGTCCAAAATACCCCTCCATTAATTGGGCTAAACTTGGGCCATTTTATTTAATAAATTTACTTAGTCAAATCACTACAAAAAAACGGGGCTTCAGCAACAACCGATTTTCGTTTCTAAAGGTGCCAAATTTCATTGCAAAAGGGTTTTGGCAACGAATTTACTGTCGTTGCGTCTTTCGTTGCACAATGAGCGTTGCTAATTGTTCCGCAACAAACGTATTTTTTTCGTTGCCAAAAGTAAAACATTTTGCAACGAAATTTGGCTTTCGTACAGAGATATCGATCCTTTAGCAACAAAATGTATTGTTGCAGAATAATTAAAATTGCGTTGCAAAAAAGCCTATTTCGTTGCAAAAGCCTTCTAATTGGCAACGAAATGAAATCTTTTTTTTGCAACAACCATGCATTTTCTTTTCAATTGACACCATTTTGCAACGACATTTTTCGTTGCAGTAAATTATGAAAATTGTTGCCTAAGCTTGCTTTAATTGCGGAATATAAACTTTTTAGCAACGATTTTTCGTTGCTGATTATATTATTTGGCAACGACATTATGCTGAATTAGCAACGAAAATGTTTATTGCTGGTTATTTTTCAATAGCAACGAAAGTCGTCGATTAGCAACGACATTATATGTTGCCATTTCTTTATATGTGCAACGAAAGTTGATATGATTTGCAATAATAAAAAATATTGCATTTTATTTTAGTATTAGCAACAATATCCTCTCCGTTGTTATTATGTTAATTTTTTGTTGCCAAATAATATGTTTTTAATGCCATTAGCAACGAAAATTTGTTGCTAAATGTATAAAAAATTGTTGCTATATTAAAACTTGTTCAATGCTTTGGTAACGAATTATATTGTTGCCAAATCAAAATTTGACATTCTTTTTGTGTACCGGTGGCTCAATGTTCCCATAGCAAATAATGGCAAAAATACAAAAAACTAAAATATTATTAACTTAATAAAATCATCCACTACATAATCATTCATTATCTTTACAATTAACCATCTAAAGCTACCACAGTTCTTCAATCAAAGTATATATCTACATATATAGAGATAATACATTAATAAATACATTAATGTTCCTAGCTTAAAGTTATTTTGCAGATACTTAAGCCATGGTGCATCTCAAGTCAGCATACCACCAGAGTTGGTGACCAGGTTGATACAATAATGTGATTTTAATAACTTAATACAAAAAGAGTATGTGGATGTCCTAAAGGATTCAGAATGTATATAATGTCATTCTAATAACATGTTGTATCCCACCACCACCAAATGAATGCCCACAAGGCAATATCATCGCATTAACCATAAGTGATCCTCTGCATAACCGAGAAAAATAACATAAATGCAGAGTGGAAGTACCAAAGACATGCATTAACAGAATCAGCAACTCAATTACAAAAAGCAGCAGTACCAGGAGTATCAAACCACCAATCAAGCTATGCAAGGAACTTCTAGTCCATCATAAAGAACAAGCAAAGTTGTGGTGTACTTAATAGAAAAAAAGTATTAGAGGGCTATACCTTATCAAAGTGACAAAGCTAAAAACTTCATTATAGATTATACAAAAAGAGGATAATTGCTAAATCTTTTTTCATTAAGTTGCACTACTAAAACCTTTATGCTAGAGAATGGAAATAGTCATATCAGTGATACAAATAATAGCAAAGAATTTTGTAACTAAATAGCTCAAGTGGTTCCACTTAAAAATACTAAATGAGGGGAGTAATTGAAACCCCATACATAGATCTAGGGTAAAATTTCCAAAAACAAAACATCTATTTTATCCCCAAAAGAATTCCAAAAACAAGTACAAAGGGGTCCATGACCCATGCTGGACCTCAGGGTTCTGTACTTGACTTGAAAGACAAGTTCTATTATGTATTATTTCAACTTCATGAGGTAATACCACTAAAAACAATACCACTATCAATAATTGTCCACTATAACATCTCTTTCAGTTTTTCAGTTGCGGGACACAACAATAATTCCAAGAAACCATTACAAAACACCAAAAAATAATTGTACCTTTTTTAGATACTTTTTGTTTAGTTTCAATGCTCTAGTGCAAGCTTTTTTGGCATCTAGATTTCCTGTCATGTCGTTCAATATATATCTGAAATCAACAAAATAAATTTGTTTTAAATAAAATGAGCTGATAGGAAACAGTCAGGTAGCTACTGGATACATTGTATATATTCTCTTAGACCTAAAAATCACGCACCTCAATAAACTAATTTTTCAACTAACAAACATGCACCTCAAGAAACTAACTCACTGTGACGATGGTGCAGTGTATCTCTCAGAACCAACAAGCATGCAAGTAAAACAAACTGTAAATTTAAACTGTCTTGATGAATATATGTCTACCTAACTGAAAATAACTTTTGAAGTGGACGTTTTTACATAATTAAATTTTCTGAACTTATCAAATTCAAAATAGAGATAGATAGACTTGTCATACTCTTTGGAGCAGCTGGGTATATGTCAAACTGCCACCAGCACTAGGTTCGTTTCCTTCCCAGTTTATTGCAATTTTGTCACCAGTCCCAGACTCGATGTTTCTATCCAAGCAATTATAACATATGTTGGTAATACCACCCTTGAACCACTGATCAAAACAAAGACACCCGAGTCAAATTGATATACAAACAAAGGACTAATGAAATTCATTACCAGTGGCATCATCAAGTTGAAAGGAAAAATGCACAAAAGGAAATTAATACCAATAGTAATCCAAAACAAATGAAAAATGAGACACTGCAATCAATATTTTCTACAAACAAGTCAATTTGATGGTAAACTAGTATTATTGGCAATTTTAGATAACTAGAGTCAACCCTATTTATAGTGTATTTCGTGTGGGTTAACACAAAATTAAAGCTCAACATAAATATGATTTTCAGATCTACTTAACAAATGACGAGAAAAGGATGATGACCTTTTCAAACATTCAATGATGAGGAAAACTAGCCCAAAGTTGAAGCCTGCCACCCTTCTTTGGCAATCATTATTCAACCATTTGTCTATTTTTTTTACTTAGCGTTTCTTCTATTTTTTAAGGAGAGTATGGCGAGAAGTGAATAGGGAATTACGTCATCAATAGTAAAGACACCAACTTCCAATGAACTATTTTAAAGCCTTAAAGAAGTTTTATCGCATTAGACATGAGTTAACCAAAAATTCAACTGAAAATAATGCAAACATTACAATATTGATCAAGGCAAGTGACAAACGATTAACTTAAAACCAGTAGAAAAGCAGAAGGGTTGTTTTCTCCACTAATAGGGTAGAAGAGCCACATTTACCTATCTTTTTTTGTTCTGTAACTGCTATTCAAACATTTAAATCGATCACTTTGGATGACAAGCCTCAAACTTAATAATTTCATTGCAGAACTTTTAGTCATCTACATATATTGCATTAACAGAACAAAGATTCTTATATCAGAAGACAATCTAAAACAAAACAAAAACGAAAATGAAAAAAAAGAGCTTATAGAAAACTATAATAGCCACTAAAAAGAACATACAAAACTAGATAAAACATGTCCACCTATGGTCGTATGGCTAAACATCATACAACAAATATGAAACATAACCCACATGTTGGTTTACAATGATAGTAGGTGGATAAACTGAGCAAATAAGTAATAATTCACTCCTAAGTTTTTTTATGTATATAAGCTAACTTAATCCACTACTAAGTTTTTGCATGTATAAATGACACCAAGCAGCAAATAGAGCGTAACAAAATTATAAGCCATTGTTAAAATTTAATAAAAGTCAACAAAATCAAAGTATTCGACATACATTAACCTAATTGTGAGTTGGAATCTATGACAAACAACTCGAGATTAGCTAAGCAATATCAACGAGAAAAGAACCTCTACTTAGTAAAACTTATATGAAGATGTAAAAACTTTGATCTATATAGTTTTTATATACCATTAGCAACAAAGAAAAGAGATATATATAAATAAAGGTAAAAAGATAACTGAACTAACCTGGAAAGACAAGTAAGTCCTTTTTGAAACACAAGAACAATGAAATGAATGGTCACAAAGTGTGGTCTGAATTGCACTTGTGTCGTGGTCCAATCTGTAAAATCCCAAATTTTACGAATAAAGATTTAATTTTCTCAAAATATTTTTTTAAGATTATGGTATGAATTTGAGATAATGTTATAGTTATGGATAATATTTATAAAATTTTGAAAAGTATGCAAGTTGTTGTATAATATTCGATTGGTCAGGGAATATTCTTTTTATCGGGGAATATCTGTACGATGGTACAATCATTGGTGGACCCCACAACGGAATTATAGTCGGATTGAGAAAACGAAAAAATATTTTTATGAAAATAATGGCGAAAGTTTTACCGTTAAAACTGTTGAACTACTTTCAGTAGTAAAGTATACGATGTCTGGCGTGGTTGCATAAGAGTACACACCGGTATTTATTATTGATGCTTACGTGAGAAGTCACTCGCTTTTGTTCAATTATTGCTATAGAAATTGTTGCATAGTATCTCACGTTATTTGATTCAATTATTGTCGATATTTTATATATTATTAAATCAATAATTGAGATAACAAAGTTATTAATATTATTATTTGCAATATTAACGATGTCGTAAGTTACGCCAAGAGAGGTTTGGTCACCTAATTGCTTGGCGCCAATAGGAGAAATCCTTATTGAAAGCCCCTCTTTCCCGAGGAACGACACAGTCGATTAATAGTGTGAATTATAATAAAGGAGATAAGTTTTGTTTTATTATTATTATAAATTTAATAAAACAAAAACTTTTTATATAAAATAGAATACTTTTATAAAGTTATTCGTTTTATTAGACTATAAATAGAATATATAATATTCTATTATGCATAGTGCCTGCATAGTGTTTGCATAGTAAATTTTTTTTATATAAAACATAATACTTTTATAAAGTTATTCGTTTTATTAGACTATAAATAGAATATATAATATTCTATTATGCATAGTGTTTGCATAAGACTACATATAGTGTTTGCATAGTAAAATCTTTTTATATAAAACATAATACTTTTATAAAGTTAATCGTTTTATTAGATTATAAATAGAATATATTATATTTTATTTTAAAGATTTTGTTTTATTAGAATATTTTATTAATACTGCATAGTATATTAATATGGACCATCCGTTTAAAAGTAAATCAATCTGGACTATTCATGAATTAGTTACTATTCAGTCCATTCTCCTATAAATAGAAGCTCGTTCCTTCATTATTTCTTACGAATTCACTGAAACTCTAGAGAGAGAAACTAAAGAAAGAAAAAAGAAAAGTATTCTGCTATTTCACTACTCCTATATCCAGTTTCTTCTAAGATAAAGGGGTATTATTTCTTTTGTATTCATGAAGAGAACTTCTGTTATTCCATTCTTTATTATTCTGTTGGAATAACCTGTATACGCGGAGTACCCTATACTTGGTGAAATTCTTCTGTTATTCCATTCTTTATTATTTTGTTGGAATAATCTGTATACGCGGACTACCCTATACTTGGTGAAATTCTTTTGTTATTCGAGATTCTTTATTATTATGTTGGAATAACCTGTCTATGCGAAGTACCGTATACATGGTGAAATTCTTCTATTATTCCATTCTTTATTATTTTGTTGGAATAACTTGTATACGCGGACTCCCCTATACTTGGTGAAATTCTTCTATTATTCCATTGTTGCCTCTTTTTCAGTTCTAACAAAAAGAGCTCTAACTCATGCAAGCATAAATGTGTCAACAGATAATACAGAGTAAGTAAAGTATCGATCCCACATAGAAAGTTGTCAAATTTAAACTACCATGCATCAATTAAATCACAATATTTATATGCTTAAACTAATGACTATATTGGTGAATTACTCTAATTGCAATTAACAACTAAAACAAGAATAATAACGGAATAAACCAAGTCTGGAAATAATGGGATCCTAACTTCATTTAATACTTCATCTAATTACCACTATCATTTAAGAATTGTTCACGTATCATAGGAAAGTAGCCAAGAGCACTAATAGAGTCATAGCCATTTTTCAATGCACTAAGAAGCATCCACAAATGATAGACTCCATGTAATCATCAATATAACCAAAATCACTATATATCTATGTGAAATTGCAATCAAATTGAATTTAAACTCAAGCCCTTATTTTAACTCATACGGTGAATAAGTATATGTCTATCTCATTCACGAAATACACAAGCCATATAAAACAGCCCCATATATATATATGCTATCATGACTACAATCCATACTCGCATGTTCATTGTCAATTCCATAAAAGTACTGAAATGAATGGTGATCAAGCATTCATACATGCAAAACAATCATAATAGAATTTCCATATGATATGTAAAACAACACCAGCAATCAAGCATGCAACTAAACTACATATTAAAATCCGTTAGAATCCCATAATAGAGTTTAGTTCATGACTGAACCAAAAGCCATTATGGGATCAAAGCTAAACATGATTAACAAGCAAATAATTGAAAGATGAAGGATAGAAACGATCAAACCCAATTGCAGATTGTAAACCAATATCAACGTTCGACTCCTCATAAAAATCCAGCAAAACAATAATAATAATCCATAATAACAGAAAATCCCAAGAAGAATTCGAAAAGATGGAGTTTAGGCTTCGTTCTTCGTTGGAATCTCTCCCAGAGTGTAAATCATAGTTACTACTATGAAAATACGTCAAAAGTAATCAAAGTTCTCTCTGACACCAGTCAGATATCGTTTAAAACAAATTACAACCCTTTTAATTAAAAATTAAAATAAAACAAATCAAGAGTTTCAGTATCATACAGCGCCACGCCGCTTCTTCAAGTAGAATCACATGCGGTGTGAGACTGCATCAGAAGTCATGTTATCCGGTACGGGTGCTCACGCTGAGCGCCGTCCCCAAGCTTATCCTATCGCATGTATCAAGGCGACTTGCGCAATCTATGGATTCTCGGTTACGCATCAGACCGATCTATTCTATCGCTTCCTTCCTTTGTTCCTCCATGCTTAGTCTTCTGCTCCATTTGATTCCTCATGCAACACATATCCTAGCTTGTGCCTCACCTCATTCATCCATTAACTTCGTGCCCTCTAATACCACCAAATTAGGTCGTTTTCTGCACTTTTTCACCCAAAAGGAGTTCTCAGTACATGTAATGCAAAATAACAATAAATGCAACTAAAACAGACTAAAATGTACTTGAGATGGGCATAATTCGCGTAAATTGATATCCAATAAGTAGGTATAAAACCCACTTATCAAATACCCCCAAACTTGAACCATTGCTTGCCCTCAAGCAATGCATGCTAAATAATAATGAAAATGCCACTACACTACTATGCAACTAAGCTACGATGCAATCTAGTCTGACATAGTTCCAGCTCTAATAGAATTTCAGTCCGAATTGCCTCAGTGAATTATCCAGATTCAAGAATACCGTTTCAACCCAAACTATAGGCATAATATTGTACACTCAAATAATTCATACATGCTATAGAGATGCTGTATGTGTGTGTGGTGTTCAAAAAAACTTGACTTAAGCAAAGAATACACATGTTACAATGCTCAAAATAGAAAATTATAGTCTAAATCAAGACTCATGTATACTCATGCAACACAGACTGTTTCAACATATCAACACCAACTAAGGTTCTACAATGGGCTTAACTGCTTTATTGCTACTCACGAGGGCGATTTTCGCTCTTTCCCGCGGTGCTTATTGCTATTTTTCTTTTCTTTTTCTCTCTTTTTTTTACATGGCTGCGCAATATCTTATTCCATTAGGCAACGCTGCTACCCCTTAGCGAGCTTTCAACCAACGACTCCCAGACCATGAAAGACCTTAGGGCGCTAGGTGTAGAGACAATCCCCTCGGGCGTATTTACTCAAGTAGCCAGGGCCCCAAAATAAGACTAGCCACGTTACTGCTATTTAATATTTCCTTTTTTTTATACATAGCATACCCCTGTTTTCCCAAGGTTTGAATGTCAATGTTTTTCAAGTCTACATGCATATTCCACATATTTCTCTTTTTAAAACTACATTTACTATCAAGCACTACAACACATACTTCTTATACCTACAAGTGATTGTGAACACATTCGTGCAAACCGAAAGCATTTAAACAGCAACATGAATTTCACGTGTAAAACATTATATCTCAGCTCATGTCATCCACAATACTCAAGAATCTTTCAAAATTCACTATCATCATTGGCTAGACAAAATTTCTATAAAGCTAAACATTGTGAGACATGCAAACTAAAATATACTAGCACAAGAAATAATAACTAAAAATTAAAAATTTTCTGCAAAATTAAAACTAAACATGCAAAAACTAAATGAAACTATATGCAACTATACTACAACCCCAATACCCTGAACTTATAATATTTAATGCCCCATTGAATGAAGGTAAAGGGTACAGAAAAACTCCCCTAATTATCGGTTGTACCACCCTCCTCGGGTGGTGAATCTGGTGGTGGATATGGCACTGATGTCCCAAACTGAGGCCATTCTAGCATTGTTCCTTGTTGCGCAAAGGCTTCGGCCAAAGCCCTCGTGAGACCCATAGCAAACGCTCCAAAATTGTCATATATAGTATCAACCCTTCACTCCAACCTTTGGAGCTGGCAATCACCATGAGGAGCTTGTGGTTGTGTCGAGGGGCCCACCTCATATGTCCGAGGTGGCTGTTGTGATGGCTCGGGAAATGTGGGCTGAAGGATAAATCCTCTTCCGGGTGGGTGTGGCACGCCTCCGGCCCAGTCCTCAAATTTAGCAATTGTGGCATGTATGATGTCCTGGCTTGGATATTGCATTTGTTCGTTTCCCCAGTTGCATCCCTGATGAGCACATAGCATTGCTACCACTGAAGCGTGTGGAATGCTCCCAGTGTTGCCTCCCCACAGATATCGTAACATATTCTGGTGGATGAGATGGCCAACATCAATATACTTGCCCGTAATTATACCCCACAGAATTATAGCCCTTTCCGCCATGATCGCATGCTGATGAGACGAAGGCAATAGCTTGGCACATATGAACAAATTCCACGCCTTGGCATATCGATTCAGTGCGGCTGCTGGGAATATGCGAGGTTGGTTCGTGCCGACTTTGTAAGTCCACTTCATGCCTGACACGCATAATTTAGCAATAACAAGCTCCAAGTCTGTTTCCATATGTGCCCTTGTGATTCAATTAGCAGCCCCTCTTGGTGGTGTCTCAGTGAGTCAGAAAATGGTTCTGATGGCGGGAGGTCTATAGTCTATCTCGAATCCGCGAACCATAGAGATACCGCTCATGGTGACCTTGGCATTGGCATAAAACTCATAGACTATGCTCATCGGAACAGGCGTGGGGGTGGCAGTCAGTCAACCCCAGCCTCTCTTTTGAATCATGGCACACAATTGCCCATTCTGTCCTTCTGGTTTGAATCCCCGTTCTCTGATAAACGTCTTTGCCACTATTCGATAGTACTCCTGTTGGGCTTCCAAACACAGGAACTTGGTGTGGTCGACGATGTCTTCCCCGTGACTGTCGGAGGAAGATGATGAGGAAGAAGATGATCGTGCTATCTTTGGGCCCATTTGAAGATAATTGAGCGAGAATACAGATGAAATTACTGAGAGAGAATGAGAGCTTGTGATGTGATAACCTTCAAACTTGTTTCTGCCAACAAAATCAGAAACCCTAGCTTTATAGCAGTGGATGAGAGCGTGGGTATGGGCCTTGAACGTGGAGATGATCGTGGGAATGTGCTGAGATTAATGGCTTGGATTTGTAACTCGTAGAGAGGAAGATGATGAAACGTGCGTTATGGAGACTGAGAGAATTTCGCTTCTGTTATGATATCAAATGAGAGTCCAAATGGTCCCCAACACGTTTTAAAAAAAATTTAAAACTGCTTCTGTCCGGTGTCGATCGCGACCACATGAGCATTCAATGTGTTTCATGCGCGGGCAGGCGAGTGGTATTCTTGGTTTGGTATGTATAGGAGCCATGGCGGTCTTATCTTTATGTTTATCGGCGGTCACAAGTATAACCTCGCTTCTTCTTTGTGTTTACTCCATCGCCTTATTAATGATGCTTTCCATGATGGTCCCTGCAAAGACATTAATGCACATTGTTAAGGCATGAATTAGTGGCCACATACTGCTAACATCTTGCAAATATTCGCAAAAAAATTCCTGCTACACACTCAAGCATGAAAATCTGATATACTTTAAAAAATGAACTAGATATAACTCACTAAAATAATCTAAAATGAATAACTAAAAAGTCAATGGAGGTAGAAATAATGGGTTGCCTCCCATCAGGCACTAAGTTATAGTCAATTAGCTTGACTGTCTCTGAATTTCACGTCACATCAAGAATTGAGGTGCCTTCCTTATTGTCCACCTCACCGCAAAATTTAATGACTTCAACTTTCGTCCATGGCTCTACCTTCAACTCTGAATTTTCACCCGTTACACACCTCAACGGTCCATAATTCCCCGATTTTTGTACCTCATCCTTTAGGCCCCGATCCACCAAGTCAACCAGAAAGCATTCTTCTTCATCCATTGGGAAATTTATTGCCTTGAAGACATTAAAGGTGACCTTTTGATCATGTACACACATCGTGAGTTCCCCTTTCTACACATCTATCAAAGTCTTGCCTGTGGCTAAGAATGGTCTCCCCAGTATTATTGGTATGCTTTTGTCCTCCTCGTAGTCTAAGATGATGAAGTCAGCCGAAAATATAAACTTGTCTACCTTTACCAACATATCTTCAACAATTCCCCGTGGATATGTGATGGATCTGTCAGCTAGCTATAATGATATGTTTGTCGGCCTTGGAGCCGGCAATCCCAACTGATTGAACACTGACAAGGGCATCAAATTTATACTTGCCCCCAGATCACATAAACACTTACGAAAACTCATCTTCCCAATTGTGTACGGAATTGTGAAGCTACCCGGATCCTTCATTTTTGGAGGTAATTTCTGTTGAAACACTGCACTACATTCCTCTGTCAAGGCTACCATTTCAAACTCATCTAGTCTTCTCTTCCTTGACAATATACCCTTCATGAAATTTTCATAGCTTGGCATTTGTTCCAATGCCTCGGCGAAAGGTATGTTGATCTGCAGCTTTTTGAATACCTCCAAGAACTTACTGAATTGTTTATCCTCCCTCTGCTTATTCAATCTCTGCGGATATGGGACACGAGGGTAAACTGGGGGCTCTGAACTTTTGAACTTCTCCTCTGAACCTGCTTTATCTTTTTCTTCATGTTGCACCTCAGACTTTTCCAGATTTTCTTCATCACCAGGTACTATTCATCTCTCATCGCACCGCTGCGTCTCCTTAGTGTATTCTCGAAGCGGACGCGTGACTGCGTAAAGACTGCCAGATCTTTTCCAGATCTCAATGTGATAGCTTCGCACTGTTCCTTCCCGTCTCTTCCCGGATTTGTCTCTGTATTACTTGGCAAGGAACCTTGGCGTCTGTTATTAAGCATGTTTGCCATTTGCCCCATCTGAGTCTCCAGATTCTTGGTATCCACTGCTTGGCTTTTAATCATCACCTCTATGTTTGCCATGTATTTCAACATCATTTCCTCCACTTCTGATTTCTTTTCTTACTGAGGTACAGTTGGAGTGTGATGTTGTTGTTGTTGCAAAAATTCTGGTGGAAACGGTGGTTTTTGTGTGAACTATGGCTGAGATGACTGTGACTAAAATTGTTGAGTCGGCTAAAACTGACTATGCTGATTCCCTTGGTTATTCGACCAACTGAAGTTTGAGTGATTGCGGTTGTTGGGGTGGTATGTGTTCTGAAACTGACCTTGGTCTTTTTTGTAATTGCTCACATACTGTACTGACTTCGAGCTAATATCACATTGATCCGTGGAGTGTGACCCCGCGTAAATCTCACATACGAAGGAAACTGTTTTCACTTTGCTCTCTGCTATTGTGTCTATCTTCTTTGCCATCGCTGCCATCTGTGCCGACAACTGAGTAATCGCATCTACCTCCAACACACCTGCAACCTTGGGTTGTGGCATCTGAGATGTGGGATTCTGAAAATCATTTGCAGCCATAGTCTCGATAAGGGTATAGGCCTCATCATAGCTTTTTGCCCATAATGCCCCTCCTGCAGTTGCATCTAAAATAGGTCTCGATTACCATCCCAATCCATTATAGAAAGTATTGATTACCATCCAATCTGGCATACCATGATGCGAACACTTCCTTAACATCTCTTTGTATCTCTCCCATGCTTCATATAAGGACTCTCCTTGTTGTTGCTCAAACTGACATATAGCTGTCCTCATCTTTGCAGTCTTAGCCATTGGGAAGAACTTGGCTAAAAATTTCTGCGCTAAGTCCTCCCATGTAGTGATTGACCCTGATGGTAAAGAATATAGCCAACTTCTCACCTTATCCCTCAATGAGAATGGGGATAGACTAAGTCTGATAGCATCCTTCGTTGTATCTGAATGTATCACAAATTTTTATAAAGCTCAATAGGTGTTCATTCGGATCATCTGTGGCAGCACCCCCAAACTGAACCGAGTTCTGCACCATCTAAATAGTGCCCGGTTTTATCTCAAAAGTATTCGCTACTATGGCCGGTCTGACTATGCTCGACTGTAGCCCATTTATATTTGGCATGGAATAGTCCCTTAGAGCCTTGTGCTCTTCTCTTTATTTTTCTGCCATGTCTGG
Source organism: Panax ginseng (assembly GCA_020205605.1). Taxonomy (NCBI): domain Eukaryota; kingdom Viridiplantae; phylum Streptophyta; class Magnoliopsida; order Apiales; family Araliaceae; genus Panax; species Panax ginseng. The sequence goes on from JAINUU010000057.1 coordinate 1,399,423, forward strand.
TATGGTACTTTCCAACTGAGCTTGTAAATTTCTTCCCACACTAGCTTTCTAACCTCTTCCGTTAATGTTATCTTGCGCTGGTGTTAATTCTGAGTTGGATGATCTCGTGTGCATAAAAATCTACAAGTACTTGAAATCACAAACAAACAAAAATAGAAATGAGATAAGAATAGATATGTCTAAATCATACAATATAGCTTAAAATTGATGATAATTATTCAAATTAAAATGCCTTTCCCCGGCAACGGCGCCAAAAACTTGTTGCCTCTTTTCAGTTCTAACAAAAAGAGCTCTAACTCATGCAAGCATACATGTGTCAACAAATAATACAGAGTAAGTAAAGTATCGATCCCACAGAGAAAGTTGTCAAATTTAAACTACCATGCATCAATTAAATCACAATATTTATATGCTTAAACTAATGACTATATTGGTGAATTACTCTAATTGCTATTAACAACTAAAACAAGAATAATAACGGAATAAACCAAGTCTGGAAATAATGGGATCCTAACTTTATTTAATACTTCATCTAATTACCACTATCATGCAAGAATTGTTCACGTATCATAGGAAAGTAGCCAAGAGCACTAATAGAGTCATAGCCATTTTTCAGTGCACTAAGAAGCATCCACAAATGATAGACTCCATGTAATCATCAATATAACCAAAATCACTATATATCTATGTGAAATTGCAATCAAATTGAATTTAAGCTCAAGCCCTTATTTTAACTCATACGGTGAATAAGTATATGTCTATCTCATTCACAAAATACACAAGCCATATAAAACAGCCCCATATATATATGCTATCATGACTACAATCCATACTCGCATGTTCATTGTCAATTCCATATAAGTACTGAAACGAATGGTGATCAAGCATTCATACATGCAAAATAATCATAATAGAATTTCCATATGATATGTAAAACAACACCAGCAATCAAGCATGCAACTAAACTACATATTAAAATCCGTTAGAATCCCATAACAGAGTTTAGTTCATGACTGAACCAAAAGCCATTATGGGATCAAAGCTAAACATGATTAACAAGCAAATAATTGAAAGATGAAGGATAGAAACGATCAAACCCAATTGCAGATTGTAAACCAATATCAACGTTCAACTCCTCATAAAAATCCAGCAAAACAATAATAATAATCCATAATAACAGAAAATCCCAAGAAGAATTCGAAAAGATGGAGTTTAGGCTTCGTTCTTCGTTGGAATATCTCCCAAAGTGTAAACCCTAGTTACTACTATGAAAATACATCAAAAGTAATCAAAGTTCTCTCTGACACCAGTCAGATATCGTTTAAAACAAATTACAACCCTTTTAATTAAAAATTAAAATAAAACAAATCAGCAGCTTCAGCCATCGCGCGTGGCCGTGCGCCCTTCTAGTAGAATCCTCGCGCGGGTGCGAGACTTGAAGTAAGTCATGTTGTACATCCGGGTGCTCTCGCATGGCATCGTCCCCAAGCTTATCCTCGTCACAGGCAGCGACTTGCGATCCATGGATTTTCGCTCATCAGATCGATCTGTTTCATCGCTTCCTTCCTTTGTTCCTCCATGCTTAGTCTTCTGCTCCATTTGATTCCTCATGCCACGCATATCCTAGCCTGTGCCTCACCTCATTCATCCATTAGGCTCGTGCCCTCTAATACCACCAAATTAGGCCGTTTTTTGCACTTTTTCACCCAAAAGGAGTTCTCAGTACATGCAATGCAAAATAACATGAAATGCAACTAAAACAGACTAAAATGTACTTGAATGGGCATAATTCACATAAATTGATATCCAATAAGTAGGTATAAAATCCACTTATCATCCATTCTTTATTATTATGTTGGAATAATCTGTCTATGCGAAGTATCGCATACTTGGTGAAATTCTTTTGTTATTCCATTCTTTATTATTCTGTTGGAACATCCTGTCTATGCGTTTACGCATAACCTGGTTCCATTATTTATTATTCTGTTGGAATATCTTGTCTGTGCGTTTACGCATGACCTGGTTCCATTATTTATTATTCTGTTGGAATATCCTGTCTGTACGTTTACGCATGACCTGATTCCGTTATTTATTATTCTATTGGAATAACCTGTCTGTGCAGTCTATCGCATGCCATGTGATTTCTTTTGTTATTCCATTCTTTATTGTACTCAGTTGGTTAAAGTTTTGGCTTTTATACTCCATGAAATTTGTGGAATATCTTTGATATTTGCGCTTCATCCAGTATCTTTTCATGGAAATATTCTTCTGAGCATTCTTGAGTTTTACCCCCACAAAGCAATATCATGTTGACAATTTGGACGTTATTGGTTCCTGGATAAATTAATTCTTGAACTTGTTTTATTGAATTCTTATATCATTGTCATCATCCTCATGTTTATATTATGTTGAAAGTCATCTGTGGCCTGTAGTGCATAGATGGACTTGGTATGATTATGACCAGGGATTATTCGGTATAATCATGACCGTAATGTTACAAATGATGCGGTAAAAGTCCTCATTAGCCCGTAGTGCATTGATGGACAGTTGTTGGCATGATCATGACCATTAATGAATACACGAGTATCCTTGGCCCGTAGTGCATGGATAATTTGTGGTTGTAATACTAATAAATATACTTGGCCGTAGTGCAGGGATGACTCGATGATATGGTTTATTTATTAAGCTGAGTCTCAGCGATAAAAAAAATTGATGAAAATATTTTAAATCATAGAAGATAGTAGATATCATGCTCTACTTGACTCTTCTAATGGATTGCATATTCATTGCAGCTTAAACTTGATGTCTATTGTATTTTATCGGCTTAACATTGTTGAAGACTAATGATAATTTATTCTACATTATCTTAGTCATAATATTTCTTATGGGCTAGTTGAGCTCACCCTTTTTGCTTTCATTGTTCTCTCTGTGAAATGAGAACGAGCGGGGACTAGTCTGGGAACGGAGAGTGACGGTCCGATTATAGTATTAGTAGTCCTCACTATTCTATGAAATAGTGTGATAATAAATATATTGAGGACTTATTTTGAGTTTGAATACTGTCTAGAAGATAATATTTGTATTAAAACTCACAACTCATGTTGTATATTTAAGGTTGTATTTGTATTCTGTACCATGTATTTCGCGACTCAGAATGGGTGATGTATACATATTTTGGGTGTGTCACAGTTGGTATCAAAGCTTAGGGATATGATCCCTAACTGAGATGTGAGACAAGAACTAGGAGGGGAGAAACGGGGAATTCCTTTGCTAGTATTACCTACTTAAGTTTATTTGATATTTAATTGGTTGATCAGAGTATTGGGATAATATGTTATATGTTAATTAACCCTTGTTTTGTGACAGTGTTTGAAAATGGCATCTGAAAATGTTGAGATCAGAAGTGAAGCACATGAGACCGTTGAGTCACCAACGATCAATACCCAGGATAATGTGCAACAGGAAGATAATAATCCTCAAGTAAATAACAACACCGATCAGATGATGAACGATGGAATGTTCAGAGGCTTTATGCAATTCATGCAACATCAGGCAAGAGCGACTCCTGTCCAAAATATAGGTGGAAACACTGGCAACTCTTGGACGGTCACCGCTAAGCAGTTCAAGGAATTGGGACCACCGTAGTTTTTTGGAGAGCCAAAACCACTTAAGGCTGAGACGTGGTTAAAGCAGATCACCAAGATATTTGATGTCTTGGGATGCTCCGAGGAGAAAAAGGTTCCTTTTGCCACCTTTATGTTGCGTGAAGAGGCAGATTACTAGTGGAAATCTGTTAAACGTACCCAGCCTGACGCACTCAAGATGTCTTGGGAGAAGTTCCAAGAGCTGTTGAACGACAAGTACTTTCCCGAAAGTATTCGACACATGAAGGAGGTGGAGTTTATCAAGTTCGAGCAAAATAATATGACCGTGTCGCAATACGAGGCTAAATTTGCAGAGTTATCCCGGTTTGCATCCCATTTAGTCTATAATGAGGAGCGAATAACGCGAATGTTTCTGCGAGATTTGAAACCCGATATACGTCAATACCTCATTTCTCACATACAATATTTATATTCAGATGTTGTGAATACGGCTCATTTATTAGAGCGCGATAATGAGTCAGCACAACCAAAAGGTAACGAGCAACATCACGATAATAATCGTACCGGTGGCAACGACCATCGGAACAATGATAACCATCATGGGGTAAATTATCATGCCAAGAATGGTAACCACTTCGGTGGTAATCATGGCCAAGATAATAGGAGTGGAAATTCCAAGAAGAGGAGGTTCAATAATGATGGAAAGACAACAGCACCAACACCCATTTCAAAGGAAGAAGAACGACCACCGGTCGTATGTTTCAAATGCGGACAGGAGGGACACATCCGTTCAAACTGTACGCAGCAATCCAAAGCATATTTTAATTGCGGAAGAGAAGGTCACCTAGATCAATTTTGTCGTATGGTGAAGTCAAGTCCAGCTGGGATGGTGACACCAAAGGATGTCTCAGACAAGTCAAAGTCGGTAGTTTAAGTGAGAGCGTTTTTCGAGGAACTCGAAAGAAGTTGTCACGGGTAAGTTAATCATAAACTCTTGTGAAATCTATACCTTATTCGATACCGGTTCTACCTATTCTTTTATCTCTCTTGCTTGCGCTCAACGTTTAAATTTGACCCCAGAAAAGTTAGACTTTGACTTATTGGTTGAAACTTCGTTAGTAGAAACCTTCGTTACCTCCACTGTTTATAAATCTTGTTGATTCAAATTGACACTTTCACGTTACCTGTCGATTTTATCTATTTGAAAATACTTGCCCTTGATGTGATTTTAGGAATCGATTGGTTAACTATTCATCATGCCAAAATTGATTATTTTCATAAGGTTGTTAGCTTTCATATTCCTAACCAACCTGTTATATGAATTCAAGCAACCAAACCACTAAAGTTAATCACTGTTATATCAAGCCATAAGTAAAGAGCCCCGATCCTTTCGTTGTTGACTTTCTTGTGTGGAATGCACCGAAGCCAGACTTTTTGTAGGCGACGTCGTGAATGACGGTGGCAAGCTGATAGGTATCAATGTGACGTGCTATCCAAGTCTTGGATGAGGGTCACAGTGTTGAATGATATTTCTATCGTTAATAAATTTCCTTACGTATTCTTGAAGACTTCTTTGCCTATTCCAGAACGTGAAATCGAATTTTGTATTGACCCCAATACAAAGCCCATTTCTAAAACCCTCAAGTATTTCTTCAACCAAAATGAACGTATAATGCGCTAAAGAAGTTGGCTCGAGCTGTTGAATATTACGATTGTACCATTTAATATCATTATGGGAAAAGTGAACGTGGTAGCTGACGCATTGAGTAGAAGATCGTATGCGTTTACGAGTGTGATGTTGTTAACACAAAGACCCATTTCGTATAACTTACAAATGATGGAGATAGAGTTAAAGACTCTAGGGACCCACGTGAAGGTAACGAATATACGAGTAGAATCGACTTTAATCGATAAAGTTAAAGGTCGCTCAAGCTACACACCCGAAACTGATGAATGTGAATAAAAAGGTTCAAGAAGGCGTTATCTCAACCCTCGATTTTATTGGTCTATTTGAAATCCTCGATGGAGTAGGAACTGTGGCCTATAGACTCGTTTTACCGCTAAGTATGTCGCGTGTTCATAACGTTTTTCATGTATCGATGTTACGTAAATATGTGGACGACCCGAACCACATTATTTAATTAAAACTAGACGAGATAGAAGAAGATTTAACGTATGAGGAGATACGTGTTAAAATCTTGGATAAGAAGGATCGTATTCAACACTCAAAGGTTATACCTCAAGAGTTAGAATCTGAAATAAATTCAAGGTATCCTCATCTCTTTGGCATACCAGGTACGTACGTAAATTTCGAGGGCGAAATATCATAAGGAGTGGAGATTGTAAAATCCCAAATTTTACGAATAAAGATTTAATTTTCTTGAAATATTTTTTTCAAAATTATGGTGTGGATTTGAGATAATGTTATAGTTGTGGGTAATATTTATAAATTTTCAAAAGTATGCAAGTTGTTGTATAATATTCGATTGGTCAGGGAATATTCTTTTTGTCGGGGAATATCAGACATGATTAAGATCAATCATCGTGGACTCCACAACGGAATTATTGCCGGATCGAGAAAACGATAAAAATATTTTTATGAAAATAACGGCGGAAGTTTTACCGTTAAAACTGTTGAACTACTCGGTAGTAAAAGTACAGAATACGCTGCGTGGGTTGCATAAGTAGCACACAATATTGATTATTGTTGCTTACGTGAGAAGTCACTCAGTTTTGTTCAATTATTGCTATAGAAATTATTGCATAGTATCTCACGTCATTTGATTCAATTATTGTTGATATTTTATATATTATTAAATCAATAATTGAGATAACAAAGTTATTAATATTATTATTTTCAATATTAACGATGTCTAGAAGTTCTGCCAAGGAGAGGTTTGGTCACATAATTGCGCCGCCAATAGGAGAAATCCTTTATGAAAAGCCCCTCTTTCCTCGGGAACGATCCGTCGATTAATATTGTGAATTATAATAAAGGTGATAAGTTTTGTTTTATTATTATTATTATAAATGTAATAAAACAGTAAAACTTTTATATAAAATAGAATACTTTTATAAAGTTATTCATTTTATTAGACTATAAATAGAATATATAATATTATATTATGTATAGTGTTTTTCATAAGTACTTTGCATAGTGTTTGCATATTAAAATCTTTTTATATAAAATAGAATACTATTATAAAGTTATTCGTTTTATTAGACTATAAATAGAATATATAATATTCTATTATGCATAGTGTTCAGATAAAGACTATAGATAGTGTTTGCAGATAGTAAAAAATTTTTATATAAAATGTAATACTTTTATAAAGTAATTCATTTTATTATATTATAAATAGAATATATTATATTTTATTTAAAAGATTTTGTTTTATTAGAATATTTTATTAATACTACATAGTATATTAATATGAACCGTCCGTTTAAAAGTAAATCAATCTGGACCGTTCATGAATTAGTTATTATTCAGTCCATTCTCCTATAAATAGAAGCTCATTCCTTCATTATTTCTTACGAATTCACTGAAACTCTAGAGAGAGAAACTATAGAAAGAAAGAAGAAAAGTATTATGCTACTTCACTACTCCTATATCCAGTTTCTTCTAAGGTAAGGGGTATTATTTCTTTTGTATTCATGAAGAGAACTTCTGTTATTCCATTCTTTATTATTCTGTTGGAATAACCTATATACGCGAACTACCCTATACTTGGTGAAATTCTTCTGTTATTCCATTCTTTATTATTATGTTGGAATAACCTGTCTATGAGAAGTACCGCATACATGGTGAAATTCTTCTGTTATTCCATTTTTTATTATTCTGTTGGAATAACTTGTATACACGGACTACCCTATACTTGGTGAAATTCTTCTGTTATTCCATTCTTTATTATTATGTTGGAATAACCTGTCTATGCGAAGTACCACATACATGGTAAAATTCTTCTGTTATTACATTCTTTATTATTCTGTTGGAATAACCTGTATACGCAGACTACCCTATACTTGGTGAAATTCTTCTGTTATTCCATTCTTTAATATTATGTTGGAATAACCTGTCTATGTGAAGTACCACCTACATAGTGAAATTCTTCTATTATTCCATTCTTTATTATTCTGTTGGAACATCATGTCTGTGCGTTTACGCATGACCTGGTTCCATTTTTTATTATTCTGTTGGAATATCCTGTCTGTGCGTTTACGCATGACCTGGTTCCGTTATTTATTATTCTGTTGGAATAACCTGTCTGTGCGGTCTATCGCATGCCTGGTGATTTCTTTTGTTATTCCATTCTTTATTGTACTTAGTTGGGTAAAATTTTAACTTTTATACTCCATGAAATTAGTGGAATATCTTTGATATCTTTTCATGGAAATATTATTCTAAGCATTCTTGTTGACAATTTGGACGTTATTAGTTCCTGGATAAATTAATTCTTGAACTTGTTTTATTGAATTCTTATATCATTGTCATCATCCTCATGTTTATATTATGTTGAAAGTCATCTGTGGCCTCAGTAGTGCATAGATGGACTTGGTATGATTATGAATGTGGATTATTCTAAGTATAATCATGACCGTAATGTTACAAATGATATGGTAAAAGTCCTCATCGTCGTAGTGCATTGATGGACGAGTTGTTGGCATAATCATGACCATTAATGAATACACGAATATCCTTGGCCCGTAGTGCATGGATAATTTGTGGTTGTAATACTAATAAATATCCTTGGCCGTAGTGCAGGGATGACTCGATGATATGGTTTATTTATTAAGTTGAGTCTCATCGATAAAAAAAATTGATGAAAACATTTTAAATCATAGAAGATAGTAGATATCATGCTCTACTTGACTCTTCTAATGGATTGCTTATTCCGCTACAGTTAAACTTGATGTCTATTGTATTTTATCAGTTTAACATTGTTGAAGACTAATGATAATTTATTCTGCATTATCGTAGTCATAATATTTCTTACTAGGCTAGTTGAGCTCACCCTTTTTGCTTTCATTGTTCTCTTCAGGAAATGAGAACGTAGCAGGGACTAGTCGGGGAACGGAGTGACGGTCCAGATGATAGTATTAGTAGTCCTCACTATTCTATGAAATAGTGTGATAATAAATGTATTGAGGACTTATTTTGAGTTTGAATACTGTCTAGAAGATAATATTTGTATTAAAACTCATAGCTTATGTTGTATATTTAAGGTTATATTTGTATTTTGTATCATGTATTTGGCGACTCAGAATGGGTGATATATACCTATTTTGGGGGCGTTACACAATCTCTCTAACATTTTGAATCATGATGTCAAAAATAAAATATCAAAACATCCAGCACCGAATTTTTCTACTTAGAAATAAAAAGAAAATTGTCAACTGCAGTATCAAAGTCCACTTTAGTACTAAACATACTAGCAAGTACCTAGACAAACTGGACAAGTGGGCAACTCAGCAAAACTAGGGGGGGTGCACCAACAATCTCAGCCAACTCTGTGTACTCCACTGATTGAATAAAATATATGTGACAAACCTCAGCCTGAAAGTTAAAGTACAAATATATAATTTAATCACAAAATCTTAGGCTCTATTTATTTCAAGAAAAATAAATTTCAGAAAAAATTTTCCACATTCCCCTACGTTCGATATGACAATGTAATACTACCCCTAGTTCATTAAAAATCAAATGCACATTTAAGCTCAATTTTCTTGCAAATTAATCCAGAACACAACATAAGTATTTTCCCTGAAATTGTTTTCCTTAAAAAAAGATAGGCTCATTATCAATTGAACATGCACGCTCAGATAGCCACTAAAAAGAACATATAGAACTAGATAAAAGGGAATCATGTCTACATAGGGACCTAAATACGGAATAACTAGTTACTTATCAGATAAAAATATTAAGTTGCTACTAATGAATCAGATGAAAGATACAAACATTGTACATAAAAAGGTTTGGAAACAAATGAACTTAGATAAAATTATGAAAATAAGATAATCAAACAATAATGTGAACATTTGTGAAATTATGTTGAGATAGCACTGCAGACTAAGTATTATAAGAACAAACAATAATGTGAACATTCACCAAAGTTCCCTGGATAAAGTTACTAAGTATATAGGAACATGTCCATTATTTAATTTTCTACAGATGAAATTATGAAAAAGAAATTTACACTTGACTGATTCTGTACTCAAACCTTTTTAAGGAATCCAACTACATTGTTATTTGAGTAAAAGAATGAAAAATAAGACGCTGAATAATAAATGTCTAGTTAAAAAATTTAATTCCAAAACCATCCAAAGAAAACAATAATACAAACATGGATTATGATTATAATCATACCGAGAAGTTGTGTATATCCTGAAGGCTTGTGCCAGGTTTGCAAAGCTTCACACACTCCTTATTTGTCTTTAAAATAAGATCATAAAGTTCTACCTAAAATATACACATCCTAGTTGTATATCAAATCCTTTCTAATGTCATATGCAACATCAAAATATAATATATTAAGATAACAAATACTCCCTCTATCCACCAAAAGAGACACCAGTACAAAAAAAATTAGTCAACGTAAATACAACACAAGAACATAATTCAAAGTGTAAAATTTTCTAAAAGGACTATGTTAACCTCTAAATTGACTTACATGGAGTCAACTAATTTCAACAAACAAAAGAATCAGTAGTACACTTAAGTGGGATCCACTATTTCACAAATGTTCACATTAATGTTTGATTATCTTATTCATATGTAGCATTGGTTAATGAAATTATGAGAGGATGAAAAGCTTATTTGCGGACATTATGATAAGTCCAATACTTGTGTTAGCTTTCTGTACATGGTCATCATATTGTTGATCAAAAACTTTGTTGGGTCTGCTTGCTAAGTTTAAAACTGGTTATACTTTCTAAATTTTCTATGTCATCCACATAGCAATTACTAGATTCATCCAACAACTTTCATAACAATCAATAAGTTACATATTTTAATAAAGAGTTATGAGATGAAATGGGATTGTGTGTATTGGTGTGCCAAGTAATCAAGGAAGCAATCATACGTTATGGCCCATGTGCTTTCTTTCTTTCCTTTTCTTTTAATGGCAATAAGTATGATTAACCTTATTCTTCAACTTTGTATCTTATCTTTCACACTACAAAACTAGTAACTATACCTCCTGAACTCAGCCCTAAATGCCCAATCAGACCCATAAACATGTGAACAACAATATGACACAACTATAGCATCACTTATAGCCAACAATTCCCAATATACTGTTAGAACACTTCAAAAACATCATAACATCATAACATTTGTAACAAATACTTGTATAGCATTTCAAATTCAAAAAATAAACAACCCAATTCAATAAGTTACAGCATTACAATCACCAACTATATATTTTTCAGGCATCAAAATCAATCTACCACTATAAAACCACAGAAACCATAAAAATCAATAATAACCACATAAACCAGAGAAGCAAGTTCATGAAAATATATCTAAAATAAAAATTAAGTTATTCATACCCGGTCTTTAGGGTGAAAACATGGATGAATAATCACGTTCATGTAACGCCCCCAAATTGAGGTACTTGAAACTCGAACTCGGTGTTTTACGATACCATTTCTATGAGCGAAAATAATACTAATAATAATAACAATAATATAAATATCAAACTTAACTTACATTTAACAGAGTCTAATCCCAAGTACGTAACCTTTACTACATTCTTTACATGATATATAATACATATCCTTATCTTAATACAGTCTAACTATTACAAAAGATACCATTAAATACATTCTATTTGCTTTCCTTTTCACTTTTTCTTATCTGAACCTTCGGGTTGATCATGCCTAGCTGGAAACATTTAAATTTAAAGCAAGAATGAGCATTTGGGTGCCCAGTAAGTAATAACAATTATAAATATATTTAGCTGAAAGAAATAAATGTTTTCTTTGTACATCACTTCTACAACGAATTAATAGTTGTGAAGTAAACTGAACCAATCATAACCATATATTATTTCTATATCAAGGTTTTTGAAACTACGTATTGACTATATATATAGGGTAGTCGATGAACTATGAACATTATTTTCATTTTTGAAAAGGTTGATGTAACTTCATCGCAAAACCGTCATAACTTACTGGACACGAGGTGTACATCCCATGGACCTTATATTGATCAATACTGCATTCAAGAACGATATTATCATTCACTTTGTCGCCTTTTAGAAGATAAAAATTTTCCCGTGTTCGGGATGTTCATAATTAATCAGGAATCCGAATCAAAACAATTTGATGGATACAAAAGGGTTTTATCATATTCAACGATATTTCAATCGTGGTTCAGTGGGTCAAATAAGCTTAGGCGGCTTTTTTACTTTATTGATTCATATATATATATATATATATATATATATATATATATATATATATATATATATATATATCAACACGTGCTTAAATATAATGATTATCCAAGTGGGGACACTTGTATAACCATATTTAGAAATTAACGAACAGAATATATATCTAAATTATATAATATAATATCATGTTGATAAACAATGATCGGATATAATGTATATAACAATAGGGTTAATAATCTAGTACAATAATAATATAATTTTGAAACTTTCTTACTCATGTCCATTGCATAAAGAAAATGCAAAGGTAGGATACTTGCCTGGTCTGCTGCTTACAATACGTAACTTAGTTTTATCTTTTATACCGAAACCTATCATTAATAAGATCATTCATTCGATTAGAATAACATACTATAACACAGAGCACTGCTTATTGCAGTAAGCACATAACCTAATCACATTGTCACACATATTCAACAGTTATTGAATCACCAACAAACATTAATACAGTCAAAATATCTAAGTCCAGATTAATTTATGAAACCTGTCGGCGTACCGACGACTTTATCGGGTAATTATCGAGTCTAGGACTCTATATCGACGTTCAATATCTATTTAGACTGTTTAAATAATAGTCATATCATTTTTAAATGACTTACAATAATTTTTAAACAAATATTATAATTTATTCTAATTTTTTAAACATCAAAATCATTATAAAATGATTTAAATATCACATAATTCTATTATCATTAATATTTAATTAATATTAAACTATTAATAAAATCATTGCCAAAATATTAAAGTTATTTATAATAACTTAAACATATTTTAAAGTACTTATATTGCTTTTAAATGATTTTTTAAAACATTTAAAAATCATTTTAAATACTTATCATTAATATTTAAATATTAATGTACTATTTATCCAAATATTAAAAGTCATTAATTATAACTTCAAATATTTTTAATTCATTAATATCCTTTTAAATAATTTTTAAATAAATAAAACTATTTTAAACTATTTATCTAATATAATTATTAAATAAATTTAAGATCATTAATATTAAATTAATATCATTAATATTAAATTATTAATGAAATTATCCTTTAAATATTAAAAGTTATATTTAATAACCTGAAAATATCTTTAAACACTTTATTTTTATTTAAAATAATTTTCATAATTTAAAATCTTTTTTAAACTAATTTAATAATTATAATTATTAATTAAATCTAATATCATTAATATTAAATAATTAATATTTTTCATGAGAAAATATCAAAAGTTATATTTTATAACTTAAAATATTTTTATAATCTGTAAATCATTTTTTTATATGATTTTTAAATCATTAATTCTATTTTTTATCATTTATTTAATACATTTATTAAATAAATTAATTATCATTAATATTAATTTATTAATGAAATTTCATCACAAAATATTAAAAGTCATTAAAAGTAACTTAAAATATTTTCTTATACCATAATATAATTTTAAATAATTTTTAAGTATAAAAATCATTTTTAACTAATTTATTTAATATTATAATTCAATAAATTAAATAGCATTAATATTTTAAAAATATTATATATTTATGAAATATACTTAAAATAATTAAAAACTAATTTTTGGACTTTTAAAATAATTTTTAATAATTTATTTTGTATTTTTTTAATAATTAAAAACTAAATTTTCTATTTATTTAATAAAAACAATTAATTTTGGAAAGCTGTCATGAAGACCGCTTTATAGATGTGCTAATCTTATATATGGTGTTCTTCATGTTGTTCATGCAACCCAGAAATTCATATGCAGTTAACGAAGGTACTACTTTGACCAAGCGTGACAATTAGATCATGATGTTTCTAGTCTATCTATTGATCACAATGTGTAGAACGCATGTAATGCTATAAGATTCAACAACAAACACGAACAAACAACATGAAATGAAAGAGATCTGAGCCTCCAAAAATCATGTCAGGCGTGTTCTTGAGTTTCTGGGCTGCCCAGAAACTCAAGCAGTGTCAAGGGTCTCTTTTGGAGCCTTGATTAATCTGGTCTTTGATAATGTTTGAAGTGATTCCAATATATTATATTGTAGTACTTATGTCATAGAACAACTAAGTATCACAAAATCAACCAAACAACATTACATGCACAAGATTAAGGCTGGTCAAAGTTCATTCAAAACTGTGTTCTTGAACGTTCTGGGTTTTCCAGAAATGGAACCCAGGCAGTTGGTCAACCTATGTTTGACTGTGATTAATATTTATTCTGGTCATGATCTGAGTAATATAAAAGCTTGGATGTGTAGTCCTCATATCAGGCTACAATAACAAAAACAACAACTTGGCCAAAACATCAAAGATCAATAAGATTAGAGGCTTTGAAAATCTTGTCAGAGCCACCTGGGAAATCTGGGTTGCCCAGATTTTCAGTTTTCGTGGTCGGTCAACTGACTTTGACCACGATTATCTTACAATCTATGAATGATCTGGTCCTACTAAAAGTTCTAGAACACAGATCTCACAGCATACAACAAGATCAAACATTTAAACAACAAAAATACTTAATAACCAAAGATCTATGGGGTCTGACATTTGACTGTCAGACTCAAAAACAACAATTTCCAGATTTTCTAAAACTTAAATTTCGAGCACTTAAATGATATGGATCTACAAGATACCAACCCAGATCATCTATAAAGACTACAAACAACAAGTTTTAACATTAAAACACAAGATCTAACAGAGGATCAAGGTCAGATTTTTCAACTAGGGTTTATACCTTTAAATGAGAAAATCTGATTTCTTGGCTACTGATTTGTGATGTGTGTTAGTGGGGTTTGAATATGGGACTTAAATTCTACCAAATTTTGTGGTTTTAGAGAGAGGGTCTAGGATGATTGTTGTGAATAAATGAGCAATAATATAATATTTTCTCTCTCTAATTCTATATAAATAAAGTGGTGCAATGCATTGGCTGATCTAGGATAGCTGATTTGCTAGAGATTAAAGTCAAAACAGTAGATGGAGTGGTTGAGCAACTAAAGTTTTGGCCATTTTGACAAGTTAGCTTCAATTATGCTAGAGGGGCAATTTGGTCTTTTATCTAACCAATTTAATGGCAATCTTGTAACATGGCAAACCCTTAGGGTTTAACCCGACCCTAGGGTTTAACCCTAAGGTTTAGTACAAAAATTATAGGATTTAGCAATTAGGGTTTATACAAAAATATAATTTTAGTTTCTAAAAATTGTAATTAGGGTTTCCTTAATTAGTTTAGGTTTTCTAATATTTAGAAATTAAACATTTAGTTTAACAATCTAATAATTATAATTAAGCTTACTAATTTAGCAATTAGAGCAAATAATCAGCAATTAGCATTACCCATATAATAATTAGGGTTATTATTAATTATGGTTTTTAATTATAAAATTAAGGTTTCTAATTTCACGATTAGGGTTTACAATTAGTAATTAGGGTTTATAATTACTAATTAGGATTTCTAAATTTAGAAATTAGGTTTTTGAATTTAGTAATTGGGGTTTTCAATTAATTAGGGTTTCTAATTAATTAAGTTTTCTAAGTTTAAATAGGGTTTTACCTAATTACTTTAAATTCTACAGTACACGACATGATTCTTATAACACAGTTAAACCACAGTCTCGAATTTCCCATTTGAATTTCACAATAAGGTGAAACAGATTAATGTTAGGGTTTGGTCATGATGTAATATAATTGACCAACCATTAACAGTCCACACATATACAGTGCATATTTATAGCACTGAAATAAAATAATATTATAATAAATGTCATTAATCACATAACAAAATTACTAAACAGATTTTGAAGTCTCATTTGACTTCAAAACTAGAGTTTTCAAATACTGCACCATCATTGACCAATTATTAACAATGCGTATATACAGTATATATTTATAGTACTAAAACAAAATAATATTATTATTCTCTTTCCTTATTCCAAACCTAGAATTAGGGTTTGGATTCCATATCTAATTATCTTGTATATACATACCATTATTAATTAAGTTAAATAATTAACTTAATTATTTTGAACTAAATTCATATAATAAAATAATTGTTATAATAATTTATAATCATTTCATATATTATTTAAATAATATAAAATCATATTTTCATGGACAATAATTAATAAAAACATTTTTTTATCAAAATTAATTATTATAATAATTTAATTCATAATGATCAATAATTCTAAAATAAAATTATTTGAAATTATTCATGTAAAAATATATTTTAAATTCATCACATAAATACAAACACATTACCTGGCACATATTCTAACCTTTAATAATAATAATAATAAAATTTATACGCAAAATTTCTGATTTATTTATATAGAAAATATTGGGTTATTACATTCACCCTCCCTTTAAAGATTTCGTCCTCGGAATCACCGTTTTAAAACTTATACCTACCATGGTACATATCATACACAATCATTACAATTAGATCTCGATCATAATTGATCGAACTGATCTTTAACTATTCAACATAAAGCTTGTCTATCTAATTATACGGAAAATTGATTTCTAATAGAACTCAATTTCCTCCTTCAAAATAATTTAAAAAATAATATACTATATATATAAGAAAATAAAATTGATTAGAATAATACCTGGAATTGCATCCCCGGCTGCCACGGTATCTTGAACGGTTATGTTGAAGACGCTTGCAGTTGATTCCGTTGGTTTGTTTGTTTATGTTGGTCCCATTGTCCTGCTGCCTTTTCCCGTATTCGCATTCCTTACCTCCCTTCCCCTTCTTGGACAGTCTTTCACCTTATGCTCCATTGATTCACAAATAAAACACCCACTATACATTCTTGGATTGGGGCAGTTGGAAGAGACACGTCCCTTCTGCCTACACTTATCGCACATAAACTTTTCCTTTATCTCCTTTCCTTTTTTTTCATCATATAGGTGGCAAAAGCTGTCTTTTTCCCCTCCGTTATCCCAGCTATCACAAACGCGTCAACATGGTCAGTTACTCTTCTAAATCCTGGCGATACGACCACCTTGAAGTCTTTAACGTTTGCTGATTTATTATTTGGCTGATCTTCCGCGGCTGGTATTCCATTCTGCATAGCTTGAGCGACCATATTTGTAAAATTTCAGATGTCGGGTCCGGTTGTCTCCGACTTTGTTGATGTGTTCTTCGCCATTTGATTTCATTTTCGTCTCCTTGGCGGCAGTATCATAAAGTATTCCTTATTATCTTACATTCTAAGCCTTATCATATACGTTTAACATAGAACGCAAAATTTTCTTTTCAAATAATCATTTATTCAAAATATTAGATTTCGAAGACACGGTTAATTTACTGTATTCAATAGTGTTCAGATAAATAATTACTATCTTCATACCAACTTATTTCATTAATTCAACATAAACACATATTCATAACACTTGACATACTATAACACATATTTCTTTAAACATCCGCTATCGCTTTGTGACTTAAAAGTCGGGAATCGCTGCCACAACTTATATAAAATATTTCATTACACCGACATACTTATCGTATTCACTACATAGAATCATACATATTTAATTAATACTACTACTACTACTTATTTCTTACGCTTTCACTAAAGATCAATTGCTTAGTGTTCTATATATTCCCATTATCCTCAATAATCCATGAACACATAACTATACCAAGTTCGTCAAACCTACCACACATTATGCGTTCAGAAACTTACCACAATTATATGAGTTTAAGAACTTATCCTAGTCAGACCTTTGGCGTCCATTCGCTGAGGAGTTCAAAAATTTCATATAATTACGAGTAATGAACTTACCATAAGTATGAGTTTTAAGAACTTGAGCCTGACCATATTTTCTTTAACTATACTCTACCTTTCAGTTATACTATCATTTATGGGTCTGATACTACACTTTTCCAAAATAACCACCTCATTGAGGTAGCTTTTAATGTGAGCCTCTATTTCAGCTATTGGCTTTGATATTGGCTCTGTTATGGAGGTTGACTCCTTCTTTATGATCTAAGGGTATCCTAATCCTTTCTATCTGACATCTATACACAAACTATCTTGATTAACAAAGAATACATACACACAACAAATAATAGTTTTATATAAGTTATCTGTTATTTGATTTGACGATGCTCTTATTCAATTCATCTCCTCTTTAAACTCTATATAAGTTATTTGTATTTTCAACGTTTCCCTCTGTTCTAAGGTTATAGCATAAGGTCTTATCCCACCTAAGGTTTCTAACCCTAAAGCTCTGATACCATGTTGTAACGCCCCCAAATTCAGGTACTTGAAATCCGAACTCGGTGCTTTACGATACCATTTCTATGAGCGGAAATAATACTAATAATAATAACAATAATATAAATATTAAAATTAACTTACATTTATCAGAGTCTAATCCCAAGTACGCAACCTTTACTACATTTTTTACATTATATATAATACATATCTTTATCTTAATACAGTCTAACTATTACAAAAGATACCATTAAATACATTCTGTTTGCTTTCCTTTTCTCTTGTTCTTGTCTGAACCTTCGGGTTGATCATGCCTAGCTGAAAACATTTAAATTTAAATCAAGAATGAGCATTTGGGTGCCCAGCAAGTAATAATCACGTTCATATAACGCCCCCAAATTGAGGTACTTGAAACCCGAACTCGGTGCTTTACGATACCATTTCTATGAGCGAAAATAATACTAATAATAATAACAATAATATAAATATTAAAATTAACTTATATTTATCAGAGTCTAATCCCAAGTATGCAACCTTAACTACATTCTTTACATGATATATAATACATATCCTTATCTTAATACAGTCTAACTATCACAAAAGATACCATTAAATACATTTTGTTTGCTTTCCTTTTCACTTGTTCTTGTCTGAACCTTGGGGTTAATCATGCCTAGCTGAAAATATTTAAATTTAAAGCAAGAATGAGCATTTGGGTGCCCATGACAATTATAAGTATATTTAGCTGAAAGAATTAAATGTTTTATTTGTGCATCACTTCTACAACGAATTAATAGTTGTGAAGTAAACTGAACTAATCATAACTATATATTATTTCTATATCAAGGTTTTTGAAACTACGTATTGACTATATATATAGGGTAGTCGACAGACTATGAACATTGTTTTCTTTTTTCGAAAAGGTTAGACAGAACTTCATCTGCAAACCGTCATAACTTACGGGCACGAGGGTGTACATCACATGGACCCTGTATTGATCAATACTACATTCAAGAACGATATTAGCGTTCACTTTGTCCGCCTTGGCGCATACAAATTTTCTCGTGTTCGGGATGTTCATAATTAGTTCGGAATCCGAATCAAAATAATTTGATTGGATACAAAAGGATTTTATCATATTCAATGATATTTCTGAATCTGTGTCTAGTTGGGTCAAATAGCTTAGGCGACTTTTCTTTGTATTCATTTGGGGATCAATATATATATATATATATATATATATATATATATATATATATATATATATATATATATATATCAACATGTGATTAAATATAATGATTATCCAAGTGAGGACACTTGTATAACCATATTTAGAAATTAACGAATAGAATATATATTTGAATTATATAATATAATATCATGTTGATAAACAATGATCGGATATAATGTATATAACAATAGGGTTAATAACCTAGTATAATAATAATATTATTTTAAAACTTTCTTACTCATGTCTATTGCATAAAAAAAATGCAAAGGTAGAATATTTGCCTGGTCTGCTGCTTACAATACGCAACTTAGTTTTATCTTTTATACTGAAACCTATCATTAATAAGATCATTCATTCGATTAGAATAACATACTATAATACAGAGCACTGCTTTTTGTAGTCAGCACATAACCTAATCACATTGTCACACATATTCAACAGTTATTAAATCACCACCAAACATTAATATAGTCGAAATATCTAAGTCCATATCAATTTTTGAAACCTGTCGACGTACCGACGACTTTATCGGGTAATTATCGAGTCTAAGACTCTATATCAACGTTCAATATCTATTTAGACTGTTTAAATAATAGTCATATCATTTTTAAATGACTTACAATAATTTTTAAACAAATATTATAATTTATTCTAATTTTTTAAACATCGAATCATTATAAAATGATTTAAATAACACATAATTCTATTATCATTAATATTTAATTAATATTAAACTAATAATGAAATCATTGCCAAAATATTAAAGTTATTTATAATAACTTAAAAATATTTTTAAAGTACTTATATTACCCTTAAATGATTTTTAAAACATTTAGAAATTATTTTTAAATACTTACCATTAATATTTAAATATTAAAAGTCATTAATTATAACTTAAAATATTTTTAATTCATTAATATCCTTTTAAATGATTTTTAAATAAATAAAACTATTTTAAAACTATTTATCTAATATAATTATTAAATAAATTTAAGATCATTAATATTAAATTAATATCATTAATATTAAATTATTAATAAAATTATCCTTTAAATATTAAAAGTTATATTTAATAACTCAAAATATCTTTAAACACTTTATTTTTATTTAAAATGATTTTCATAATATTAAAATTATTTTTAAACTAATTTATTAATTATAATTATTAAATAAATCTAATATCATTAGTATTAAATAATTAATATTTTTTATGACAAAATATCAAAAGTTATATTTTATAACTTAAAATATTTTTATAATCTTTAAATCATTTTTATATAATTTTTAAATCATTAATTCTATTTTTCATCATTTATTTAATATATATATTAAATAAATTAATTATCATTAATATTAATTTATTAGTGAAATTTCATCACAAAATATTAAAATTTATTAAAATAACTTAAAATATTTTCTTATTCCATAATATAATTTTAAATAATTTTTCAAGTATAAAAATCATTTTTAACTAATTTGTTTAATATTATAATTAAATAAATTAAATAGCATTAATATTTTAAAATATTATATATTTATGAAATATACTTAAAATAATTAAAAACTAATTTTTGGACTTTAAAATAATTTTTAATAATTTATTTTGTATTTTTTAATAATTAAAAACTAAATTTTCTATTTATTTAATAAAAATAATTAATTTTTGAAATAAGCTGTCGTTAAAGGCGCTTTATAAGTGCAGGCAACTGTCGCTTATAGGTGTTCTTCATGTTCTTCATGCAACCCAGAAATTCATATGCAGTTAACGAAGGTACTACTTTGACCAAGCGTGATAATTAGATCATGATGTTTCTAGTCTATCTATTGATCACAATGGGTAGAACGCATGTAAGCTATAAGATTCAACAGCAAACATGAACAAACAACGTAAAATGAAAGATATCTGAGACTCCAAAAATCATGTCAGGTGTGTTCTTGAGTTTTTGGGCTACCCAGAAACGCAAGCAGTGTCAAGGGTCTCTTTTGGAGCTTTGATTAATCCGGTCTCTGATAATGTTTTAAGTGATTCCAATATATTATATTGTAGTACTTATGTCATAGAACAACTTAGTATCACAAAATCAACCGAACAACATTACATGCACAAGATTAAGTCTGGTCAAAGTTCATTCAAAAGCGAAATTCGTGAGCGTTGGGTTTTTCAATTGGAACCGAGCGGTTGGTCAACCTATGTTTGATCGTGATTAATATTTATTCTGGTTATGATCTGAGTAATATAAAATCTTGGATATGTAATTCTCATATAAGGCTACAATAACAAAACAACAACTTGGCCAAAACATCAAAGATCAATAAGATTAGAGGCTTTGAAAATCTTGTCGAGTTACACAGGAAATCAGAAATTTGCCAGATTTTCGATTTTAAATGGGTCGGTCAACTGACTTTGACGACGATTATCTTACAACCTATGAATGATCTGGTCCTACTAAAAGTTCTAGAACACAGATCTCACAACATACAACAAGATCAAACATTTAAACAACAAAAATACTTAATAACCAAAGATCTATGGGGTCTGACATTTGACTGTCAGACTTAAAAACAACAATTTCTAGATTTTCAAAAACTTAAATTTTGAGCACTTAAATGATATGGATCTACAAGATACCAACCCAGATCATCTATAAAGACTACAAACAACAAGTTTTATCATTAAAACACAAGATCTAACAGAGGATCAAGGTCAGATTTTTCAACTAGGTTTTATACCTTTAAATGAGCAAATCTGATTTCTTGGCTACTGATTTGTGATGTGTGTTAGTGGGGCTTGAATATGGGACTTAAATTCTACCAAATTTCGTGGTTTTAGAAAGAGAGGGTCTAGGATGATTGTTGTGAATAAATGAGCAATAATATAACATTTTCTCTCTCTAATTCTATATAAATAAAGTGGTGCAATGCATTGGCTGATCTAGGATAGCTGGTTTGCTAGAGATTAAAGTCAAAAGAGTAAATGGAGTGGTTGAGCAACTAAAGTTTTGGCCATTTTGACAAGTTAGCTTCAATTATGCTAGAGGGGCAATTTGGTCTTTTGGCTAACCAATTTAATGGCAATCTTGTAACATGGCAAACATTTGGGGTTTGACCCGACCCTAGGGTTTAACCCTAAGGTTTAGCACAAAAATTATAGGATTTAACAATTAGGGTTTATACAAAAATATAATTTTAGTTTCTAAAAATTGTAATTAGGGTTTCCTTAATTAGTTTAGGTTTTCTAATATTTAGAAATTAAACATTTAGTTTAACAATCTAATAATTATAATTAAGCTTACTATTTTAGTAATTAGAGAAAATAATCAGCAATTAGCATTACCCATATAACAATTTGGGTTATTATTAATTAGGGTTTTAATTATAAAATTAAGGTTTCTAATTTCACGATTAGGGTTTCTAAATTTAGAAATTAGGTTTTCGAATTTAGTAATTGGGGTTTTTAATTAATTAGGGTTTCTAATTAATTAGGTTTTCTAAGTATAAATAGGGTTTTACCTAATTACTTTAAATTCTACAGTACACGACATGATTCTCATAACACAGTTACAACACAGACTCATATTTCCCATTTGAATTTTACAATAAGGTGAAACAAATTAATGCTAGGGTTTGGTCATGATGCAATATAATTGACCGACCATTAACAGTCCAGACATATACAGTGCATATTTATAGCACTGAAATAAAATAATATTATAATAAATGTCATTAATCACATAATAAAATTACTAAACATATTTTGAAGTCTCATTTGACTTCAAAACTAGAGTTTTCAAATACTGCACCATGATTGACCAATTATTAATAATGCGTACATACAGTATATATTTATAGTACTGAAATAAAATAATATTATTATTCTCTTTCCTTATTACAAACCTAGAATTAGGGTTTGGATTCCATATCTGATTATCTTGTATATACATACCATTATTAATTAAGTTAAATAATTAACTTAATTATTCTGAAATAAATTCATATAATAAAATAATTGTTATAATAATTTTATGATCATTTCATATATTATTTGTGAGACCTCGAATTTTATGAAATAAAAGTATTCAATTTTTCTATTTTGGTGAATAGTTAAATTGATAAAAGTTTAAAGTTAAGGGTGACATTTGAAAAATTTTCAAAGTAAGCAAGTTGTCATAAAATAATCGGTGGTAAAATACATGTGGTTGCATAGTAGCACACGGTATTGATTATTAATGCTTACGTGAGAAGTCACTCAGTTTGATTCAATTATTGCCAATACACTATATATTATTAAATCAATAATTGAGATGACGAAGTTATTAATATTATTATTTGCAATATTAACGATGTGCAGAAGTTCGCGCGAGGAGAGGTTTGGTCACCTAATCATTGCGCTTGATAGGGAGAAATCCTTATTGGAAAGCCCTTCTTTCACTGGAACGACACAGTCGATTAATAATGTGAATTATAATAATGATGATTAAGTTTGTTTTATTAGTATTATTAATGTAATAAAATAGAAAAGTTTTTTATATAAAAGCAGAATACTTTTATAAAGTTATTTGTTTTATTAGACAATAATTAGAATATATTATATTTTAGTATTTATAGTATTTTGCATAGTAAAATCTTTTTTATATAAAACAAAATACTTTTATAAAGTTATTTATTTTATTAGACAATAATTAGAATATATTATATTTTATTATGTATAGTATTTGCATAGGTGTAGTGCTAGATAGTAAAATTTGTTTATATAAAACAAAATACTTTATAAAGTTATTCGTTTTATTAGATTATAAATAGAATATATTATATTTTATTTAAAAGATTTTGTTTTATTAGAATATTTTATATTAAACCAATCTGGACCGTCCGTTTAAAAGTAAATCAATTTGGACCGTTCAGGAATTAGTTACTATTCAGTCCATTCTCCTATAAATAGAAGCTCATTCCTTCATTATTTCTTACGAATTCACTGAAACTCTAGAGAGAGAAGCTGTAGAGAGACTTCTTCTTCTATAATCTTGAGCGTATTTCTTTAGAGTTTAAGAAAGCTTTGAGCGTAGTGCAAGTTTTCTTCAAGTATATCCCTTACTACCATTTGAAGTACTCTTCTTTATAAGGTAAGGGATAATATTTGTTATACCGTAAGGGGTATTATTTCTTTCGTATTCATGAAGAAAACTTCTGTTATTCCATTCTTTATTATTCTGTTGGAATAACCTGTATACGCGGACTTTCCTATACTTGGTGAAATTCTTCTGTTATTCCATTCTTTAATATTATATTGGAATAACCTGTCTATGCTAAGTACCACATAATGGTGAAATTCTTCTGTTATTCCATTCTTTATCATTCTGTTGGAATATCCGCTTGCCGATGCGTGACACGCTTTGACACGGTTCCATTAATTATTATTACATTGGAATAAACATGCGCATGGTCTATCACATGCATGGTGATTTGTGTTTTTATTCCATTCTTTATTATTCTGTTGGAATATCCTGTCAGTACGAATTTCGCCTGACCCGGTTTCGTTCTTTATTATTCTGTTGGAATATCCTGTCGGTGCGGATTACGCCTAACCTGGTTCCGTTCTTTATTATTCTATTGAGAATAACCTATCTATGCGGTCTATCGCATGCATGGTGAATTCTTCTATTATTCCATTCTTTAATATTCTGTTGGAATAACCTGTCTATGTGGATTACCACATGCATGGTGAATTATCCTTTGTATTCATTCTTTATTAAATTATGGAAATGATCTGTTTACGTGGATTATGATGAAAGTCATAATAAAAGCATTGAACGGATGAAAATCATGGGTATATGTAGTATTAGTAAGTGTTATGATAAGTTATGTTGGTTATTATGTGAAGACGTGAAAGTTTCTTAGAAATTACAGAGGGTTAAAAATTATATTTTGGTGAAAATGGAACATGAAATTCAATTGACCATATCTCCTATTATATTTTGAATTTTTGAGTGTGGTCAAGTTCTAGAGTTAGATCTATGAGTTTTCTAACTTATCCAAGTGGAATCACTATAAAAGGTGTTGTAGATTTTCGTGTGGACTGATTTTAGCAAAGGAGTCAAAAACTGCAAATTACAAAAAGGCTACTGCCCAGAAGTTTAAAAGGGCAATTTCGGCCACCTAATTTGTTAGAAAAATTATGGCCTTTTGGAACATGAAAATATATGGTATAAAGTACCTCCTGTCCAAAAATGAGCTCATTCCGACTTAAAATGAACAAGTTATGACTATTTCAATATTGAGGTTTTTCCGACAAAAAAATACTATAACCGGAGTTCTATAACTCCGATGACCATGAAATTTAACCTGGAAGCTCACGTTAACATGTGTAAGATTCTGCCAAGATTTAGGAATTTCTGGAGTTAAACTTGAGGCAGCTAATTTCTTAAAGAATTAATTAGAAATTGATTTTTGAAAAATAGTAAATGAATTTTAAAAATTCTGAGAAAAATATATGTTCAATATGGGACTATATTCTGCTAAATCCCAGAAAAGAAATATTTTTGGGAATGATTTGGTATTTTTCATGAAAATGATCTAGTTATGAGTAAATGAGTTAAATATGTTATGTGAAGTAACAAAGTTGGAAAATAGGATTTTATGGCTTGGAAATCCTATATAGGGTATATGCATATTTTTGATGAGGGATTTGATCATTGGTGATGAAATCTTATGAGTATGGCATTTTTGAATGATCAAATTCATTATTTGGTAAAGTGTAAACAATTAAAATAAATTGTTTATAAGTTTAAGAAGTGATTAAAATATTGTTATAATATTAATGATATTAGGTTATGAGATTACTAAGTGATTGATAACATTGGGATATTCTTGAACCCTGGATAATTTATATTATAAATGTTTAATATTTATCCTTTATCTCATTTGATTGATTCTTTATATCGTTGTCATGATCCTCATGCTTATATTGTGTTGAAAGTCATACATGACTTACGTTGCGTAGATGGACTTGGTATGATTATGACCGTGGATTATTCGGTATAATCATGGTAGTAATGTTACAAAATGATGTGGTAAAAGTCATATTTGGCCCGTGAGTGCATAGATGGACTTGGTATGATTATGACTGGGGATTATTCGATATAATCATGATAGTAATTGGAAACACGAATATCCTTGGCCCGTAGTGCATGGATAATTCGTGGTCGTGATACTATTAAGTCGAGTCTCAAAGATTATTGGTTTTCTAATTGTATATCTTTGGCTTGTAGTGCAAAGATGGATTATTGATTATTGGTTTTATGAGTTGTATATCTTTGGCTGTGAGTGCAAAGATGGTATTGGTTATTAGTTTTCTGATTGTATATCTTTGGCCTGCAGTGCAAAGATGGACTGTTGATTATTGGTTTTACAGTTGTATATCTTTGGCCTGTAGTGCAAAGATGGACTGTTGGTTATTGGTTTTACAGTTGTATATCTTTGGCCTGTAGTGCAAAGATGAACTGTTGGTTATTGGTTATATAGTTGTATATCTCTGGCCATAGTGCAAAGATGAATTTATTAGTATGATTATGAGCAGGAATTGTGATTTGGTATAACCATGATTTTTGATGTTTCAGGTGAAGATAGGTGATGAAAATTATCTTCGTCCTAGGTGCGAAAAGGAATTCAGAATCACAATTATGATTATGAGTTATTTATATGATTGTGGACAGGAATTATTGATTGATGTTACAGGGATAAAACATTATTGATGGATTTTAACATGGAGAAGATAATAGACCTGATGGTCTATTTGATTCTTTTAATGGATTGCTCGTTCCGCTGCAACTATGATTGAAAAGTTTTATCATCTACCATATGTTCTAAATCTCTGATTTATTATTGACGAAAGCTATTAATAATTTAATTATCTTTAGTTATGATATTCTTTACTGGGCTAGTTGTGCTCACCCTTTTGCTTCATAATTCCTTTCAGGTAATAAGAGTGTTGCCGAGTCGAGCGGAGATAACAGGGGAATAGAACGGTGGTCTATAGCTGTTGAGGTTCTCCCTAAATAGTATGGAAATAATTTTATTGAGAACTTTAGATAAGTGTGTCGTATTGTATACGTCATTTAATATTTAATTTTGGTGAACCGAATAGGGTGAGGTGAACCCAACTTTGGAAGGGTGTTTTGCCACTATTATACAAGATGTCTAATGACATACAACCTCGTGATATCATAAGACAGGGTTGTGCACATCCACTTACTGAGTATATCTATGAGCACTACCTATATGATCTTGAAGTTTATTTGAAATATAATTTTCACTTGGAGACAGTGGAGATAGTTATATGTCAAGAGAAGACTCACCATTAGAAAGAAGATGATAGTAATCTTCTCATTTTTCTTTGGGGTCTATTGGGTCAACCAAGGATAATTCTGTGGACATATGATATCTATCATAACCTAGACGCATGGCCTCCCATGTACGAATGTTTCCTTGAGCACTTCCCAAACATTTTTGTGACGCCCCCACATCCGGGTCTCTTCCATCTCGACAGATGGTGCTACACGATACTACCATTCATTCATTCATTTAATTGAATAGTTTTAAAAGGACTAATATAACTTCTACATATATCCAAAATATTACATTTCCCAGGTTCTTCGTAACCCTTTCATTTGTTCTTGTCATAATATCAAATATATTATAAACATTCAACTATTCTATTACATAAGCAATCTAAGGGTTCGTCTTCACCTTGCCCTTGTCCTTGCCTAAGCCTTCGATCCGCTCGATCTTGGCTGTGTTCATATGGTTCAAACAAGAGTGACCATGACTAGCTCAAGTACTACAATTCTAATATACAACATGCTTGAAACATAGAACTCATATATCTTTAGTAACTAAACAATTGCTACGAAGTACTATCGATAATTCAAAATAACACTTCTTTTCATTCAAAACATTTTCCAACAACAATATTCAGTAGAATATCAACTAAGGCTCGGAACTATGAGCAGTTCATAATTTTTTTGAAAAGGACAACCCGGTACTAAGTTCATAAGTCCGACATAGCTTGCGAGCACTTCTAGGTGATCAGCCCATAGTACTCTATGTTGATCAACACTACATTCATTAAACGTGTATACGTTTAAGTTGTGGCAACCTCACGTGCCTGTAGTTAAACGACAAAAACATTTTAGCATACTTGGTCTTCGATTGAAAACCATACCAATATAACTCGGTAAACATAAATCATGCTTGACAGAATCATAATATAAGTCTAGCCGAAAGAATTGGCTTTAGACTTCATCGGTCAAAACATCATGTGAAAGAATACATGAATTACAAAACTTGTCCAGACTGAACTGGAACAAGGGTTAGAATACTTGCCTTCAACGTCTACTTACTGATTATCACACGTACACTTTAGGTCTCTAAGTCTCTACAATACATGATCATATAACATACCACATTAGGTTTTATATAATCAAGTAGGTATATTATTATATCTTACCCTTCATCTCAATCTAAATCCTGACTTAGATCTGTTATTATGGTTTCCGACTTTTCATTACGTCATTCACATTACATTCACTTTCAATTGTTTATTAACTCTTAATAAACATATATTAGTGTCTTACAATGCCTTAACAATGTTATATTAACACCTTAGTTCATTACCAAGAGTTTTCTTTCATTCTATACTTGTAAACATTCTTGTCCATCAAAATTCTAGGACTGGCACCGCGGCGCCACACTTAACTCTGCATCTCACGCTGCGGCGTGAGTTAGTAGTATGCATGGTTCTAGCCTCGCGCTGTGGCGTGGGCTTTAAGGCTGTGAGTCGCGCCGCGGCGCGGACTCTGTGCCTCAGACAGTTTGCAAAATTTTGAAAATTTTACGAAACTCCAGGACGCGTAACTTCTTCGTTATAAGTCCGAATTGGCTCGTTCAAAAGCCTACGGTTCACAAATTACATACTCTATGTGTTCATGCAAGAATTTTATCTATTTGACTTCGTTTGCTAAAATTTCACCTATTAGTTCATTTTTAACGAAAATAATAAACGTTCATGAAAGTTCAACGCTCGTTTCTTCGTTCTAAGTCAGAATCTGGTCATTTTCGAGTCCACAACTCTATAATTCCAAATATGACTTGTCTCCATCAAAAACCAACACTTCTGACTTCAAACTCAAAATATGACTTCCATTCCGAGAATTTCACATATTCGACGATTATCGTCCAATCGTGTGAATTCCGGTAAAACTACATTCTTAATGATTCTAAATGGATTTTAATCAACAAAGGATCATTACAAGTTACTTATTAAACCATCTTATAGACAAAGTAGGTTTTGACTTATTCTCATAAGTGAATGACTTATTTAACTTATGAACTATAATTCCTCATGCTTATGCCTTATTATGAACTTAAGTCCATTAATTAATATTCTTATGT
The DNA here is from genome assembly GCA_020205605.1 of Panax ginseng. Classification (NCBI taxonomy): domain Eukaryota; kingdom Viridiplantae; phylum Streptophyta; class Magnoliopsida; order Apiales; family Araliaceae; genus Panax; species Panax ginseng. The sequence continues at coordinate 1,429,394 of JAINUU010000057.1, forward strand.
TATATTCAACATACTAATCATCATATGACAAACATATGATAAGTTCTTCATTATTCTAACAACTTATTAATGTTCAAGTTACTTAACCAACTTATTCGGCTTAAGTTCATTCCTTATTAACTTATTACATGTTCTTAACATACAATCTCCCTTCTCTATCAATCCTATTATAGAAGAGATGTAGATAAAAGAGACGAGTCTTACCCTTGAAGACTTCAATTCACTTTGGAAAACTAGCAAAGGTTGAAGTGGCTTATAAGTCTTAAGTGACTTATTCTCTCTACCAATTAAGTAGCTTATATTTGAGAGGAAAGTTGGATGAAAATAACAACCAACAAAATTTGAAATGAGGCTTGTATTTATTGGCCGCCAAAGGTTATGGCATTTTAGACTTTAAAACATCCCACCTCCTTATTCCAACTCCTCATTCCACCTCCTCATCCTCCACCTCCTTACTATTCATTCCTTGCTCATCACATCACTTGGTCACCACACAAAATCCTTGCCCATCAAGCTTACCACTTCATACTTGGTTTGCCCTATGGATCAAGGCTTCTCATTGGACTTGTTAACTAAATCTAGCCACTTCCTTAATGGGCTTGTGCTAACATAGTTTGGACTCATGATATAGCAAACTCTTGGGCTTGATTGTCACATTATATTGGACTTCTCTTATTAGGCTAATAATCCTACAAGTCCATTAACTTTAATTAACCAACTTAACATTTCTCCCCCACGTATAATCTTCGTATGCTAACTCGTATATTAGTTTGTAATATATGTTATCTCATTCTTCATACATAATAGTACAATACGTTGTATTATAGTTACATCCATTACTTCATACAATGTATACACATTATATAATCACAACTTTTCTTCCTTTACGATTTATAAACTTAACGTTCCCAAATTAGGTCCACATGCGAAATATTACGTTTTCCATACTTAGATTATTATTACATAATCCATCTCACCTTGATATTATAACGTTATGTATTTCTCAGAAATTCAAAAATAATTTCCGAGCAGAAATCGATGAATAGTGTTTTTCAGAAAATTTCTCGGAAAGCTTTTATTTTCGTCTTAGAAATTCAAACACCTTAATTCACTCACGTAGTTAAAATACTACGACATTCCAACATTTCTAGGTTATGGAACGACATTCATCTTATCAACACGTAATAATAATAAATAATATTATTTTATTCATTATTAAAAGTATTTACAATTGTTCGATTTTCCGGGGCGTTACACTCTCTCCCCCTTATAAGGATTGACCCCAGAATCTCGCTATATATATAAAAAAAATTACACAAATAATTGAGGGTAATTCTTTTTCATCATTTCTTCTAACTCCCACGTTGCTTCTTCTGCATCGTGGTTCTTCCATATCACCTTCACCGAAGGTATAACTTTATTATGCAGAACTTGTTCTTTCCTATCGACAATTTGAATCGGCTTTTCCTCGTACGTTAAGTCCTTCTCGATATGAATAGGCTCATACTCTATTACGTGCTTATAATTCGGCTTATAAGAACACAATACCGACACGTGAAACACATTATGTATTCGTTCTAGGTCTGGAGGTAAGGCTATCATATAAGCTACCTCACCTACCCGTTTTAATACCTCAAAAGGTCCTATGAACCTTGGACTTAACTTTCCCTTCTTCCCAAAATGTATCTTTCCTTTCTAGGGAGATAATTTTAGGAATACGTACGAACCTACTTCAAACTCTCGATTCTCTCTATGTGGATCAGTAAACTTTTTCTGTCTGTCTTGAACTGCTACCAAATGCATTAGTATCAGTTTATCAATGTCCGTTGTCTGTTGCACCAATTCTGGTCCCAACATTCGGCGTTCTCCTACCTCATCCGAATAAAGTGGTGTTTTGCATTTCCTCCCATACAAAGCTTCGTATGGCGGCATACCTATGCTTGCATGATAACTATTGTTATACGCAAACTCCACTAATGGTAGATGATCATCCCAACTACCCTTGAAATCCATGACGCAAGATCTTAGCATATCTTCTAACATCTGAATTGTTCTCTCACTTTGTCCATCCATTTCTGGATGATACGCCGTACTTAGCTTCAACTGCGTTCCCAACTGCTCTTGTAGACTCCTCCAAAAGTTTAACGTGAATCGTGGGTCACGATCTGACACAATCGATACTAGTACTCCATGTCTAGAGATTATTTCCTTAATATAAAGTCTAGCTAACTGGTCTAATTTATACTTAACTCTAATTGGCAAAAAGTGAGCCGACTTTGTCAACCGGTCCACCATTACCCAAATCACATCATACCCCTTCTGAGTAGTCGGAAGTCCCACCACAAAATCCATCGTGATATTCTCCCATTTCCACTCCGAAATTTCTAATGACTGTAGCAAGCCACTGGGTCGTTGATGTTTGGCCTTAACTCTCTGACAAGTCAAGCACCTACTCACGTACTTGGCTATTTCTCTCTTCATTTTCGGCCACCAGAAACTCTGTCGAAGATCTTGATACATCTTAGGGCTACCAGGATGAATCAAAAACCTTGAACTATGAGCCTCTTGTAGAACCTGCTCCCTTAATTTCGTCTCATTCAGAACCCAAATTCTTCCTTCAAATCTCAATAATCCCTCATTATCAAGACTATGCTTAGTATCTTTTTCATTGGCCAGCCGCTCCTTCATTCGGTCACACTCCGTTTTGAGTTGTACCTCTTTAACTCTCTCTACAATGGTAGATTGCATCTCCGTCGTAAACAACATTTGTCCTCCTTCACTTGTCAGCTTCACTTCCAACTCCATCCTAGCCATCTCTGTTATCAACTTAGTTTGAGCTGTCAACAAAGACAACTTTTCCCGACCCTTCCTACTTAAGGTGTCGGCAACTACATTGGCTTTTCCCGGGTGATACAGGATTTCACAGTCGTAATCCTTTATCATCTCCAGCCATCTCCTTTGCCTCATATTCAACTCCTTCTGTGTGAAGATATATTTTAGACTCTTGTGGTCCGTGTATATCTCACATTTTTCTCCATAAAGATAATGTTTCCATATCTTTAGAGCAAAAACTACTGCGCCAGTTCTAGATCATGAGTAGGGTAAACTTTCTCATAATCCTTCAACTACCTAGATGCATACGCAATGACCTTTCCATGCTGCATGAGCACGCAACCAAGTCCTCTATGCGAAGCATCGCTATAAACTACAAAATTTCTTGTGTCATCGGGAAATGACAAAACAGGCGCTTCACTCAATATCTTCTTTAGTTCTTGAAAACTGTCCTCGTACTTGTCAGTCCAAGCGTATTTCATCGTCTTCCTCATGAAGTTAGTCAACTGAGTAGCTATCTTTGAAAAGTCCTGGATGAATCTTCGATAGTAACCCGCTAACCCTAGGAAACTTCACATCTCGGTCAGCATTTTTGGCTGTTCCCAATTCATCACGGCTTCCACCTTCACTGGATCTACTGAAATTCCCTCATGGTCAATGACATGACCTAAAAACTGCACCTTCTCCAACCAAAATTCACACTTAGTGAATTTCGCATACAATTTCTCCTTTCTTAGTGTCTCCAACACTAATCTAAGGTGTTCAGCATGATCTTCTGGCGTCTTAGAATAGACTAGAATATCATCTATAAACACCACGACGAACTTGTCCAAATATTGTTTGAACACTCTATTCATCATATCCATAAATGCAGCTGGTGCATTTGTCAAACCAAACGACATCACCGGGAACTCGTAATGACCATAAAGAGTCCTGAAAGCTATCTTTGGCACATCCTCCTTCCTAACCTTCAACTGATGGTACCCCGTTCTTAAATCTATTTTAGAAAAATACTTAGCCCCTTTCAATTGATCAAATAGATCATCGATCCCGGCAATGGGTATTTATTCTTTATCGTTAACTTGTTCAACTCTCGATAGTCGATATACGTCTTAACGATCCATCCTTCTTCTTGACAAACGAAGACGGTGCTCCCCATTTGTAAACACTTGGTTGAATGTACTTCTGTCTAATGCTTCTTGTAATCGCACCATCAACTCCTTCATCTCATCTTTGGCGCCATACGATATGGTGTTCGGAAACCGGTGCCGCCCCGGCACAATGTCTATCACAAACTCTGTCTCCCTATCCGGCGGAAGACCCGACAATTCACTCGGAAATACATCGGCGAATTCTCTCACTACAGTTATTTGTTCCATGGTTGCTACCACTCTCTGGGTATCCACAACATGGCACAGATAACCTACACATCCCTTTCTCAGTAATTTCCTAGTTTGTGTCATGGTTAGACAACACGAACGTCCCGGCGATCTATTCCCGTAAAATACTACCCGAGGTTGTTCTAACGTCTTAATGTTCACACATTTATTTTAACAATCTATAATTGCCCCATGGTTTACTAACAAATCCATCTGAGAATCACATCGAATTCTCCTAACTTTATCAGTAACAAATCTACTAATAATTTACAACCCCGTATATCTACGCAGCAACTCCTATGAACATTTTCAACAGGAATTATTTCTTCATTTGCTATCTTAATATTTAAAGGTATAGGCAACTTTTCGGGAAGTAATCCTAATCATCTAGCAAAATCGCATGCTATAAATGAACAAGTAGCACCCGAATCAAACAGCACGTATGCATTAATATTGTTGATCGAATAATACTCATGACGACGTCCCCCCGATGCAACGCATCTTGATCTGTCATGTTAAAGGTATGGCCCATCGCCTACTACACCAGTCTTGGCCGCCCACTAATAGCTAACTTACCATTATTAGCGCCCCGGTTCCCGTCCGTCCCCTTCTTCGGGTAGTTCTTTGCCATGTGGTCAGTTGATCCACACACAAAGCATCCGTGGTTCTTCTTCAGACTCGGACAATTAGGCGTAATGTGCCCCTCCTATCCATAATTATAATAGACGGCCTTCCCCTTGAGACAGACTCCTAAGTGAGTCTTCCCACAGGTCTTGCAGGCCTCCATTCTTTTCTTCGGGTCTCCTTGCTTCACTCCGGTATTCCCAGAGCTAAATACCTTCCTTTTCTGACCCTCGCCACTACCACTAGCTCCCTCGATCTTTACTCCCCCATCTGCCTTACCTTTATTATTCTTTTCCTTGTGGTATTACCTCAATGCCTCACTACCACCTTCGGCGATTATCACCTTCTCTAAAATGGTTCCGAAAGAAGTACTTTGGAACACCGATATACGGTTATAGAGCTAGGGTTTCAGGCCATGCTCAAACTGTCGCGCCTTCTTCACCTCCATATCCACTTGGTGTGGAGCGAAGCTTGCCAGTTCATTGAACGTGGCGGCGTATTGGGGAACCGTCATATCCCCTTGTTTTAACTCCAAAAACCGCATCTCCATCCTCCCTTGCATGCTCATGGGAAAGTAGTTCTCGAAGAATATCTTCTTGAACCTATCCCACGTCAGATTCGCTATCCCAACCCTAGCTTGATTGGCTTCCCACCAAAAGTTGGCCTCTCCCTTCATCATATAGGTCGCAAAGGCAACCTTTTGGGCCTCGTCGACATTTGCTATTACAAATGCCTTCTCTATCTCCTTAACCCACGTTTGGGCTTCAATAGGGTCCGTAGTTCCTTTGAACTCCCATGAACCACACTCTTGAAATCCTTAAAGGTAGTAGCTCATGCTACTCCTCGGATTTATGAGGATATTAGCCCCTATTCTATTAAAGCGTATGTTTAATAAATTAACAAACTCCTATATCACATTAATCGGACCTCCCTCCCGGTTGATTTACGTCACACCTTGATTACGTTGCACTCTTCTTGGCGGCATTTTGTCGATACAATAAACACAATTCGTTATTATTCCTTTCTTTGTTAGTTATCATTTAATATAAACAATAATTCCAACATCCATAACTCATTGCTTTCCATAAAAAGATCTTTATATTCATTCTTCGTAGTATAATACTACATTGGTTACATACACAGCCTAAGCTGATTGCATTACTTTCCCGCTATCATTTTCCAAAAATTGGGATTTACAAAAGACTACCCTTTACTATACAAAAAAGGCTTTACATCACTACTACTTACAAAATATTTACATATTAATTTATCTACCACTAGTCTACATCTGCCTCAAGGTATTATCGAAATCTTCCTTGGCAAGACCGACAATGATATCACGGCTAATAGTATGCCGTGTTTGACCCACCTCCACAGGATATCCGACTACTTACCGTCATTGAAATCAGATGAGAACTCCTATAGATATAGGACATCCTCCCTATCTTCTGCACCTTAGTCTTTAGCTCATCCTTGAGCTCAAAGACCTCGTGCTTTAAATCCTGGACTTTGTCCTTAGCCAAAATCCTCTCGTCATGTTCCTGCTCCCACATGGACTCGACATCAGTCTTGTCCTCTATAACCATCTGGAGCTTTGCCTTCAGCTCCTTGACTTCCTGACAGTAATGGATATTTATATCCAACACTGACATGAAAAGAGACATCATCGACCCCTCAAGAGCTATCTCTGCTACTATAGCCACCGGGTTAAAGGAAACTGTCTCTACCTCCACCTCTATCATCTCGTCAAATACTGACATGTAGTCAGCTTCCTCTGAGTCTCTAGACTCAATAATCACTACATCTGGCTCTACTGCTATAGGGTTCGGTATAACCTCTACTTGGTTCACCGATTCTTCACTAATGGTTTGCTCATTAACAAACATCTCATTTACTCCTGACATCTACACAAAATAATTAAGTTGATTAGTACACGTCAGTAGAATAATAAAAACACATAACATAATCATAATGCATTTTTATAAGGTTATTTTCCTTTCTTGTACTTCTTTGACTTCTCTTAAGGTTATGACTTAAGGTTTTTAATAACCCCTTAAGTTTTATAACCTAATGCTTTGATACCAACCTGTGACGCCCCAAAATCCAGGTCTCTTCCATCCCGATAGATGGTGCTACACGGTACTACCATTCATTCATTCATTCATTCAATTGAATAGTCTCAAAAGGACTAATATAACTTCTATATATATCCAAAATATTACATTTCCCACGTTCTTTGTAACCCATTCATTAGTTCTTGTCATAATATCAAATATATTACAAACATTCAACTATTCTATTACATAAGCAATATAAGGGTTTGTCTTCGCCTTGCCCTTGTCCTTGCCTGAGCCTTCAATCCATCGATCTTGGTCGTGTTCATATGGTTCAAGCAAGAGTGAGCATGACTAGCTCAATCAAGTACTACAATTCTAATAAACAACATGCTTGAAACATAGAACTCATATATCTTCAAGAATCGAACAATAGTTACGTAAGTACTATCGATAATTCAAAATAGCACTTCTTTTCATTCAAACATTTTTCCAACAACAATATTCAAGAGAATATCAACTAAGGCTCAAAACTATGAGTAATTCATAATTTCTTTTGAAAAGGACAACCCGACACTAAGTCCGTAAGTCCGCATATAGCTTACGAGCACTTTCGGGTGATCACCCATAGTACTCTATGTTGATCAACACTACATTCATTAAACGTGTATACGTTTAAGTTGTGGCAACCTCACGTGCTCGCCGTTAAACGACAAAAACATTTTAGCATACTTGGTCTTCGATTGAAAACCATACCAATATAACTCGGTAAACATAAATCATGCTTCGATGTAATCATAATATAAGTCTAGCCGAAAGAATTGGCTTTAGACTTCATCATTCAAAACTTCATAGAAAGAATACATGAATTACAAAACTTGTCCAGATCGAATCTGGAACAAGGGTTAGAATACTTGCCTTCAAATATTCGCCATCGATTATCACACGCATAATTTTTAGGTCTCTAAGTCTCTACAATACATGATCATATAACGTACCACATTAGGTTTTATATAATCAAGTAGGTATATTATTATATCTTACCCTTCATCTCAATCTAAATCCCGACTTAGATCTGTTATTATGGTTTTCGGTTTTTCATTACGTCATTCACATTACGTTCACTTTCAATTGATTATTAACTCTTAATCAACATACATTAGTGTCTTACAATGCCTTAACAATGTTATATTAACACCTTAGTTCATTACCAAGAGTTTTCTTTCATTCTATACTTGTAAACATTCTTGTCCATCAAAATTCTAGGACTGGCGCCGTGGCGCCACACTTAACTCTCTCTGCATCTCGCATGCATGCGCTGAGTTAGGAGAGATGCATGGTGTTTTCACCTTCAGACCAGGTGAAGCTGGCTTTAAGGTTTAAGGTCAGGAGTCACGGCATGGCTGAATTGCTGACTCTGCTCTCGCATAGTTTGCAAAATTTTAAAAATTTTATTTAAACTCCGGACGATAATAACTTCTTCGTTATAAGTCCGAATTGGCTCGCTCAAAAGCCTACGGTTCACAAATTACATACTCTATGCATTCATGCAAGAATTTTATCTATTTGACTTTCATTTGCTAAAATTTCACCTATTAGTTCATTTTTAACAAAACGATAAACGCTCGTGAACGCTCAACGCTGCTTTCTTCGTTTCTAAGTCGAATCCCGGCCATTTTGAGTCCGCAACTCTATAATGCCAAATATGACTTGTCTCTATCAAAAACCAACGTTTCTAACTTCAAACTCAAAATATGACTTCCATTCCGAGAATTTCACGAATTCGACGATTATCGTCCAATCGTGTGAATTCCGGCAAAACTACATTCTTAATGATTCTAAATGGATTTTAATCAACAAAGGATCATTACAAGTTACTTATTAAACAATCTTATAGACAAAGTAGGTTTTGACTTATTCTTATAAGTCAATGACTTATTTAACTTATGAACTATAATTCCTCATGCTTATATCTTATTATGAACTTAAGTCCATTAATCAATATTCTTATGTTATATTCAACATACTAATCATCATATGACAAACATATGATAAGTTCTTCATTATTCTAACAACTTATTAATGTTCAAGTTGCTTAACCAACTTATTCGGCTTAAGTTCATTCCTTATTAACTTATTACATGTTCTTAACATACAATCTCCCTTCTCTATCAATCCTATCATAGAAGAGATGTAGATAAAAGAGATGAGTCTTACCCTTGAAGACTTCAATTCACTTTGGAAAACTAGCAAAGGTTGAAGTGGCTTATAAGTCTTAAGTGACTTATTCTCTCTACCAATTAAGTAGCTTATATTTGAGAGGAAAGTTGGATGAAAATAACAACCAACAAAATTTGAAATGAGGCTTGTATTTATAGGCCACCAAAGGTTAGGGCATTTTAGACTTTAAAACATCCCACCTCCTTATTCCACCTCCTCATCCTCATCCTCCCTCCTTACTATTCATTCCTTGCTCATCACATCACTTGGTCACCACACAAAATCCTTGCCCATCAAGCTGCCCATCAAGCTTACCCACTTTCATACTTGGTTTTCCCATGGATCAAGGCTTCTCATTGGACTTGTTAATTAAATCTAGCCACTTCCTTAATGGGCTTGTGCTAACATAGTTTGGACTCATGATATATCAAACTCTTGGGCTTGATTGTCACATTATATTGGACTTTCTTATTAGGCTAATAATCCTACAAGTCCATTAACTTTAATTAACCAACTTAACATTTCTCCCCACGATAATCTTCAGATGCTAACTCGTCAGATATTAGTTTGTAATATATGTTATCTCATTCTTCATACATAATAGTACAATACGTCAGATTATACTTACATCCATTACTTCATACAATGTATACACATTATATAATCACAACTTTTCTTCCTTTTTACGATTAATAAACCTAACGCTCCCAAATTAGGTCCACATGCGTTTTTCATAAATATTACGCATAATTTTCCATACTTAGATTATTATTACATAATCCATCTCACAAAAAATTTTGATATTATAACGTTACGTATTTCGCTTCTAAAATTCAAAAATAATTTTTTTAAAAGCGTAAATCGATGAATAGTGTTTTTCTAAAAATTTCTCTAAAGCTTTTATTTTCGCCTTAGAAATTCAAACACCTTAATTCACTCACGTAGTTAAAATACTAGTTGTAAGGTAGTGTACAGCGACCCAAGATCGGATGTTTCTAGGTTATTTAAACGACATTCATCTTATCAACACGTAATAATAATAATAAATAATATTATTTTATTCATTATTAAAAGTATTTACAATTGTTCAATTAAAAAAACGGAATCGAATTTCCCTCATTTCTCACCGCTCTATCTTCGATCACATCCACCACCACCATCGGATACTTCTCCGCTAACCACCGGTAAAATGCCAGAATTCCCATCGTGAATCACTCAAGCTTCTTTACGTCCAATAAAATCTTTAGCAAATTCAACAAACAATTGATAGATATAGAAAAGATATTCATGCTAAAACAATTACAGACGTAATATACAGATGTAAAATAAAAGTAGGAGGGACGATTACAAATTTTTCATTCAAAATTTTAACTACCAATTACAAGTGAAGAAATAGCTAAGGCTTTGCCCTATTTGGCAATTTTTTTTGGTGGAATTAAGAAATTGAGGGTAGATTACAATCACCTTTCTACAAATCGGCATTGAGATGGTAGATCGACAGTGTCACAAAGAGGAGAGAGGATTGCCTTCAACAATGGGTTGTGAAACGAGGTATTTCAGGATTTGGGCTTGACTGAATGCATTTTGAGCAAGTGATAGGACTCATCTGTTCCAAAAATAAAACTTAATCTAACCTTTTTTTTTAAAAACAACTCTTTTATAAGTAATATTTTAAGTTACAATTATTATAAATAAATTTAATACTATAAAAAATTTAATGTATTTATATTATAATTTATATTCACCACAATTAATTCTAAAAAATTATTTAGAACAAAACAGCGACCGATTTTATCTCTCGTAAAAAAATTCTGAACAATAATATATAGTGAGTAATAATTCCTTCACTAATATATTTTTTCCTCACAAAATTTCATCATAAATTAGCGCCAAAAAGCCTTCAATCACCTAAATTTTGCGAAGAAAAAAATATAAATTGTGAAGGATGTTTCTTTTGTTATTAACTATATTGTCACTATATTTTTTTCCTTCACTGTTCCTTCGCTAAAAAACTCCTCATGTGAAGGAATAAATTTCTTCACAAAATTTCCTTCGCTACATCCCTAATTTCTTATAGTGACTTATTTTGAGCTCTTCGTAGCTTTTTAACTTATGCTCTCGGTAATCACCAATTATTGATATAATAAAACAACTAGATATAAAATCTCTTCATTATAATTTATTTAAAGCAACTTAAACTTTATTTGTTAATAAATAAGTTTAATAACTGGTGCAAAATACAACTAAATTTATAAATAATTTATTATATAAATTTTAAGTATGACATATTTTAGTGACAATATTTATAATAATAATTTGATTAATTTTAAGTGATATCATTATAATACATCACTTTAATTGGAATAAGTATATGAAAAAAGGGACACCATATATGCACTTGGTTTACGAATTTGAGAAGTTATGTAAGTTTATGAATTTGATAAGCTATTACAAATGAATCTATGATGCAGAAACAAAAATACCAATGAAAACGAAAAACTTTAAATATATTCTAATTCGTATTCCTATTTGAAATTTGTATTCGAATAACTTTATATATATATATATATATATAACCTTATTAACTACATACAATTTAGTTTTAATCTTATGTAACATTTCATTTGTTCATGTTTAAAATATCGTTAAATTAATTAAAATTTTAATTCCGTAGACTTTTTGAAGAGTTACACAATATATTATAAGGGTAAAATGCGAAGTCGACCACTGAACTATAGGAGTTTTTAGGTATTGAGACCAATTATTTTTGTCAACACAAATTAAGCTCCTTTTTATTAAAAAAGTTGGACTTCGAGCCCCAGGCACCACATGTGCATAGACCTGCATACGTGGCGCCTACGTGGCAGATCTGCGTGGGCATTTTTTATTTTATTTTAGATGTGGACGGGCTGACATGGAGAATATTGAACTTTATCCTAAAAAATATGTTGATGTACAAATTCAAACCCAAGACCTCTAGTTTGGAATATTAATCCAATGACCACTCGAGCACATGGGCCTAATTGCTATTATTTTGCAAAGATTAGTATTTATAACTGAACAAATCATTTCCCCCAAATTAAAACAGATCCCCTTTCCTTAGATCTGTTACGTACATACATAAATGTACATAATAACTAAATGCGTGATAATAATAATAATAATAATAATAATAATAATAATAATAATAATAATAATAATAATAATAATAATAATAATAATCGTAATAATAATCATAGTACTATTATTAATGTTATTATTAATGTTATTATTATTATTACTATTATTATTATTATTATTATTATATTATTATTACGATCAAGTATTATTATTATTATTATTATTATTATTATTATTATTATTATTATTATTGTGATTTCCAAAATAGGTTTACATCACCTATTCTAAGTCGCCAAATACATGGTACAAAATACAAATACAATCTTAAATATACAACATGAGCTATGAGTTTTAATACAAATATTGTCTTCATGTGATTCAAACTCAAAATAAGTCCTCAATACATTTATTAACACACTATTTCATAGAATAGTGAGGACTACTAATACTATCATCTGGACCGTCACTCCGTTCCCCGACTAGTCCTCGCTACGCCTCATTTTCAAGAGAACAATGAAAGTAAAAGGTGAGCTCAACTAGCCCGTAAAAGAAATATTATGACTAAGATAATGCAGAATAATTTATCTTTAGCCTTTAACAGTGTTAAACTGATAAAATATAACAAACATCAAGTTTAAGTGCAGCAGAACAAGCAATCCATTAAAAGAGTCAAGTAGAGAATAAAATCTACTATCTTCTATGATTTAAAAGGTTTTTCATCACTTTTATCGCTGAGACTCAGCTTAATAAATCATCCACATCCTCCCTGCACTAAGGCTAAGGATATTCATTAGTATCACAACCACAAATTATCCATGCACTACGGGCCAAGGATATTCATATATTCTTCAATGGTCATGATCATTCCAACAACTGTCCATCAATGCACTACGGGCCAATGAGGACTTTTACCACATCATTTATAACATTACGGTCATGATTATACCGAATAATCCCTGGCCATAATCATACCAAGTCCATCTATGCACTACAGGCCACAAATGACTTTCAACATAATATAAATATGAGAATGATGACAATAATATAAGAATTCAATAAAACAAGTTCAAGAATTAATTTATCCAGGAACCAATAACGTCCAAATTGTCAATATGATACTGTTTTGTGGGGTAAAACCAAAGAATGCTCAGAAGAATATTTCCATGAAAAGATACTGGATGAAGCACAAATATCAAAGATATTTCATTAATTTCATGGAGTATAAAAGCCAAAACTTTAACCAACTGAGTATAATAAAGAATGGAATAACAAAAGAAATCGCCAGGCATGCGATAGACCATACGCAGAAAAGTTATTCCAATGTAATAATAAATAACGGAACCAGTCATGTAAATGCACGCATACGATATTCTAACAGAATAATAAATAATGGAACAGTCATGCGCGAACGCATGTACGTAATATTCCAATGTAATAATAAATAATGGAACCAGTCATGCATAAACGCATGCATGTGATATTCCAATGTAATAATAAAGAATGGAATAACGGGAGAATTTCACCAAGTATAGGGTAGTCGCGATACAAAGTTATTCCAATGAGAATAATAAAGATTGGAATAATGTAAGAATTTCACCATGTATGCAGATTGCAGACATACAAAAGTTATTCCAACATAATAATAAAGAATGGAATAATGTAAGAATTTTACCAAGTATAGTGGTAGTCCGCAGATACAAAGTTATTCCAATGTAATAATAAAGAATGGAATAATGTAAGTTCTCTTCATAAATACAAAAGAAATAATACCCCTTACGAGTATTGAAAGAAAATAATTCTCTTCATGAATACGAAAGAAATAATTTCCCTTACGAGTATTGAAAGAAAATAATTCTCTTCATGAATACGAAAGAAATAATACCCCTTACCTTAGAAGAAACTGGATATAGGAGTAGTGAAGTGGCATAATACTTTTCTTCTTTCTCTCTATAGTTTCTCTCTCTAGAGTTTCGTAAGAAATAATGAAGGAATGAGCTTCTATTTATAGGAGAATGGACTGAATAATAACTAATTCATGAACGGTCAGTATTGATTTATTTTTTAAGCAGACGGTCCATATTAATTTACTATGCAAGATTAATAAAATATTCTAATAAAACAAAATCTTTTAAATAAAATATAATATATTCTATTTATAATCTAATAAAATGAATAACTTTATAAAAGTATTCTATTTTATATAAAAAGATTTTACTATGCAAACACTATGCATAATAGAATATTATATATTCTATTTATAGTCTAATAAAATGAATAATTTTATAAAAGTATTTCGCATTTTATATAAAAAGATTTTACTATGCAAACACTACGCAGTAATATGCAAATACTATACATAATAGAATATTATATATTCTATTTATAGTCTAATAAAATGAATAACTTTATAAAAGTATTACATTTTATATAAAAAGTTTTTCATTTTATTACATTTATAATAATAATAAAACAAAACTTATCACCTTTATTATAATTCACAATATTAATCCACTCAGTCGCTCCTACGAAAAGAGGGGCTTTTAATAAGAATTTCTCCCTATTGGCGCGCAATTAGGTGACCAAACCTCTCCTTGACAGAACTTCTAGACATCGTTTAATATTGCAAATAATAATATTAATAACTTTTTCGTCTCAATTATCGATTTAATAATATATAAAATATTAACAATAATTGAATCAAATAACGTGAGATACTATGAAGCAATTACTGTAGCAATAATTGAACCAAACCGAGTGACTTCTCATGTAAGCATCAATAATTAATATCGTGTGCTACTATGCAACCACGCGTATTACTGTACTTTTACTTTCGAGTGGTTCAATAGTTTTAACGGTAAAACTTCCACCATTATTTTCATAAAAATATTTTTGTCATTTTCTTAATCCGACAATAATTCCGTTGTGGGGTCCACCAATGATTGTACCGTCGTACGGATCTTCCCCGAAAAAAAGAATCTTCCCCGACCAATGGAATATTATACAACAACTTGCATACTTTTCAAAATTTATAAATATTATCCACAACTATAACATTATCTCAAATCCACACCATAATTTTGAAAAAAAATATTTCGAGAAAATTAAATTTTTATTCGTAAAATTTGGGATTTTACAATCTCCTCTCCTTATGAAATTTTGCCCTCGAAATTTACGTACGTACCTGGTATGCCGAACAAAAGAGGATACCTTGACTTCATTTCAGATTCTAACTCTTGAGGTATAACCTTTGAGTGTTGAATACGATCCTTCTTATCCAAGATTTTAACACGTATCTCCTCATACGTTAAATCTTCTGCTATCTCATCTAGTTCTAATTTAATAACGTGGTTTGGGTCATCCACATATTTACGTAACATCAATACGTGAAAAACGTTATGAACACGCAACATACTTGGCGGTAAAACGAGTCACGTGGGTCCTTAGAGTCTTTAACTCTATCTTCATCATTTGTAAGTTATACGAAATGGGTTTTTGTGTTAACAACGTCGCACTCGTAAACGCATACGATCTTCTACTCAACACGTCAGCTACCACATTCGCTTTTCCAGGATGATATTGAATGGTATAGTCGTAATCTTCAACAGCTCGAGCCAACGTCTTTAGGGCATTATACGTTTATTTTGGTTGAAGAAATATTTAAGGGTTGAGGAAATGGGTTTTGTACTGGGGTCAATACAAAATTCGATTTCACGCTCTGGGGTAGGCCAGGAAGTTCTTCGAGAATACGTAAGGAAATTTACTAACAATAACAATATCATTCAAAACTGTGACCCTCATCCAAGACTTGGATAACACGTCACATTGATATCTATCAACTTGCCACCGTTATTCATGACGTCCCCTACGGATATTCTAGCTTCGGTGTATTCCAAGACTTGGAAGTCACCAGCTAAAGGATCGGGGCTTTTTACTTATGGCTTGATATGACAATGATTAACTTTAGTAGTTTGGTTGCTTGAATTTTCATAACAGGTTGGTTAGGAATATAAAAGCTAACAACCTTACGAAAAGCATGATAAGTAGTTAACCAATTGATTCCTAAAATTACATCAAAGGCAAGTATTTTCAAAGAGATAAGATTGACAGGTAACGTGAAAGTGTCGATTTGAATCAAACAAGATTTATAAATTGTGGAGGTAACGAAGGTTTGTACTAATGAAGTTTCAACCAATAAGTCAAAGTCTAACTTCTCTGGGTCAAATTTAAACGTTGAGCGCAAGCAAAAGAGATAAAAAAATGGGTTGAACCGGTATCTAATAAGGTATAGACTTCACAAGAATTTATGATGAACTTACCCGTGACAACTTCGTTCGAGTTCCTCGACAAACTTTAACGCCCCCAAAATAGGTATACATTACCCATCTTGAGTCGCCAAATACATGGTACAAAAATTTAAATACAACTTAATTATACAACAGTCGTGTAAAATACGACAAAATATATGCTGTGAGTTTTAATACAAATATTGTCATCTAGATAATATCCACACTCAATTGAGTCCTCATTACATTTATTATCACATTATTTAACAAAATAGTGAGGACTACTAATGCTATTATCTGGACCGTCACTCCGTTCCCCGACTAGTCCCTGCTACGTTCTCATTTCCTGAAGAGAACAATGAAAGTAAAAGGGTGAGCTCAACTAGCCTAGTAAGAAATATTATAACTAAGATAATACAGAATAAATTATCGTTAGCCTTCAATAGTGTTAAACTGATACAATATAACAAACATAAAGTTTAACTGCAGCAGGATAAGCAATCCATTAAAAGTGTCAAGTAGAGAATAAAATCTACTATCTTTTATGATTTAAAAGGTTTTTCATCACTTTTATCGCTGGGACTCAGCTTAATAAATAATCCACATCATCCCTGCACTACGGCCAAGGATATTCATTAGTATTACAACCACAAATTATCCATGCACTATGGGACAAGGATATTCGTGTATTCATTAATGGTCATGATCATGCCAACAACTGTCCATCAATGCACTACGGGCCAATGAGGACTTTTACCATATCATTTGTAACATTACGGTTATGATTATACCGATTAATCCCTGGTCATAATCATACCAAGTTCATCTATGCACTACAGGCCACATATGACTTTCAACATAATATAAACATGAGGATAATGACAATGATATAAGAATTCAATAAAAAAAGTTCAAGAATTAATTTATCCAGGAGCTAATAACGTCCAAATTGTCAACATGATACTTCTTTGTAGAGTAAAATTCAAGAATAGTCAGAAGAATATTTTTATAAAAGAGATATCGATGAAGCTTAAATATCAAGTAAAAGATCTTTGGATGAGCGCAAATATCAAGTATATTCCACTAATTTCATAGAGTATAGAAGTCAAAACTTTAACTAATCGAGTATAATAAAGAATGGAATAACAAAAGAAATCACTGTGCATGCGATAGACCGCATAGACAAAAGTTATTCCAATGTAATAATAAATAACGGAACCAGTCATACATAAACGCATTGCATACATGATATTCCAATGTAATAATAAATAAACAGAACTGTGTCAAAGTAAATTCACACCGATAGATGTTACAATAGAATAATAAATAACGAAACCAGTGTCATGCAGAACGCATATGTACATCATGTTCCAAATGTAATACTAAAGAATGGAATAATGTAAGAATTTCACCACGTATGCGATTGTAGATGATATAAAGTTATTCCAACATAATGATAAAGAATGGAATAATGTAAGAATTTCACCAAGTATAGGGTAGAGATCACAGATACACAAGTTATTCCAACATAATAATAAAAAAATGGAATAATGTAAGTTCTCTTCATGAATACGAAAGAAATAATAATACCTCTTACCGTAAAAAAAGAAGAGTATTCAATTGGTAGAAGGCGAGGATATTTTTGAAGAAAACTTCAGCACTACACTCAAAGCTTCTTAAAACTCTAAAGAAATACGCTCAAGATTATAGAAGAATTCTCTGAACTTCTGGTGTGGTTTTTAATTCTAACTAAGCATCCTATTTATAGGAAAATAGAAAGGATACTATGCTGGACTATGCAATAAAATATAATATATTCTATTTATAATCAAATAAAATAAAACTTTATAAAAAGTATTCTGTTTTATATAAAAAGATTTTACTATAAAAATACTATGCATGCACTATGTAAACACTATGCATAATAAAATATAATATATTCTAATTATCGTCTAATAAAACAAATAACTTTATAAAAGTATTCATTTTTTATATAAAAGATTTTACTATGCAAAACACTATGCATAATAGAATATAATATATTTTAATTATTGTCTAATAAAACAAATAACTTTATAAAAGTATTTTGTTTTATATAAAAAACTTTTCTATTTTATTACATTAATAATACTAATAAAATAAAATTTATATATAATATATATATATATATATATATATATATATATATATATATAAACTTTTCGTGACTTATAAAAAGACACCTCAATATATTTAACAACATTTATCATTATTATTATAATTCACAATATTAATCAACTGTGTCATTCCTCAGAAATAGGGGCTTTCCAATAAGGATTTCTCCCTATCATGGCGCCGCAATTAGGTGACCAAACCTCTCCTCAGCGTAACTTCTGTACATCGTTGATATTACAAATAATAATATTAATAACTTCGCCATCTCAATTATTGATTTAATAATATATAAAATATCGACAATAATTGAATCAATTAACGTGAGATACTATGCAACAATTATCAAGCAATAATTAAACAAAACCGAGTGACTTCTCAAGTAAGCATCAATAATCAATAATGTGTGCTACTATGCAACCACGCCAGATTCTCGTATTTTTTAACACCGGGTGTTTCAACAGCTTAACTATAAAACTTCCCGTTATTTTCATAAAATATTTTGTCATTTTCTCATTTCGACAATAATTCCGTTGTGGGGGTCCACTAATGATTGTGTCATTGCATTTAATATTCCCCGTTAAAATGAATATTCCCCACCAATCTAATATTATATAACAACTTGTGTACTTTTGTAAAATTTATAACTATTACCCACAACTATAACATTATATCAAATTCATTCCATAATATTCAAAAATGATAATTATAGAAAATTCATCTTTATTCATAAAAGTTGGGGTCTTACAATCTCCCCTTCTTATAAAATTTAGCCCTCAAAATTTGGGTATGTACCTGGTATGTCGAAGAGGTAAAGATACCTTGATTTCATTTTAGATTCTAACTTCTAGGTTATTTTCTCAACATTGTGGTTCCTCCATAAAACTTTGACTTGAGGTATAACCTTGGAGCGTAGAATATGTTCCTTCTTATCCAAGATTTGAATAGGAACCTCTTTATACGTTAAATCTTCCGCTATTTCGTCCGGTTCTAACTCAATAATGTGGTTCGGGTCTTTCACATATTTACGTAACATGGATATATGAAAAACGTTATGAACACGAGACATACTTGGCGGTAAAGCGAGTCTATAGGCTACAATCCCTACTCGATCGAGGATTAAAAATGGGCCAATGAATCGAGGATTGAGCTTTCCTCTCTTTTCATATCTCGTAACTCCTTTCCATGGAGCAACACGTAACAACACATGATCTCCAATATCGAATTCCACGTCCTTTCGATGAAGATCATCATAACTCTTTTGTCGGTCTTGTGAGGTTTTTATATGTTGTCGGATCGTTTGAATTTTTTTCGTAGTCATACGCATTCAACTCCGGTCCCAACAACGTTGCTTCACCCACCTCATCCCAGCATACTGGAGAACGACACTTTCTTCCATACAACGCCTCGAATGGAGCCATGCCAATACTTGTTTGATAACTATTGTTGTAAGAAAACTCCACCAATGGTAAGAAATTGTCCCAACTTCCCTTGAAGTCAAGGACACAGAGTCTTAATAAATCTTCAAGAGTTTGAATAGTCCTCTCTGATTGTCCGTTCGTCTGAGGATGATATGCCGAACTAAATCATAAGTCCGTGCCCATAGCTTTTTGCAAACTAACCCAAAATCGTGTAGTGAATCTTGGGTCTCGATCAAAAACTATGGATACTGGCATACCATGTAGTCTTACAATCTTGTTTATGTACATATGAGCAAGACGTTCAAGTGTATAAGTTTCTCGTATTGGTAAGAAATGAGAAGACTTGGTCAATCTATCAATAATGACCCAAATTACAGCTATGCCTTGAGAAACCTTGGGAAGACCAGTAACAAAATCCATGGTAATGTGTTCCCACTTCCATTCTGGAATTTTAAGTGGTTGCAATGGACCTTTTGGTACTTGATGCTCCGCGTTGACTCGTTGACAAGTTAGACACCTTGAGATAAACAAAGACTATCTCTCTCTTCATATTGCTCCACCAAAATGTATATTAAGATCACGATACATTTTGGTACTCCTAGATGGATTGCAACAAAGGTGTGTTGTGCGCCTCCATCATGATTTTATACTTTAAATCGTGGTCGTTAGAACACAAAGTCCGGAGTCGACTCAAAGTATTCCTTCTTCATCGATTCTTGCTCCGGCAGATAGCACCTTCTTGCACTTTCTTCCTCATACGCACGCATCGCCTCCAGATCTCAGAATTTGAGCAATTTTAACTTTATCAATTAAAGTCGGTTCTACTCATATATTAGCCATCATCACATGGGTCCCTGGAGTCTTCAACTCTATCTCCATCCTTTGCAAGTCACACAAAATGGGCCTTTGCGTTGTCAATATCACAGACTGCATTCGCGATATGATCTTCTACTCAATGCGTCAGCTACCACGTTCGCTTTTCCAGGATGGTATTGGATGGTATGATCATAATCTTTCAAAAGTTCAAGCCAATGTCGTTGTCACATGTTGAGTTCCTTTTGAGTGAAGAAATATTTAAGGCTTTTATGATCCGTAAAGATCTTCACTTTCTCCCTATACAAGTAATGCCTCCAAATTTTAAGGGCAAAAACAACAGCTGCCAACTCTAGATCATGAGTAGGATAGTTCCTCTCATATTCTTTGAGTTGTCGAGAGGCATATGCTATGACTTTCCCATGTTGCATGAGAACACATCCTAACCCTTTGCCCGAAGCATTACTGTAGATGACAAATCCCTCCGAGCCAGATGGTATTGTCAGAACATGTGCTGAAATGAGTTTCCTCTCGAGTTCTTGAAAACTCTTCTCACATTACTCGTTCCAACTGAATTTATATCTTTCCGAGTCAGTTGAGTTAATATAGTAGCGATTCGAGAAAACCCTACTACGAATCTCCGATAATAACCAGCTAAGCCGAGAAAGCTACGTACTTCGGTCACTGATTTAGGTTGCTCCCAGCTTTGAAGAGCTTCAATCTTTGCTGGGTTAAAAGATATTCCATGACTTGATACTACGTGCCCAAGGAATGCTACTTCCTCAAGCCAGAACTCACATTTCTTCAACTTGGCATAAAGCTTATATTCACGAAGCTTTTGGAGTATCAGCCTCAAGTGTTGCTCATGATCTTCACGACTTTTGGAATAAATAAGTATGTCATTAATAAAGACAACCACAAAGTGATCCAAATATTCCTTGAATACTCGGTTCATCATATCCATAAAGGCAGCAGGAGCATTAGTTAATCCAAAAGACATGACTAGGAATTCATAATGCCCTTACCTAGTTCTGAAAGCCGTCTTTGGAATGTCATCGGTTCTAATCTTCAATTTGTGATATCCGAAACAAAGATCAATCTTTGAAAAAAATTTGGCGCCTTGCAACTGGTCAAACAGGTCTTCAATGCGAGGCAATGGATATCTATTTTTGATAGTGACATTGTTCAACTCCCGATAATCAATACAAAGTCGCATACTCCCATCTTTCTTCTTCATTAATAGAACAGGAGCACCCCAAGGAGACGATTTTAGGACGAATGAAACCGATGTTCAACAATTATCGCATTGGGTCTTTAACTCTTGAAGTTCAATAGAGCTATTCGACATGGGGCTTTAGAAATAGGTTTTGTACCGTTCAAGGTCGATACAAAATTCAATTTCACGCCTGGGGTAGGCCAGAAGTTCTTCGTGAAATACGCCAGAAATTCATTAACAATAGAAATATCATTCAAAATCGACGTATTTTTGTTTAGATCCATGACATGAGCTAAGAAAGCTTGACATCCATTTTTCAATAAATGAATAGCTTTATGGCTTGAGATGACAAATGTTTGATTTTAATGGTTTGGTTGTTTGAATTCAAGATAATAGGTTGGTTAGGAATATGAAAGCTAACAACCTTACGTAAAATAATCAATTTTGCATGATGGTTAACCAATCAATCCCTAGAATTATGTCAAATGCAAGTATTTTCAATGAAATAAGATCGACAGGTAATGTGAGGGTACCAATTTGAACCAAACAAGACTTATAAACAATGGATGTAATGAAGGTTTCTCCCAATGGAGTTTTAACAGATAAGTCAAAGTCTAATTTCTCCGAGTCAAATTTAAACGTTGAGCGCAAGTAGGAGAAATAAAAGAATGGGTAGAACCAGATCAAATAAGGTATAAACTTCGTTAGAGTTTATGATAAGCTTACCCGTGATGACCTCGTTCGTTCCTTGCTTTCAGGAGGTCACGACAAACGCCTCCCTTACACTACCGGCTTTGACTTTTCTCGGGACGCCCTTTGGTGCCTCCATCCTAAATTTGAACTTGTCTTTGGTGAACGACAAAATCGGGCTAGGTGACCTTCTCTTCCATAATTATAACATGCTTTGGATGGCATCATGCGCTTTGACCGATGTTTCCCTCCCTCCGCATTTGAAGCATATGATAGGTGGTCGTTTCTCCTTCCTTAACAACGGTGTTTGGTCCGACGCTTTCCATCATTGTTGAATCTCCTCTTCTTGAAATGTCCATTCTTATTGTTTTGGCCATGATTACCATTCAAGTGGTTACCATTTTGGCATATTGATTCCCTCCACGCTTATTGTCACCGCTTCGATGACTACTATCACTAGTATTATCATTTTGCCGACTGTTCTCTTTTGGTTGGGTTGACTCATTATCGCGCTCCAATAATCGAGCCCTATTAACAACATCCGAATACAAACACGCTTTATGAGAGATAAGATATTTACGATATCGGGTTTTAAACCTCTTAGAAACATTCGCGCCATTCTCTTCATTATCAACCAAATGGGACGCAAAACCAGACAACTCGGCAAACTTGGCTTTCAGATCGCGACACTGGCCATGTTATTTTGCTCCAGCTTGATGAACTCTACCTCTTTCATGTGACTAATACTTTCGGAAAGTACTTATCGTTGAACAATTCTTGGAACTTCTCCCAAGTCATCTTCAAGGCGGCAAAGTTGAGTACGCTTTTACTGATTTCCACCAAGATGTCGCCCTCAGACTTGACATGAAGGTGGCAAAGGGAACCTTTTGCTCCTCGAAGCATTTCAAGACATCAAATATCTTACAGATCTGCTTTATCCACGTCTCTGCCTTAAGTGGTTTTGGCTCTCCAAAAAACTTCGGTGGTCCCAGTTCCTTAAACTGCTTAACGGTGACCGTCCGAGAGTTGCCAGTGTTTCCACTTGCATTTTGTACAAGAGCCGTTCTTGCCTAATGTTGCATGAATTGCATAAAGCCTCTGAACATTCCATCGTTCATCATCTGGTTAGTGTTGTTGTTTGCCTGATGATTGTCGCCTTCCTGATGCACATTATCCTGATTATTGATCCGTGGAGACTCAAGTATCTCCTATGCTCCATTGCTAATCTCAACATTCTCGGATGCCATTTTGAAATACTGCCACAAAACAAGGGTTAATTAACATATCACATATTATCCCTACACTTTGACCGACCAATTAAATACCAAATTAATTTAGGTAGGTCATACTAGCGAAGGAATTCCTCGTCTCTCCCCTCCTAGTTCTTGTCCCACATCCCAGCCAAGGATCATATCCCTAAGCTTTGATACCAACTATGACGCCCCAAAAATAGGTATACATCACCCATCTTGAGTCGCCAAATACATGGTACAAAATTCAAATGCAACTTAATTATACAACAGTCGTGTAAAATATGACAAAACATATGCTGTGAGTTTTAATACAAATATTGTCATCTAGATAATATCCACACTCAATTGAGTCCTCATTACATTTATTATCACATTATTTAACAGAATAGTGAGGACTACTAATGCTATTATCTTGACCGTCACTCCGTTCCCCAACTAGTCCCTACTACGTTCTCATTTTCAAGAGAACAATGAAAGTAAAAGGGTGAGCTCAACTAGCCTAAGAAGAAATATTATGACTAAGATAATACTGTAATAAATTATCGTTAGCCTTCAACAATGTTAAATTGATACAATATAACAAACATCAAGTTTAACTCATGATGAACAAGCAATCCATTAAAAGAGTCAAGTAGAGAATAAAATCTATTATCTTTTATGATTTAAAAAGTTTTTCATCACTTTTATCGTTGGGACTCAAATTTTAATAAATAATCCACATCATCCCCAAGACTACTTACCAAGGATATTCATTAGTATCACAACCACAAATTATCCATGCACTACGGGACAAGGATATTCGTGTATTCATCAATGGTCACGATAATTCCAACAACTGTCCATCAATGCACTACGGGCCAATGAGGACTTTTACCACATCCTTTGTAACATTATGGTCATGATTATACCGATTAATCCCTGGTCATAATCATACCAAGTCCATCTATGCACTACAGGCCACAGATGACTTTCAACATAATATAAACATGAGGATGATGACAATGATATAAGAATTCAATAAAACAAGTTCAAGAATTAATTTATCCAGGAACTAATAACGTCCAAATTATCAACATGATACTTCTTTGTAGAGTAAAATTCAAGAATACTCAGAAGAATATTTCCATGAAAAGATACTGGATGAAGCGCAAATATCAAGGATATTCCATTAATTTCATGGAGTATGGAAGTCAAAACTTTAACCAACTGAGTATAATAAATAATGGAATAACAAAAGAAATCACCAGGCATGCGATAAACCGCACAGACAGGTTATTCCAACAGAATAATAAATAACGGAACCAGTCACGCAGAACGCACGTACGGTGATATTCCAATGTAATAATAAATAACGGAACCAAAGTCAGGAAAAATTTGCATCAACAGGATGTTCCAGCAGAATAATAAATAACGGAACCAGTCATGCATAAACGCATTGCATGTGATGTTCCAACAAAATAATAAAGAATGTAATAACAGAAGAATTTCACCATGTATGCGGTACTTCGCATAGACAGGTTATTCCAACATAATGATAAAGAATAGACTAACAGAAGAATTTCACCAAGTATAGGGTAGACCGCGTATACAGGTTATTCCAACAAAATAAAAAAATTGGAATAACAGAAGTTCTCTTCATGAATACGAAAGAAATAATACCCCTTACTGTAAAAGAAGAGTATTCCGACTGGTAGGGCTAGGATATTCTTGAAGAAAACTTGCAATACGCTCAAAGCTTCTTAAAACTCTAAAGAAATACACTCAAGATTATAGAAGAATTCTCTGAACTTCAGGTGTGGTTTTTAATTCTAACTAAACATCTTATTTATACGAAAATAGAAAGGATACTATGCTGCACTATGCAATAAAATATAATATATTCTATTTATAATCAAATAAAACAAAACTTTATAAAAAGTATTCTATTTTATATAAAAAAATTTACTATGCAAACACTATGCATAATAAAATATAATATATTCTAATTATTGTCTAACAAAAAACAAATAACTTTATAAAAGTATTCATTTTATATAAAATATTTTACTTTGCAAAACACTATGCATAATAGAATATAATATATTCTAATTATTGTCTAATTAAACAAATAATTTTATAAAAGTATTCATTTTATATAAAAACTTTTCTATTTTATTACATTAATAATACTAATAAAACAAAATTTATATATATATATAAAACTTCTGTGACTTCATAAAAAGACACCTCAATATATCTAACAATATTTATCATTATTATTATAATTCACAATATTAATCGACCAGGTCGTTCCCAAGAAAGAGGGGGCTTTTCAATAAGAATTTCTCCCTATTGGCGTGCAATTAGGTGACCAAATCTCTCCTTGGCAGAACTTCTAGACATCGTTAATACTGCAAATGATAATATTAATAACTTTGTCGTCTCAATTATTGATTTAATAATATATAAAATATCGACAATAATTGAATCAATTAACGTGAGATACTATGCAACAATTATTGAAGCAATAATTGAACAAAACTGAGTGACTTCTCATGTAAGCATCAATAATCAATACCGTGTGCTACTATGCAACCACGCGTATTTCTGTACTTTTAACATCTGGTGTTTCAACAGTTAACGATAAAACTTCCACCGTTATTTTCATAAAATATTTTTATCATTTTCTCAATCCGACAATAATTCCGTTGTGGGGTCTACCAATGATTGTGCCATCGTACAAATATTCCCTGTTAAAATAAATATTCCCCGACCAATCGAATATTATATAACAACTTGCGTACTTTGCAAAATTTATAATTATTACCCACAACTATAACATTATATCAAATTCATTCCATAATATTCAAAAATGATAATTATAGAAAATTTATCTTTATTCATAAAAGTCGGGGTCTTACACAAACGCTCTTACTTAAACTACAGGCTTTGACTTTTCTAAGACATCTTTTGGCATCACTACACGACAAAATCGACAAAATCGAGCTAGGTGACCTTCTCTTCCGTAATTGAAACACGCTTTGGATTGGTGCGTACAGTTTGGACGAATGTGTTCCTCCTGTCCACATTTGAAACATACGACCGATGGTCGTTCTTCTTCCTTTGAAGCGGTTGCTGGTGCTGCTGTCTTTCCATCATTATTGAACCTTCTCTTTTTAAATTTTCCACTTCTATTATCTTGGCCATGATTACCACCGAAGTGGTTACCATTCTTGGCATGATAATTTCCCCCACGATGGTTATCATTGTTCGATGGCCGATTGCTGCAACGGGTGACGATTATTATCGTGTTGTTGGTCGTTACCTTTTGGTTGTGCTGACTCATTATCACGCTCCAATAACTGAGCCCTATTCACAACATCTGAATATAAACAAAGTTTGTGAGAAATGAGGTATTGACGTATTTCGGGTTTCAAACCTCGTAGAAACATTCGCGTCATTCTCTCCTCATTATCGACCAAATGGGATGCAAACTGGGATAACTCCGCAAACTTAGCCTCGTACTGCGACACAGTCATATTGTTTTGCTCCAGCTTGATGAATTCTACCTCCTTCATGTGACGAATACTTTCAGGAAAGTACTTATCGTTGAACAGTTCTTGGAACTTCTCCCAAGACATCTTGAGTGCGTCAGGCTGGGTACATTTTACAGATTCCCATCAGTAATCTGTCTCTTCACGCAACATAAAGGTGGCAAAGGGAACCTTTTGCTCCTCGGAGCATCCCAAGACATCAAATATCTTAGTGATCTGCTTTAACCACGTCTCTGCCTTAAGTGGTTCTGGCTTTCCCAAAAACTCTGGCGGTCTTAGCTCCTTGAATTTCTTAGCAGTGACCAACTGTGGGTTGCCATTGCTTCCACCTATATTTTGAACAGGAGTCTCTCTTACCTGATGTTGCATGAATTTCATAAAGCCTCTGAACATCCCATCGTTCATCATTTGATCGGTGTTATTGTTTACCTGAGGATTATTGTCTTCCTGTTGCACATTATCCTGGGTATTGATCGTTGGTGACTCAACGGTCTCATGTGCTTCATTGCTGATCTCAACATTTTCTGATGTCATTTTCAAACACTGTCACAAAACAAGGGTTAATTGATATATCACATATTATCCCTATACTCTGACCGACCAATTAAATACCAAATAAACATACGTAGGTCATACAAGTGAAGGAATTTCCCGTCTCTCCCCTCCTAGTTCTTGTCTCACATCTGAGCCAGGGATCATATCCCTAAGCTTTGATACCAACTGTGATGCCCCAAAAATAGGTATACATCACCTATTCTCAGTCGCCAAATACATGGTACAGAATACAAATACAATCTTAAATATACAACATGAGCTGTGAGTTTTAATACAAATATTATCTTCTAGATAGTATTCAAACTCATAATAAGTCCTCAATACATTTATTAACACACTATTTCATAGAATAGTGAGAACTACTAATACTATCATCTGGACCGTCACTCCGTTCCCCGACTAGTCCATGCTACGTTCTCATTTCCTGAAGAGAACCATGAAAGTAAAAGGGTGAGCTCAACTAGCCCAGTAAGAAATATTATGACTAAGATAATGTAGAATAATTTATCTTTAGCCTTTAACAGTGTTAAACTGATAAAATATAACAAACATCAAGTTTAACTGCAGGGGAACAAGCAATCCATTAAAAGAGTCAAGTAGAGAATAAAATCTACTATCTTCTATGAGTTAAAAGGTTTTTCATCATTTTTATCGCTGCGACTCAGTTTAATAAATAATCCACATCATCCCTACACTACGGCCAAGAATATTCATTAGTATCACAACCACAAATTATCCATGAACTACGGGCCAAGGATATTCGTGTATTCTTCAATGGTCATGATCATGCCAACAACTGTCAATCAATGCACTATGGGCCAATGAAGACTTTTACCACATCATTTATAACGTTACGATCATGATTATACCGAATAATCTCAGGTCATAATCATACCAAGTCCATCTATGCACTACAGGCCACAGATGACTTTCAACATTTTATAAATATGAGAATGATGACAATGATATAAGAATTCAATAAAACAAGTTCAAGAATTAATTTATCCAGGAACCAATAACGTCCAAATTATCAACATGATACTTCTTTGTGGGGTAAAACTCAAGAATGCTCAGAAGAATATTTCCATGAAAAGATACTGGATGAAGCGCAAATATCAAAGATATTCCACTAATTTCATGGAGTATAAAAGCCAAAACTTTAACCAACTGAGTATAATAAAGAATGGAATAACAAAAGA
Organism: Panax ginseng; assembly: GCA_020205605.1. Classification (NCBI taxonomy): domain Eukaryota; kingdom Viridiplantae; phylum Streptophyta; class Magnoliopsida; order Apiales; family Araliaceae; genus Panax; species Panax ginseng. The sequence continues at coordinate 1,458,737 of JAINUU010000057.1, forward strand.
AATCACCAGCATGCGACGATTGCAGACGCATGATTATTCAATGTAATAATAAATAACGGAATTCGGGGACGCGCGTAACGCATGGCGCATAAGATATTCAGCGAGAATAATAAATAACGGAATTCGGTCATGCAGAACGCATGTATACGATATTCCAACAGAATAATAAATAATGGAACCAGTCATGCATAAACGCATGCATGAGGATGTTCCAATGTAATAATAAAGAATGAAATAATGTAAGAATTTCGCCAAGTATAGGGTAATCCAGCGTATAAAAGTTATTCCAATGTAATAATAAAGAATGGAATAACAGAAGAATTTCACCATGTATGCGGTACTTCGCATAGACAGGTTATTCCAACATATTAATAAAGAATGGAATAACAGAAGAATTTCACCAAGTATAGGGTAGTCCGCGTATACAGGTTATTCCAACAGAATAATAAAGAATGGAATAACATAAGTTCTCTTCATAAATATAAAAGAAATAACACCCCTTACAAGTATTGAAAGAAAATAATTCTCTTCATGAATACGAAAGAAATAATACCCCTTACATTAGAAGAAATTGGATATAGGAGTAGTGAAGTAGCAGAATACTTTTCTTCTTTCTCTCTATAGTTTCTCTCTCTAGAGTTTCGTAAGAAATAATGAAGGAATAAGCTTCTATTTATAAGAGAATGGACTGAATAGTAACTAATTCATGAAGCGGTCAGATTGATTTACTTTTAAGCAGATCATCCATATTCAATTACTATGCAAGTATTAATAAAATATTATAATAAAACAAAATATTTTAAATAAAATATAATATATTCTATTTATAATCTAATAAAACGAATAACTTTATAAAAGTATTACATTTTATATAAAAAAGATTTTACTATACAAATACTATGCAGTAATTATACAAATACTATGCATAATAGAATATTATATATTCTATTTATAGTCTAATAAAACGAATAAATTTATAAAAGTATTCTGTTTTATATAAAAAGATTTTACTATGCAAACACTATACAAGCACTATGCAAACACTATGCATTATTATTATTATTATTATTATTATTATTATTATTATTATTATTATTATTATTATTATTATTATTATTATTATCTTAATTTAAGTCAAAATTTTAATAGTTGTTGCAAAAAGTTGTATAAAATATGCAACGAAAATAAAAATTGTTGTCAATGAATGTAGTCCATATTAGGCAACGAAATAGAGCAACAAAAAAACTTTTGTTGTGACGCCCCCAAAATAGGTCCAATCCATCCAACCCATTTTGAGTCGCCAAATACATGGTACAGAAAACAACTACAACTTTGTTACTACAATTGTCGTGCAAAATACAACAACACATATGTTGTGAGTTTTGATACAAATATATACCAACTGTGATTCTGGACACCAACTTGGATAGCACGTCACAATGGCACCTTACATAAAAGTACAATCAACAACTGTTTTAGAAATTAAAATCTTTGGGAAATGCTCAAGAAAACCTTCGTACATGGGAGGCCATGCATCTAGGTTATGATAGATATCATATGCCCACAGAATTATCCTTGGTTGACCCAATAGACCCCAAAGAAAAGTGAGAAGATTACTATCATGTTCTTTCCAATGGTGAGTCTTTTCTTGACATATAACTATCTCCACTGTCTGCAATTGAAAATTATATTTCAACCAAACTCCAAGATCATATAAATAGTGCTCGTAGATATACTCAGCAAGTGGATGTGCACAACCCTGTCTTATGATAACACGAGATTGTATGTCATTAGACATCTTGTATGATAGTGGCAAAACACCATTCCAAAGTTGGTTTCACCTCACCCAATTCGGTTCACCAAAATTAAATATCAAATGATGTATACAACACGACACACTTATCTAAAGTTCTCAATAAAATTATTTCCATACTATTTAGGGAGAACCTTAACAGCTATAAACCATTGTTCTATAACCCTGTTATCCCCGCTCGACCCGGAAACACTCTTATTACCTGAAAGGAATTGTGAAGCAAAAGGGTGAGCACAACTAGCCCTGTAAAAAATATCATGACTAAAGATAATTAAATTATCAATAGCCTTCATCAAAAACTTTTCAACCATAGTTAAAGCAGAATGAGCAATCCATTAAAAGAGTCATATAGACTATAAAGTCTATTATCTTCTTCACGTTAAAAGTCCACCAACAATGTTTTATCCCTGTAACATCAATCAACAGTTCATTTCCACAATCATATGAATAACTCATAATCATAATTGTGATTCTAATTTCCTCTTCGCACCTAGGACGAAGATAATTTTCATCACCTGTCTTTACCTCAAAAGAGAAGTACATCTGATTGGAATATTAGATATGACGCTGAAGGAAACTTGCACTGATTAACAACTCTCAAAGTATCAAAATACTCACAAAATACGCTCGATAATATAGAGAGAGAAAGAGAGAAAACATATGTTTTTGGTGTGATTTTCAATTCTAACTCAGCACTCTATTTATAGGAAAATGCTAGCACGCCGAAGCAGACTTGACCTGCTATCTGATGACTTTACCTGCTACTATTTCCACCCACCATATTTGAAATAAAATTTGAGCACATTTCTCACCAACCAAAAGTGGGGCCCACCCATTCTAGAATTTTCTACCAAAAATCATTTATAAACATAATTTCTGAATCAGTTACCTCTTAAAATTCATAATAAATCATACATTAATTTTTAAAGGTTCAAAATTTGTGGACATATACTCAACTTATATATGTATAACATATTCAAAAATCACAACGATCCAACGGTCTGATTAAAAATTATAACTCACGCAATATATCTCAAGAACACTGATTTTTCAGATTATGAGTCCTTAGGACCAGTTTCATTCAACCAGTCAATACGAAAAATCCACAATTAATTTTTGGGTGATTCAAATTTCTACGTTTAACTTACCTCTAGGAATTTCTTTTGATATATGGCTCATCTCCTAACTCATTATATACAAATAGTTATAGATTTTACAAAATCAAGTAATAAACTAATTTTCTGAAAATCCCATATTTTATTTTTCTTTTCGACAAAATACTAATAAAACACCTCAGCATTAATTCCTTCATTTATATCCATATAAAAAAAATATATTTCTTATCATATAAATTAATAAATAATTATTCACAAATAATATTACCAAATCACAATAATGACAACGTGCCGTTCCTCGTGAAAGAGGGGGCTTTCGATAAGGATTTCTCTCATCTTGGCGCATGCAATTAGGTGATCAAATCTCTCCTTGACAGAACTTTCTAGACATTGCCAATAATGATATCTAATAATATTATTCAAATAATATGAATTATTGATCTGATAATGGGAAATACTATGTAGTGACAATTATTGAAACAACAATAATATAAAATATCAACGCAACAATTATTGAATCAATAAAATAAAATATTGAACAGTAATTACTGTAACAATTATTGAGTAGTGCCTTCATACATAAGAATCAATAATTCAAAATATCATGCAATATCATCGTAAGCATCTTTAGCAACCCACGCCAGACATTATATTTTAACCACCAGGTATTCCAACAGTGTTAATGGTAACAACTACGCCATTATTTATAAAACTCAAACTTGTCATTTTCTTCATCTGACAATTATTCTGTTATGGGGCCCACAAATGGCTGCGTCATCGTACGAATATTCCCCGACAACAAGAATATTCCACGACCAACCGAATATTCCCCGACAAAAATGAGTATTTTATAACCACTTGCATATTTTATAAACTTTACATATATCACCCTTAACTTTAACTTTTTATCAATTTAACTATTTACTAAATAATAATTATAAGAAAAATTGAATACTTTTATTTTATAAAATTCAGGGTCTTACAATCTCCCCTCCTTATGAAATTTTGTTCCCGAAATTTACGTACTTGGTATTTCAAAGAGTTGAGAATACATTGCTTTCATTTCAGATTCCATCTTCCCTGTCATCATGATTTCTCCATTGCTTATCTCCTGTATTTCAGATATCATTCTAGAATACAGCTTCAAAACAAAGGTTAATTGACATATCATAATTTGTCAACTTATGAAAGAAAATTCGACTTAGGTAGGACACACACTACTTGAAGGATATTATTACTGTCTCTCCTTCCTAGTTCTAATCCGGATCTCCGCTAAAGATCATATCCTAAGCTATGATACCAATCAATGACTCAGTATTCCAACTGTGGGGACAAGACCTCACGGTGGTACCTATCGCTTTGCCGCAGAAGCAAGCGCCCCCAGAGAGAGTCGGCGGTGCATCCCACACAAGGAAGTCACCAGCGAGAGGCTCGGGGCTCTTTACTTATGGCTCGGATACCAACTGTGACTCCCCCAAAATAGGTCCAATCCATCCAACCCATTCTGAGTCGCCAAATACAGGGTACAGAAAACAACTACAACTTTGTTACTACAATTGTCCTGCAAAATACAACAACAACACATATGTTGTGAGTTTTGATACAAATATATACCAACTGTGACTCTGGACACCAACTTGGATAGCACGTCACAATGGCACCTTACATAAAGGTACAGTCAACAATTGTTTTAGAAATTAAAATCTTTGGGCATGCTCAAGAAAACCTTCGTACATGGGAGGCCATGCGTACAGGTTATGATAGATATCATATGCCCACGTAATTATCCTTGGTTGATTCCAATAGATCCCAAAGAAAATGAGAAGATTACTATCATGTTCTTTTCTAATGGTGAGTCTTCTCTCGACATATAACTATCTCCACCATCCCGCAATTGAAAATTATATTTCAACCAAACTCCAAGATCATATAGGTAGTGATCGTAGATATACTCAGCAAGTGGATGTGCACAACCCTGTCTTATAATAACACGAGGTTGTATGTCATTAGACATCTTGTATGATAGTGGCAAAACACCCTTCCAAAGTTGGTTTCACCTCACCCTATTCGGTTCACAAAAATTAAATATCAAATGATGTATACAATACGACACACTTATCTAAAGTTCTCAATAAAATTATTTTCATACTATTTAGGGAGAACCTCAACAGCTATAGACCATCGTTCTATTCCCCTGTTATCCCTGCTCGACCGGGCAACACTCTTATTACCTGAAAGGAATTGTGAAGCAAAAGGGTAGCACAACTAGCCCAGTAAAGAATATCATGACTAAAGATAATTAAATTATCAATAGCCTTCATCAGTAATAAATCAGAGATTTAGAACATATGGTAGATGATAAAACTTTTCCACCATAGTTATAGCGGAACGAGCAATCCATTAGAAGAGTCAAATAGGCTATAAAGTCTATTATCTTTTCCACGTTAAAAGTCCACCAACAATGTTTTATCCCTGTAACATCAATCAACAGTTCCTTTCCACAATTATATGAATAACTCATAATCATAATTGTGATTCTAATTTCCTCTTCGCACCTAGGACGAAGATAATTTTCATCACCTGTCTTTACCTCAAAAGAGAAGTACTTCTGATTGGAATATCGAATATGACGCTGAAGGAAACTTGCACTGATTAACAACTCTCAAAGTATCAAAATACTCACAAAATACGCTCGATAATATAGAGAGAGAAAGAGAGAAAACACATATTTTTGGTGTGATTTTCAATTCTATCTCAGCACTCTATTTATAGGAAAATGCTAGCACGCCGAAGCAGACTTGACTTGCTACCTTATGGCTTTACCTGCTACTATTGCTACCTACCACATTTGAAATAAAATTTGAGCACATTTCTCACCAACCAAAAGTGGGGTCCACTCATTCTAGAATTTTCTACCAAAAATCATTTATAAACATAATTTCTGAATCAGTCACCTCATAAAATTCATAACAAATCATACATTAATTTTTAACGGTTCAAAATTTGTGGACATATACTCAACTTATATATGTATAACATATCCAAAAATCACAACGATCCAACGGTCTGATTAAAAATTATAACTCACGCAATATATCTCAAGAACAATGATTTTTCGGATTATGAGTCATTCGGACCAGTTTCATTCAACCAGTCACTACGAAAAATCCACAATAAATTTTTGGGTGATTCAAATTTCTACGTTTAACTTACCTCCAGGAATTTCTTTTGATATATGACTCATCTCCTAACTCATTATACACAAAGAGTTATAGATTTTACAAAATCAAGTAATAAACTAATTTTCTAAAAATCCCATATTTTATTTTTCTTTTCGACAAAATACTAATAAAACACCTCACCATTAATTCCTTCATTTATATCCATAAAAAAATATATATTTCTTATCATATAAATTAATAAATAATTATTCACAAATAATATTACAAAATCACAATAATGACAACCAGGCCGTTCCCAGAAAAGAGGGGGCTTTCCGATAAGGATTTTTTCTTACTGGCGCGCAATTAGGTGACCAAACCTCTCATTGACAGAACTTTCTAGACATTGCCAATAATGCTATCTAATAATATTATTCAAATAATATAAATTATTGATCTGATAATGGGAAATATTATGCAGTGACAATTATTGAAACAACAATAATATAAAATATCAACGCAACAATTATTGAATCAATAAAATAAAATATTGAACAATAATTACTGTAACAATTATTGAGTAGTGCCTTCATACGTTAGAATCAATAATTCAAAAATATTGTGCAATATCGTGTGCTAATGTGCAACCACGTGTATTACTGTATTTTACCCACAAGGTATTCCAACAGTGTTAACGGTAACAACTACGCCGTTATTTATAAAACTCAAACTTGTCTTTTTCTTCATCCCAGAAACGCTTATTACATTATGGGGCCCACAAATGGCATTTAGCTACCATACATACTTAATATTCCCCGATAACAAGAATATTCCACGACCAAACGAATATTCCCCGACAAAAATGAGTATTTTATAACCACTTACATATTTTGTAAACTTTACCTATATCACCCTTAACTTTAACTTTTTATCAATTTAACCATTTACTGAATAATAATTATAAGAAAAATTGAATACTTTTATTTCATAAAATTCGGGGTCTTACATTCGTTGCCCACGATCAAGTGGTTAGAAATTTTGCAACGAATTTCTAAGGAATTTTGTTTCCAAAATTTACAACTACTTGTGAATTTCGTTGCAAAAAGTGAAAGCCTGACACAATCTGCAATGAAGGACAAGTTTCATTGCTAAACATACACTTTTAGCAACGACTTATAAAGTCGTTGCATGAAAAATCATTGCTAAAGCCCCATTTTTAGCAACAGAAAATTTTCATTGCCTACGATGACGGGAAATCAAGTGGCCGAAAATTTTGCAACGAATTTCTAACCAATTTTTTCACGCCAATGAATTAGCTACGAAATTTTTGCAACAACTTATGAATTTTGTTACAAAAAGTGAAAGCCTAATACAATCTGCAACGAAGGACAAATTTCGTTGCTAAATATATACTTTTAGCAATGACTTATAAAGTCGTTGCCCGAAAAATCGTTGCTAAAGGCCCAACACTTTTAATTTCTTATCCTACCCTGATCATTTAATTAGGGTTTTCATTTTCTCAATTATAATTTAATTCCTTACTTACATACACTTAATTTCTAAACCCAATTAGACTTGCTATAATTAAGTTATAAAATTAATTAATTGAGATGTATAAAAATAAATCTCTTAAAATTAGTATATATTTTAAATACTAATATTCTTTTATACCATAACCCTTAAGTTATTAAATTTTTTATTCCTAATATATAATTAGGTTACCTTAGTTTCTTTTATTTGTTTATAATAAACAAAGAAAAACAAACACATAATATTCATATTCAGTTACTCACATATTCACACAAATTAATTTATTGGGTGGAGACATGATCTACATATCTCTTAGATTAGGTCACTAGTATATAATTAAATACCAAGACCACTAAATAAAAAGAACCCTTTAGGTTATTTAATTCTAATACCTAATTTATAATTAGGTTATGTAACTTTCTATTTAATTTTCTTTATATATATATATATATATATATATATATATATATATATACTTAATATATTTATTTATTTAATCACATAAGTCAAAAAAACATTTATCCTTATCATATCTCTTTATTGAAATTTATTTCCTTAATTTCTCATCATTTCTTTCACATAAAGTTGAAGGTAATATAATACCTTATTCTTAACATACTTCCAAATATAATTTCATTCTAGGTTTTGAATTTTGTAACCCTTATTTTCTCAATTCTATTCAAATAGTAAACTACAAATGTTTTTCTTTAAAAATTTTAAATCGTTCCTCAATTTTCACTATAGGTTTTATTCTTTAACCTTTAATTTAATCATTCAAGATCTTATAAATTTTTGGGTTGTCAGAAGTTTCAAATTAAAAGTTTAATTATGCCAACTGCTATTTGTTGACTTATGTCACACCCTATGTTTTGATGATGACCATATTTGTTTACTAACCATGCTCTATAACGTTTCAGGAACATCAAAAAAGAAAGTCCAAAGTGAAGGCGTCTTTGAAGAAAGAAAAGCAATATTGAGTCCTAGGAATATATGTAAGATCTTAGCATTCATTACTTTCCAAAATAAGGCTCTAGGGCATGTGCATTACATATATATACTTGCATTCATATTTGATGTTGCATAATTAATAATATGCATGGCCAAAATTTGCTCAACATAAGGAATCAAATCCTGATTGAATAGACCCACATGGTAGAGCATGAAATGGGGTAGATAAATTATCATAAATTATGCATTAAATCTCTCCATCAATCTAAGATCACGGTTAAGACAACAATGGGATAGCAGGAGTCATGCATTACAATTCAAAAAAATCTAATTGGTTATCTCCAACGGTCCAATGCATATGGACACCGGCTAGCAGATAATTATGGTAAGCACAAATCATGACATCATAGATCTTGCATCATAAATCATCCTACACAAACTATGGGTCATAAATCAGGGGTCTTATTTATAGGCAAGTAATTAAGAAATCTAGTTGATTGATTACCATATGCGGTACAGGAATCATGAGCCATGATTTGGGAAATCTAATTGGTTAGGTCTAACGGTCCAATATATATTGAGAAATATTGAAACTTGCTTGTAAATGTGTATGGTAATATAAAGTGTTGACTTCCGGCTTTTTAGAAATTGGGACAAGCCTAAATCAACTAGTCTTAAAAATATTGACAGCGTGATATCTCAAATAATGGAAATGGAAATCAAGCTGAGTATATCATGATTGACATAGATCGCAAGATTTGTGCTAAGTGTTTTAAACGTGCAGTATATTACTACATCAAATCTGTGTAAACGGAAATATTCTCGAGAAGTCTATATAAACGGAACTCGTTAACATATTCAAATCTAAAAAAAATATATGCGATGATTTCATTGCTTACAAGCTACTTAAATTGTTTTTCACTAAAGATGACATTGATTGCATTAAGAACAAAATTGCGACTACTGAAGAATGTATAGAAAACATTCGGTAATATTCTTCTTGCATATCATTTCATTTCATACCAGAGCCTTGAGTTGGTGAGTAATATATTGCTTGATCATTAGACCTCTAGTGTGTATTTTATTTTCCCTATCTCAATAAATATTACATATAATTCTATTTTGAATTGGTAACTTATTACAGTCAAGTTTGAGGGAAGCATAAGTGCTTAAAGGTGCATAGGTGCAAATGGAACAAAGGTGTTCAAATTGCTAAAACTTGTATTTTAATTGAAAGAGGTTAATAAAATTGAGTCTCCAATACTAGTTGGTATTGGACATGTTTTCCTACAAGATGACCTCATGTGTGATTGCTTTCTGTGCTAGAATATCTTGGTGTTTATCCAACAGCCTGCATTCTATTCATATCAGTAAATCTGGTTAACTCAATAATATCCTGATTTGGTAATCCAGCTAGCCGTATTAAACATCCAAAGGATTTTTGAAAAGAAATAAAATTGGACATAGTTTGTGCCTACACTTATTCAACCCCCCTTCTAAGTGTACCTATTTAAATTTCATTTGGTATCAAAGCTTGGCTCTACTTATCTTGGTCTTAAAGGTGACTTGTAGGGAAAGATTCTGACATGGCACAACTTGGAAGCGCTCATCACGAAGGTCAATCAACGAACCGACCTCCACTACTCTTTGGAACTGAGAACTATAACTTCTAGAAATTTCGGATGAGAATATATCTTAAGCGAGACCCATGGGAATGGTGGGTGGTAGAGAATGGACCGGTAATCCCAAGAAAAGACGATGGTACTCCAAAAACTCTACTTGAGATGGACTCAACCGAAACATACATGGTGTCATATGATTCAAAAGTAATGAACACTCTCCTCAGCGGCATGGTGCAATCTGAAATAGATAAAGTTTCTTCGTGCAACACATCAAAGGAGATTTGGGATACCCTAGTGGTAAGTCACGAAGGAACGTCTAAAGTACGAGAAGTCAAGCTAAGTATGCTCATACATGACTATGAAATGTTCAAACTAGAAAGGGACGAAATGATCAAAATGGCTTAAGCCCGATTTTTAGTACTTATAAATTCCTCGAAGCTACTCGACAAGACAATTCCACAAAGCGAAATCAATCATAAGTTACTTTGGGCTATGCCCAAAAGTTTTGCATCTAAAATTACTACTCTTCAAGACTCCGTCAATATTTCTTCTATGGATACATTAACTCTCTTTGGTGAACTAGAAGAATATGAACACCAATTAAAAATATATGATGACGAGGAAGAAGTTCTTCGAAAGAAAGTACTAGCTCTAAATGCAGGAATTGAAGAAGAACTCAAAAATAACTCGGATGATGAAATAGCCATGATATCAAGGAGACTTAAGGGACTACTTCAAAGGAAGAATCAAAGGAAAAATACATTCAACGCAAACAAATACAAAACCAAGTCAACCGAGGAAACTTGTTTCGAGTGTGAACGACTAGGTCATTTTAAAAAGGATTGTTTCCAACTCAAGAACAAAGGAAAGCAAGGCAATAAGGAGTTCAAAAAGCACAAATAATTTCTAACATGGAGTGATGATGAAGAACCCGAAGTGGAAATAGATGCAAACGATGAACTGGCTCAAATATGCTTCATGGGACTTGAAGGTGAATCCAGTGAGGTACCTTTTTCTGATAGTGTTACTTTGAAACAAGAAAATGAAAGATTAAAAGAAAAAAATATATACTTAAAAGATCTAGTAAACACTCTAATGAGCGAAGTGGAAGCACTGATAGATGAAAAGAAAGATTTAGAAAAAGCAACACACACAAATGAGGAAAAGGTTTTAGCAGCAAAGATGATTATTTAGATAATTACAATAAAATATTGGTCAACAAGGTAAAACAGCTAAATAATGAAGTAGAAAAATTAAAAAAGGAGATAAAGTTGAGAGATGTGTGTATTGATGCATTTGGCGATGAATCGAGTAATAAAACACCTCTAACTAATGGCCTACAAAAGGAAATAGAGTCTTTAAGAATCTCTATAGCTAAATTTGTTCATGGTGAAGAAAATCTAAATTTCATGCTAGGAAAACAAAGACCCAGTTATGATAAACAAGGCATAGGTTACAACCCAACATATAGGAAAGAAGTTGAAATGCTAAAATCTAAATCATCATTTAAATTGAATTATTGCACGCCTTTTACCTCCTGCAAGAATTGTGGCATTAAAGGACATCTAGAGATAAACTGCTCAAGAAAGAAAAATCTAAGTAAAGCCATATGGATAAAGAAAAGTGATTTGATTTCAACTAACACAAGTGGACGCAAAAAGATATGGGTACCAAAAATATAAATTGTATGTCTCTTATACATGTATGTCTCAAAGCCAAAGTATCTTCTCAAAATGGATCCTTGACAATGGATGTTCACGCTATATGACGGAGACAAATCTAAGTTTGTGGAACTGAATGTCAAAAAGAAACATGGAACTGTCACATTCGGTGATAATCGGTCATGCGAAATAATTGGGAAAGGTAAAATCGGTAATGGTAAGGTTAACATTAATAATGTTCATCTTGTTAATGGTTTAGAATTCAATCTTATCATTGTTAGTCAATTAATGGATAATGGACATCAAGATAATTTTGAAAAAGATAGATGTACAATTTCACATGGTACTAACAATGCTGCTTTAGTTGCCCGAAGAGAAGGGAATATATATACTCTTGATTTTGAGCGAAAGGAGGAAGAATTATGTCTTACAACCATTCAAGATGAAGCTAATCTATGGCATAGAAGGATGGGACATGTTCATATGGACCTCATCAAAAAGTTGTCATCAAAGAACTTAGTAAGAGGATTACCCAAAATGAATTTTGAGAAGAAAGGTATATGTGAACCCTGTCAACTTGGAAAACAAGTAAGAACATCAATCACAGCCAAAAACGTGGTATCAACCTTTTCTCCCTTACAATTGCTTCATCTTGATTTATTTGGACTTGAAAGGCATGCTAGTCTAAATGGTAAATTCTATGCTTTTGTGATAGTCGATGATTACCCTAGATATACATGGGTACTATTCCTTAGAACAAAAGATGAGGCATTTAAAGAATTTGAAAAATTGATTAAAAATTTGGAGACCAAGTATAGCCTTAATCTTATAAGAATCAGAAGTGACCATGGTACTAAATTTCAAAAGGATTTTATTACATTCTGTAATCAAAAAGGAATCTCTCATGAATTTTCAGCACCTAGAACTCCACAACAAAATGGAGTGGTAGAGAGGAAAAATCGAACGTTACAAGAAACTGCTAAAACTCTAATTCAAAAAAAGTAAGCATTCCTAAGAAATTTTGGGCCGAAGCTGTAAACACAACATGTTATGTACTAAATAGAGTTTTGATTCGTCCAATCATCTTAAAAACACCAAACGAATTATTAACTAATCAGCTCCCTAACGTAAGCTATTTCAAAGTGTTTGGATCTAAATGCTTTATTCTTAACACTAATGGAAATATGGGCAAGTTTGATGCTAGATCACATGATGGAATATTCATTGGCTATTCACAAAATAGTAGAGCATATCGCATTTATAATGTACAAAAGATGTGTATCGAAGAATCTATACATATTAAATTTAACGAATCTAACCATGATATTACAAGAGAAAGAGAAGAAGATGAGGAAACCGAGGATGCCGCAAATCCACCTTTACCAGATAAAGCAAAATAGCAAGATCATGGAACCAATCCAGTAAGATGAATTAAAAGAGCAAAGAGATTCTAGACTCTATCCGGTAAGTGAATATTTAAAATCAGGAACATATCCAGCAAGCTGAAATGGATGAACAACAAAACCACAATTCTAAATCTACCGAAGAAGTAATACATGATGTTCAACTTCCAAAATTAGCAAGATACATCAAAATCATCCTCCTGAGAACATTATTGGGAACATAAATGACAAAGTTATTACTAGAAGAAAAGCACAAAATATGTGTGCTTTCTCATCATTCCTATCCCAAATTGAACCAAAAAATGCCAAAGAAGCCATTCTTGATGAAAATTAGCTTCTAGCAATGCAGGAGAAACCACAATAATTTGAAAGATGTCAAGTGTGGGAATTGGTACCTCCTCCAAAAGGTGTATCTATTATTGGAACTAAATGGGTATTCAAAAACAAGTTTGACGAGTACGAAACAATTACAAGAAACAAAGCAAGATTAGTAGCTCAAGAATACAACCAACAAGAAGGAATAGACTATGAAGAAACATTTTCCCCAATAGCCCGCTTGGAATCTATTCGTATACTACTAGCATACGCTTGTTTCAGAAAGTTCAAGCTACACCAAATGGATGTCAAAAGCGCCTTCCTCAACGGGTACATAAATAAAGAAGTATATGTAAAACAGCCACCTGGATTTGAGCATGACAAGCTCCCACATTACGTATACAAACTCAAGAAGGCACTCTATGGACTCAAACAAGCCCCAAGGGCTTGGTATGAAAGATTAAGTAAGTATCTCCTATCAAATGGGTTCATACGAGGTAAAATCGACTCCACTCTATTTATTAAACGTCAAAATAAAGATATTATTATTATACAAATATATGTAGATGATATAGTATTTGGTGCGACTAATAATTTTCTTTGTGAGTGGTTTTCCAAATGCATGCATAAGGAGTTTGACATGAGCTTGATGGGAGAACATAACTACTTTCTGGGCCTCCAAATTAAACAAAATCACGAAGGTATATTCATTCATCAAACCAAGTACACAAAAGAGTTACTTAAGAGATTCGGATTTGACAACTCAAATTCAAAAACCACACCAATGAGTACATCAATAAAACTCACAGTAGATGAAAAAGGTACGGATGTAGAGGTACCAAAATACGGAGGTATGATTGGATCCCTACTATATTTAACTGCTTCTAGACCTAATATAATGTACAGTGTGTGTCTATGTGCTCAGTTTCAAGCCAAACCCAAAGAATCCCACTTACAGGCTGTTAAACGAATATTTAAATTTTTAAGTGGTACGACAAATTTAGGATTGTTCTATCCAAAATGTGACAATTTTGATCTAATGGGTTATTCAGATGCTGACTATGCAGGCTGTCAAATAGATAGAAAAAGCACAAACGGTGCCTATACATTTTTAGAACAAAGTCTGGTTTCATGGCACAACAAGAAGCAAACATTAGTCGCTCTATCCACCATTGAGGGTGAATATTTAGCAGCAGGAAGTTGCTGCTCCCAAATTCTGTGGATGCGTCAAACACTGTGCGACTTCAAAATCATATGTGAAACCGTGCCCATATACTGTGATAATACAAGCACTATATACATCTCTAAAAATCCAGTACTAAATTCTCGCACAAAACACATAGAAGTACGCCGCCATTTTCTTAGAGACAATGTGTCCAAAGGTTTAATAAGATTAATATTCATTTCCACTAAGCATCAACTAGAAGATATATTTACAAAACCTATAGGGGAAGACCGGTTCTGTACCTTAAGAAGAGAACTCGGGATGTGTATGATATAACTCTGATCTGCATGAGTTAAGGACATTAGACAGTCACGGCGTATCTATTCAACAATAATTACGGCCATTAAAATCTATTCAGATTTTCTTTCCCAAAGTCGGCTTCACCACTTCCCATATCTCTATAACGTGTTCTATACATAAGGACCAGAAGCCGCCTTACCCTCTCTCTGTCTCAGACTTCCCACATCTCTAAACATCTCACATCCTCCCCCACCATCTCAATCGACTCAACTCTTCTCTGCTACAATGCGAACTAGGCGTGGCAAACAGTTTCATGATGAATCGGAAGACGAGGTCTCACCTCCCTCTCCACCATCTCAACCACCGGTCACTCGAAAACTGAAACGCAGGCCATCCTCTGTCACGATCATCTCCAGTGGTTCATCCCCTGCCGAATCCGAAGCCAGTCTACCTTCTCCATCTCCAATCGGGACATCGACGGGTCACAAATGACGCAAGTTCAACGATCCCTCACCTAGTTCGCCTTCGAAACTGGTAATACCTCTTTCTATCTCCTTGCATGATGTGCCTGACGATTTTTTTAGAGGCCATAATTTGAACTCCGCTTTTAAAACCTCTATCATCAAAAAATCCTTTGTCTATGAAAAATCGATAGACATGTTTTACTATCAAAACTCGCCTCTTCATCGTTTCTTTGAGTCATGTGGTTTGTCTTCCTTAAGCACCCTTCCCTCAGTAGCCTACCCCAAATTAGTTTAGCAGTTTTATACTAATCTTGAAAATAATGGCGATTCCTACACCTCGTTCGTCAAAGGTAAATCCTTGTTCTTTACAACCATAGATTTAGGGAGTATACTATCAATCCCATACACCGGTGACTGCCCCTTCACTCTCAAAGGGCCAATCTCCACTCCTCTGTCTCCCCTAGTACAGCTTCGCATTGTTTTGGATGACCCAATAGTGTCCTTTGTCACCCTTCCTAAGACCACTAAAGTGTCTCCTCTTGCAATTGTTCTCCACAAACTGTTACGATACAATCTTCTCCCTCGTCTCGGTTGTGGAGCTGACTTTACGTATCAGGATTTGGTCTTAGTAACATTAATAATGACCGGTCAACCTCTTAACTTCTCCCTCATGATGCTAAAACACATGATTCACTGTGTTAAACATTCCAAAAAGTGTATGCCCTACAACTGCTTCCTCACCAAATTCTTTACCCACTTCCAAATCCACTCGACGATGAGGGTTGTATCCACTTGACTGACTCTATCGATTTGAACTATCTCAAAGGGGCTCATATCACTCTTCTTAAAGGGAAGTTCATTCGTCTGGTTCCAGAAATTCCCAAACCAATACCTCCTACTTCACTGCCTTCCTCCCCTGAAATTCTTACTATCCTTCACACAATCGCAAACAATCAAGCCCAAATCACTTATGATATCAAAGACATCCAACTCCGTCTCTCCGTTCTTGAAAAAGGAAAACTCCCTATTCGTTGTGATGATCTTCATGCTATGTTTTCGCAACGTGGAAGATGAGTTTATTGACCTTCAGGCTTGTTTCGAGTTGCACACTCGGGCAATGGTTGAAGCCCTGCAACGGAAGATGAACCGCAACGCCTGTTAATTGAGTACTGAGCTAAAATTCATCAACAACCAAATTGGGACTCTGGGACGTTTTACCGAGCGCCGCATGAATGATCTTAGTGAGGAGTTACAAGCAGACCAAATCCAAGCACGTATACTCGAATGGCCCCAATGCAATTAGATGACCGAATATCAAGGTGACTTTCTGGACTTGCCCTTACCTCCTCCTACCTTCATTACTTGTCCACCCCGATTTGCCAACACAATGTCCCTGGAAGAGATCATGCACTGCAGGCTTCACCGACCCTATTTCACCGCCCGTGAAGCAAATCATATGAATCTTGAGGAGGAAGATGCTTAGCTGCCCTGTCCCTTTTTTTGGCATTTCACCGACCCTATTTCACCGCCCGTGAAGTAAATCATATGAATCTTGAGGAGGAAGATGCTTAGCTGCCCTGTCCCTTTTTTTGGCATTCCAGACACTCCTTTTGATTGATGCCAAAGGGGGAGAAGACTTATGTTTTTTTTGTGCGTTTTCACTGCTCCTAAAGACAATTTTTTTAAAAATTCTTGTGCTGTTAAGACTATGGTTTAAATTGTTGATGGATGCTGGTTTAATCATTACCTATATTTTTGTCTTACACATATTATGGACTAACCAGAAAATGCAAGGCTACTTTAAAAGTGACAGGGTTGTCCAAACACTGAATATATGCAGTTAACAACATGCATAAATTAAGGGGGAGTTATAACTCTCTTGAAATACATGGTTTTAGGGGGAGCCATAATTACTTTGTTGTCATCATCAAAAAGGGGAAGAATGTTGACTTATGTCACACCCTATGTTTTGATGATGACCATATTTGTTTACTAACCATGCCCTATAACGTTTCAGGAACATCAAGAAAGAAAGTCCAAAGTTAAAGCGTCTTTGAAGAAAGAAAAGTTATATTGAGTCCTAGGAATATATGTAAGATTTTAGCATTTATTAATTTCCAAAATAAGGCTCTAGGACATGTGCATTACATATATATACTTGCATTCATATTTGATGTTGCATAATTAATAATATGCATGGCCAAAATTTGCTCAACATAAGGAATAAAATCCTGATTGAATAGACCCACACGGTAGAGCATGAAATGGGGTAGATAAATTATCATAAATTATGCATTAAATCTCTCCATCAATCTAAGATCACGGTTAAGAAAACAATGGGATAGCAGGAGTCATGCATTACAATTTAAAAAAATCTAATTGGTTATCTCCAACGGTCCAATACATATGGACACCGGCTAGCAGATAATTATGGTAAGCACAAATCATGACATCATAGATCTTGCATCATAAATCATGCTACACAAACTTTGGGTCAGAAATCAGGGGTCTTATTTCTAGGCAAGTAATTAAGAAATCTAGTTGATTGATTACCATATGTGGTACAGGAATCATGAGCCATGATTTGGGAAATCTAATTGGTTGGGTCTAACGGTCCAATATATATTGAGAAATATGGAAACATGCTTGTAAATGTGTATGGTAATATAAAGTGTTGACTTCCGGCTTTTTAGAAATTGGGACAAGCCTAAATCAACTAGTCTTAAAAATATTGATGTAAGTGATATCTCGAGATAATGGAAATGGAAATCAAGCTGAGTATATCATGATTGACATAGACTGCAAGATTTGTGCTAAGTGTTTTTAAACGTGCATATTACTACATCAAATATGTGCAACCGAAAATATTCTCGAGAGGCCTATATAAACGGAACTCGTTAACATATTCAAATACGGAAAACATACACATTAATTCATTGCTTACAAGCTACGAAATTGTTTTTCACTAAGACAGACATTGATTGCATTAAGAACAAAATTGCAGCTACGAAGAACGTATAGAAAACATTCTGGTAATATTCTTCTTGCATATCATTTCATTTCATACTAGAGCCTTGAGTTGGTGAGTAATATATTGCTTGATCATTAGACCTCTAGTGTGTATTTTATTTTCCCTATCTTAATAAATATTACATATAATTCTGTTTTGAATTGGTAACTTATTACAGTCAAGTTTGAGGGAAGCATAGGTGCTTAAGAGTGCATAGGTGCACATGGAACAAAGGTGTTCAAATTGCTAAAACTTGTATTGTAATTGAAAGAGGTTAATAAAAGTGAGTCTCCAATACTAGTTGGTATTGGACATGTTTTCCTACAAGATGACCTCATGTGTGATTGCTTTCTGTGCTAGAATATCTTGGTGTTTATCCAAAGAACGCATTCTATTCATATCAAGAATCCAGTTAACTCAATAATATCTCGATTTGGTAATCCAAATAATAAAGCATTAAACATCCAAAGCATTTTTGAAAAGAAATAAAATTGGACATAGTTTGTGCCTACACTTATTCAACCCCCCCCCCCCCTTCTAAGTGTACCTATTTAAATTTAACTATCTCATAGACTAAAACCCATTTTTAGTGAATTACATGTTTTGGGTGTACCTAAAACATGTTTTCATGTTCTGAAAGTACTTTTCCTTTGTGTAGTTAACTTTTAGTGTGACGCCCCCAAAATAGGTATACATCACCCATTCTGAGTCGCAAAATACATGGTGCAAAATATAAATACAAACTTAATTATACAACTGTCGTATAACATAAGCTGAGAGTTTTAACACGAATATTGTCTCCTAGAAAATATCCAAACTCAAATGAAGTTCTCATTACAAATATTATTACACTATTTCATAGAATAGTGAGGACTACTAAAGCAACCATCTGGACCGTCACTCCCCTCCCCGACTAGTCCCAGCTATATTCTCATTTCCTGAAGAGAACAATGAAAGCAAAGGGTGAGCTCAACTAGTCCAGTAAAAAAATATTATGACTAAGATAATGCAGAAAAAATTATTGTTAGCCTTCAACAGTGTTAAACTGATAAAATACAACAAATAACAAGTTTAACTGCAGCGGAACAAACAATCCATTAAAAGTGTCAAGTAGAACATGATATCTACTATCTTCTATAATTTAAAAGTTTATCAACAATTTTATCGCTAAGACTCAGCTCAATAAATAATCCACATCACTGAATTATCCATGCACTACGGGCTAAGGATATTCATTATTATCGCATCCATGAATCATCCATGCACTACAGGCCAAGGATATTCGTTATTATCACCAATGGTTATGATCATACCAATAACTATCCATCAATGAACTACTGGACAATGAGGACTTTTACCACATCATTTATAACATTACAGATCATGATTATACCGAATAATCCCTGGTCATAATCATACCAATCAATAGTCCATCTATGCACTACGGGCCAAAGATGACTTTCATCACAATATAAGCATGAGGATGATGACAATGATAAAAGAATTCAATCAAACGAAATCAAAGATAAATATTAAAGATTTTTAATTTATCTAGAGTTTTAAAATGTCCAAATTGACAACATGATAACTACTTTGTGGAGTAAAATTCAATAATAATATCCATGTATCAAAAATAATTTGGACAGTAAAGAAATCAATTTTTTGGGTGAATAGTACCCCATGAATAGTACTTCTTGAATAGTACCCCGTGAATAGTACCCCAACATGAAAAGATTAAAATTTAACAAAAATGTTGTCGACGTCGGGATTTTTTAGTGTCCCTTTTCGTTACTTGTTCTTTGGTGTTCTCATGTTAATGTGAGATTTATTTGAAAAAAGAAGTGAAAAAGGTCCGACATGTATAATGTCAACGATTTGACTTTAAGAGTCGCCAGTTGGTGTATTTAACTGGTTGCACCAACGCAACCGAAAAGGTTTGCACATTGACCCAGTAATGTGACACTGCTAAACAAGTCTGTGAAACCGAGATTCTTTTGGGTCTGGGGTCTTGATTATGCAAATGGAAGGTGTTAGGCACCCCCCGACATCCGTGTTTCCACGGTGACCCCCACTTTTCAAAGAAACTGTTATATGAGTGAGTGTGTGTGTGTATGGATCAATGTGCAATTATTTGGAAGTAGTGTTGTACCTCGTTCGCACCTATATATATAGGGTTTAAATTAATAAAAATTCAGTTTTAAATAGGATATAGCAATGAAGTTTTGTAAAAAGGTTTTTCAAACCCTGTGCTCAATAGTAATTGAGGCCTTTGATACTTCCATTTTATTATTAAATGTTCGGCTTGTTTGCTTTTATTTTCGAGATGCGAAGCATCTTCGAGAAAATAATATACAGTAGTGTCGAACTCCTCATGGGCATGACAGCCATCCAAAGAAATTCAGACACTGTAAAATAATATACAAGCTACTCATAGCTGAAAGATGTCCATCATGGGAACCGAATCTAAATTTAGTAGACTGAATTTGTGATCACATGATTCCTAGGCTCACATGATACTGCAGTTTGTATAGAAAGCAGTAAGAAATTATATATATAAAAGCTATAAATATATATATATACAAACTTGATCAACCATCACGAAGCAACTCTATGGGGGATCGGAAATGTAAATATATAAAAGCGGTAAATATATATATATATGGACATGATCAACCACCACGAAGTAAACTCTAGGTGAGACGAATTGTAAATAGAGCTGTAAAAGCGATCAACTGCCACAAAGTAAACTCCAGGCAGGACGAAATGTAAATAAAGCTGTAAAAGGCCACAAAGTAAACTCTAGGTCTGACAAGAATATAAATATATATATATGTACAAATATATATATATATATATATATAAAATCAAGATAAATGCAACTTAGGATGTAAATCCGGGCTCATCGAGATATGTCCGACAACAATTATATATATAAATATATATAAAAGCAGATAAAGTCGACCACAATTATATATATATATATATATATATATATATATATATATATATATATATATAAAAGCAAAACGCCTGCATATAAGTCTAGGCTCAATCGAGGCATAACTCGATAATGTTAGTCCATATATAAAATATATACATATGTATAAGTATATATATACAGACAAAAATGAAAACCACGGACTGAAGTCCAGGAAAACACACACTACACGACTCTCAATGTGTAAAACAATGTGTGCTAATATGGAAAGAAGGCTTTATAGAATGTAAGAAGGTTTATAGTGGGCTGCTAAAGTAGACTTCTATGACTCTATGTGGATAAACACTCAGCTCCCGCCGGATAAAAGTGTAGCTATATGTGAGCTAATAGATGTTTAAACTGAGGAAACACTCAATATGGGTGTATACAGAATAAATTAGACATGGCTTCCTCGCCTTTTCTCTCCCCTTCCCCTTTCAAATAGCTAACCCCAAGGTCTATATTTATAGACTAATGGCCGCAGTACACTGCTTGGCGCGTCGCAGCTTGTACCCAAGGGCCGGGTCGTGGTATTTGGCCTCGTGGTGCCGGTCGTCTCAAAGTACGTGCACTTGTGCACTATAATGTTCGCTCGAACTTGCAGAACTTCAATCTGAGCATCTGAACGAGGTATATGTAACCTTTTTCGGACCGTTTGTGTCGAGAGTTACACAATGACATGGATTAGAGGTTGTACGAAGTCAGGAAGAGGGGTCTTTGCCCATGGTCTTTAAGCTTCAAATTCTATCCAAGGTACTGTCATGAATAATAGTCACTTGGGATTGTATCTCCTCGGTTCTTGTGGGACATTGTTGGATGTATATATGTATGAAGTGTTAAGACGATGCGTAGGTGTTGAAGGGGGGCAAGATGACCTTTGACTCTTCGCCGAGGTTATCGCCGGTTTGAGTTGAAAGTAGACGTTACTTAGGGTTACATCTGAGATTGGACAACTTGTTGGTATGCTGCGATATCATCTTGTGAGAGAGAATGTTGAGGCGGTAAGATGACATTTGACTCCTCACCGGGGTTATCCCCGGTTTGAGCTGAAAGCAGACGTTGCTTAAGGTTACATCTGAGATTGGACTACTGCAAGTGTTTGAATGCCGCAAGGTCATCTTGTAGGAAAAAATGTCTTCCCGGTGTTAGCTCTGGGTCTGATGTATGAATGCCTCGGCAGGATATCTAAGCTTGAAGCTGATAGCATGTGTTTGAAATAAGCATTTCCAGAGTTATCGCCGGAACTGCAATAACACTCCTTGGGGTTATCGCCAAGGATGAAACTCGGGGTTATCTCCGAGGTTGGAAATGATCCTTCCGGTGTGTGTTCCAGGGTTGGAAATGATGTTCCCGGTGTGTGTTCTGGGTTGCAAACTTGAACTTCTGGTAGTATCCGGAATGGATATAAGCTATCTTCCAGGGTTATCTTCGAAAGATGAATCTGCCCTCCTACAATGTCAGTAACAGGCATATAGAAAATTTTGAGTGTCTACAGATGCCCCTCTTTATCATATTCATACAATGCAAGGCATGGATAAGATAAAGAATCCTAGACACTTGAAATGCAAGTAAGGTAAACATGATGATATATGCAGCAACATGATGCAAATGCATGATGCATGATTGTCAGGTAATCCTATTGGGATGACAATCAGTGATGGCTTGGACATGCGATCCAAGTCATGAAGGATGTTGACATTGGGGCTAGCACCAAAGTCTTGAATCCTAGACACTGGCTTACATTCCATAGAGGTACCTCTTGTGTATAAGAGATCTGTGGGGATAAATCTTTGCCTGTTTGAGGATGTGTATAACATATTTCCTCATTCTGTTAGAGTTAATGCCAGCAGTCTGTTGTTGTCAGGGTTGTCTGACCTTCGCTGATGTGTGTATCACCGGACAGATTCATGTTGGGTGCATTGTCAAGGTTGCTTGACCATCATTGATGTATGTGTTAATGGTCGTATTGCGTAGTAATCCTTGATGCGGAAGGTTGCTTCGATGGGTATACTTGCCATCGGCTAACATAACGTTAAGGTTGCTTGACCTTCATTGATGTGTGTATCAATGGTTGAATTGCGTTGTAACCCCCGCCGGGGATACTTAGATGTTTAAAAGATGTGAGTTATGACCCCTGCCTGGGATATGCAATCATTTGATAACTTCGGCGTTGTAACCCCCACCGGGGAGGTTTAGCATTTCGTGGTTTGGCGTTGTAACCCCCGTCGGGGAGGTTTAGGGTTGTGACCCTGCAATGACGGCATCGGACCTTTGTGAGGTATTGCCGAGCATGATCTGTGAAAGCTGAGCTCATCCGTATAGTATACCCTGCATTTTTATTACCAATAGGAGTTCAATCCTGAGCCATACAAAACCAGGATTCCAGGCTATTCCGCTCAATCGCGTAGCATTTTGATTCATGATTTGGCCTTTTCATCTTGTGAGACCTCCTTTGCAACTCTAACTGGAGTGAGCCGGAGGTTTGGGACCCACATAGGAATATCGCAGGTACACCTGCAGCAGCTGCAGGTGGACCTGCGGCCAACCGTGGCTATGTAAAGCCCAAAGGTTGCTTTCATAAGTCATTTTCAAGCTGCACTGCGAAGGAAATCTGAGAGCTCTTCTTCAGATCTACTGAGTTCGGGCAACTTCAGATATTCTTCCTTTCGCAAGCATTCTTCACTGTCCTGGTAAGATATACATGTATTTTTTTCCAATTTCTATCCGTTGGAAAATGACTTATCACATGAAATGCATTTAGACACATAGTAGTGAATATGAATGCTAATATGACTTGATAAAAAATATTCAACATAGCAAATGTTAGTATTAAACCATGCTAAACATAATGATGTGAAAAAATTTGACTTTTGAAACAGTCAAATTGGCACCTTTTACTGTCATTTCTTATCCTATATGAGGACAAATGAGTAAAGGTAGAGAAGTAAAATAATCCTGGTAATTAGACTACACTTACGGATTTTTTACTGTGATGTGATAATGCATGTAGGATGTATATGATTTGTATGCACAGTGTGTGCTTCTTGAATGGCCACCTAGTCATGCCTATGTGCATGTGGATAGTCCCATTTACAAAGGGGACTATGGCAAAATTTTCCAAAATGTAGGTATTGGATAGTCATGCATTTTTAACTCTACTGTGGACGTATGTTAAAATAATGCATGCATGCATGTAATCATAAAATGCATTTTGAAAAGCTCCAGGTAAGAATTTACCACACCCTTTCTGAGGTGATTTGGAGACTTGTTGTCCAGATATTATAGATCCGGATCAGCCTGAGTAGTTCTCGTAGGACCACTTCTGGTGTACGGAGGAGGGCTTCTGAAGAGCCTCAACGCCGATCTGTCAGACAACCTCATCGTTTGGTGGAGGCGGTGATACGTCCTATTCGGGTTGAAGTGCCGAATGTCGAGGACAAGGAGGAAGATGCACCGATCGAGGTTCCTGCTCCTGCTATACGTGTTCCCCGTAGGGAATTTCCAGGTGTTCAAGTGGCAAACCCAGATCTTCTGGGTGACTTGAGTAGGCATCCTTCAGCATACCTGCACGCAAACGAGGTACGAAGTTATATCTTTAATCTTCCTTATTTCCTATTGATAAGGAGTCAAGGATTCTGATGTTGATCTGCATTTGATGTAGGTTCCCAGCTTCACATAGCCTCGAGGGAACTGGTTTAGCATTCACTCTATACACCAGGCTTTGCATGATGACTATAGAGTAATTTTACATGGCTGGGGATTTGGGAGGTTCTTCTCCATTCTACCCCGTCGCTGTCCCTGGGGTTACCTCAGGGCATTGTCTGAGCGGTGGTTTCACCAGACTCAGTCACTCCATTTGTTGGACTGTGAGGTGATGATGACGCCGATGGATTGGCGGTTTATCATAGGTATGGAGTTTGGAGGGGAGCCGGTGCCTTGCACGATGGATATCACCCCTACTGCCATCAGATCCCTGTTGGGAGTTCCGACGGAAGCGCTCAAAGGCAGGACTATTCGTACAGGTCCTTTGAGCGTAGATGCTATGAGCGGGCTGTTGAGTGAGCCCATACCCGATGATGTGAGAGTCAGGGATCTCATTCTTCGGCGATTGTTCCTGATGATCATTAGGGGCTGCTTCATAGCAGATAATTCCTCTACAGTGTCCTTCGCTTTGATCAGTGCCACTAGACACGTGGACCGTATAGGAGACTATGATTGGGGTTCCTACACCTTTGCCTACTTCCTCAGGGGAATGCGCATGCGATCGGAGGGCTTGACCGAGGCGTGGTTAGGATTCTACCCATTTCTGCTGGTGATAGTTTCTCTTGTCTTTTCCCATGTATAGGTTAAGAGTGTTGACTGATAGCAGATGTTGCCTTTGTGTTGGCAGTTTTGGGCCTATAAGAGGCTTCCATGTTCACGTCCTGTGAGCGTGTTAGGTTTAGATACCTATCCACGAGGACGGAGATGGCATCATTCCATACTGGCGGAGGTCCCTGTTGCTGAGGGTTTCACTCATTGTCGCCTACAGCTGGAGTTGTTGACAGCTGATGTCATCACATGGATTCCCTACTCTAGAGAGCATTTGGGAGTTGGATTTGAGGATGGGTACCCGACTGGAGTTGAGTACATCATTTCCACTCGCAGAATTCCTCTCTTCACATATGGAGGATGGGAGATCTATTTAGGAGAGCGTGTTATCAAGAGCACTACATGAGAGATTTGCATGCCGATCTTGCCTCCCACCAGGCGTTATTGGCCTATTTCGCAGTCACCCGTCATTGACATCCCATTGATGGGGATTGATGGTTTTACATTGTCAGAGGGCCCCTGGTCTCAGGAGATGATCCAGCATTGGTGGATCCCTCATACTATTGGAGCTCAGACACGCGCCACACAGTTTATGGTGGATATGGTTCTAGGATCCGTGATGATGACAGATTGGCTAGCCTGTGTCAGAGATCCGACTCATGTGACACAGATTGATAAATTGACCCGGTAGCTAGACCGGACACATCTTTTCATTCGGCATTTGGGCAGAGATCCTTCAGAGGTAGATATATTTGATCCTTCCATCTCTGGCGCTGGCCCCTCAGGTGACCCATATGGTTTTGCTGGTGCAGATCCTCCCTTGTATCGACCTGACATCCCTGTAGATAGAGATCTAGTGACTCAAGAGGAGTTACATTAGGTGGACAGTATTGATGATGTAGACATCGACACAATTGACATTTTCTGATGTATTTCTCGCTATCTCTTTTGATATGCCTCTGTTAGCTGCTGGGTAGCTTCGTCCCATTCTCGCTATATCTTTTGATAGGCCTCTGTTATATGTTGGGTAGCTTCGCCCCATTTCCCTGTATTTTAGCTGTACAGAGATGTATTAGATGATGACATACTTAGGAATGTATGTACAATTTTCCATTCCCTATATCATATTTCCATCTATTATATCATGCATGTTATTGTGTTATGCATATGTATGTATGTCTAGAGATATTCAGCATTGACCCCTAGATAGTCTTATGACACGGCCCGTACAGATGTCTTCTTCGACAGTTAGCCGTATTGATCATACCCCACCATTTTTGGTGGTATCTGGTATGTGCTCATTGTATGATAGTATATCACCATTAGACATGGTGATCGTATGTGATGCCCCCAAAATAGTTATACATCACCTATTCTGAGTCGTCAAATACATGGTACAGAATACAAATACAATCTTAAATATACAACATGAGCTATGAGTTTTAATACAAATATTGTCTTCTAGACAGTATTAAAACTCAAAATAAGTCCTCAATACATTTATTAACACACTATTTCATAGAATAGTGAGGACTACTAATGCTATCGTCTAGACCGTCACTCCTTTCCCTGACTAGTCCCTGCTATGTTCTCATTTCCTGAAGAGAACAATAAAAGTAAAAGGGTGAGCTCAACTAGCCCAGTAAGAAATATTATGACTACGATAATGCAGAATAAATTATCATTAGCCTTCAACAATGTTAAACTGATAAAATACAATAGACATCATGTTTAACTGCAGTGGAACAAGTAATCCATTAAAAGAGTCAAGTAGAGAATAAAATCTACTATCTTTTATGATTTAAAAAGGTTTTTCATTACTTTTATCGCTGAGACTCAGCTTAATAAATAATCCACATCATCCCTGCACTACGGCCAATGATATTCATTAGTATCACAACCACAAATTATCCATGCACTACGGCCAAGGATATTCGTGTATTCATCAATGGTTATGATCATGCTAACAACTGTCCATCAATGCACTACGGGCCAATGAGGACTTTTACCACATCATTTGTAACATTACGGTCATGATTATACCGAATAATCCCGGGTCATAATCATACCAAGTCCATCTATACACAACAAGCCACAGATGACTTTCAACATAATATAAGCATGAGGATGATGACAATGATATAAGAATTCAATAAAACAAGTTTAAGAATTAATTTATCCAGAATTCAATAACGTCCAAATTGTCAACATGATACTGCTTTGTAGTGTAAAATCAAGAATGGTCAGAAGAATATTTCCTTGAAAAGATACTGGATGAAGCGCAAATATCAAGGATATTCCACTAATTTCATGGAGTATAAAAGCCAAAACTTTAACCAACTGAGCATAATAAAGAATGAAATAACAAAAGAAATCACTAGGCATACGATAGACCGCACAGACAGGTTATTCCAACAGAATAATAAATAATGGAACCAGGTCATGCATAAACGCATGCATGTGATATTCCAATGTAATAATAAATAATGGAACAAAGTCATGCGTAAATGCACGTATATGATATTCCAATGTAATTATAAACAACGGAACCAGTCACGGTAAATGCACGTATGTGATGTTCCAACAGAATAATAAATAACGGAACAAAGTCATGCATGAACGCATGTATATGATGTTCCAATGTAATAATAAAGAATGGAATAATAGAAGAATTTCACCACGATGTCAGATTGTGATAGACAGGTTATTCCAACATAATAATAAAGAATGGAATAACTTAAGAATTTCACCAAGTATGCGGTACTTCGCATAGACAGGTTATTCCAATATAATAACAAAGAATGGAATAACAGAAGTTCTCTTCATGAAGACGAAAGAAAGAAATAATATCCCTTACCGTAAAAGAAGAGTATTCCAACTGGTAGGGCGAGGATATTCTTGAAGAAAACTTGCACTACGCTCAAAGCTTCTTAAAACTCTAAAGAAATACGCTCAAGATTATAGAAGAATTCTCTAAACTTCTGGTGTGGTTTTCAATTCTAACTAAGCATCCTATTTATAGGAAAATAGAAAGGATACTATGCTGCACTATGTAATAAAATATAATATATTCTATTTATAATCAAATAAAACAAAACTTTATAAAAAGTATTCATTTTTATATAAAAATATTTTACTATGCAAAATACTATGCACTATGCAAACACTATGCATAATAAAATATAATATATTCTAATTATTGTCTAATAAAATAAATAACTTTATAAAAATAATCTGTTTTATATAAAAAAAATTTACTATGCAAAATACTATGCATAATAGAATATAATATATTTTAATTATTGTCTAATAAAACAAATAACTTTATAAAAGTATTCATTTTATATAAAAAGCTTTTTTTGTTTAATTACATTAATAATACTAATAAAACAAAATTTTATATATATATATATATATATATATATATATAAACTTTGTGACTTCATAAAAAGACACCTCAATATATCTAACAACATTTATCATTATTATTATAATTCACAATATTAATCCACTGTGTCGTTCCTGTGAAAGAGGGGCTTTCCAATAAGGATTTTCTCCTATCGACGCAATGCAATTAGGTGACCAAACCTCTCTTTCGCGTAACTTCTAGACATCGTTAATATTGCAAATAATAATATTAATAACTTTGTCATCTCAATTATTGATATAATAATATATAAAATATCAACAATAATTGAATCAAATAACGTGAGATACTATGTAACAACAACCATCAAGCAATAATTGAACAAAATTGAGTGACTTCTCACGTAAGCATCAATAATCAATACCGTGTGCTACTATGCAACCACGCCAGATTATCGATTACTTTTACTACCAAGTAGTTCAACAGTTTTAATCAGAAAACTTCCGCCCTTATTTTCATATAAAAATATTTTTGTCGTTTTTTCAATCCGACAATAATTCCGTTCTGGGGTCCACCAATGATTGTGCCGTCGTACGAATATTCCCTGTTAAAACGAATATTCCTCGACCAATCGAATATTATATAACAACTTGTGTACTTTGCAAAATTTATAAATATTACCCACAACTATAACATTATATCAAATTCATTCCATAATATTTAAAAATGATATTTATAGAAAAATTATCTTTATTAAAAAGTTGGGGTCTTACAACCTCCCCTTCTTATGAAATTTTGCCCTCAAAATTAGGGTACGTACCTAGTATGTCGAAAAGGTAAGGATATCTTGATTTTATTTCAGATTCTAACTCCTAGGTCATTTCCTCAACATCGTGGTTTCTCCACAAAACTTTGACTTGAGGTATAACCTTGGAGCGTAGAATATGTTCCTTCTTATCCAAGATTTGAACAGGAACCTCTTCATACATCAAATCTTCCGCTATTTCATCCGGTTCTAAGTCAATAATGTGGTTCGGGTCTTCCACATATTTACGTAACATGGATATATGAAAAACGTTATGAACACGAGACATACTTGGTGGTAAAGCGAGTCTATACGCCATAGTTCCTACTCGATCGAGGATTAAAAATGGGCCAATGAATCGAGGATTGAGATTTCCTCTCTTTTCAAATCTCGTAACTCCTTTCTATGGAGCAACACATAACAACGCATGATCTCCAATATCGAATTCGACGTCCTTTCGATGAAGATCAACATAACTCTTTTGTCGATCTTGTGAGATTTTTATACGTTGTCGTATCGTTTGAATCTTTATTGTAGTCATACGTACCAACTCCGGTTCCAATAACGTTGCTTCACCCACCTTATCCCAGCATACTTGAGAACGACACTTTCTTCCATACAACACTTCGAATGGAGCCATGCCAATACTTGCTTGGTAGCTGTTGTTATAGGAAAACTCTTCCAATGGTAAGAACTTGTCTCAACATCCCTTGAAGTCAAGGACACAAAGTCTTAATAAATCTTCAAGAGTTTGAATAGTCCTCTCTGATTGTCCGTCCGTCTGAGGATGATATGCCGAACTAAATCGTAAGTCCGTGCCCATAGCTTTTTGCAAACTAACCCAAAATCATGAAGTGAATCTTGGGTCTCGATCAGAAATAATGGATACTGGCATACCATGTAGTCTTACAATCTCGTTTATGTATATACGAGCAAGACGTTCAAGTGTATAAGTTTTTCTTATTGGTAAGAAATGAGCAGACTTGGTCAATCTATCAACAATGACCCAAATTGCATCTATGCCTTGAGAAACCTTGGGAAGACCAGTAACGAAATCCATGGTAATGTGCTCCCACTTCCATTCCGGAATTTCAAGTGGTTGCAATGGACCTTTTGGTACTTGATGCTCTGCCTTGACTCGTTGACAAGTTAGACACCTAGAGATAAACAGTGCTACCTCTCTCTTCATATTGCTCCATCAAAATGTATGACGAAGATCACGATACATTTTGGTACTCCCAGGATGGATTGCAAATGGTGTGTGGTGCGCCTCCATCATGATTTTATACTTTAAATCAAGGTCGTTAAGAACAAAAAGTCTGGAGTTGACTCGAAGTATTCCTTCTTCATCGATTCTTGCTTCCAGCATATCACCTTCTTTCACTTTCTTCCTCATACGCATCAGCTTCAGATCTGTAACTTGAACAGCTTTAACTTTATCAATTAAAGTCGGTTCTACTCATATATTCGCCATCATCACATTGGTCCCTAGAGTCTTTAATTCTATCTCCATCTTTTGCAAGTCACACAAAATAGGCCTTTGCGTTGTCAATATCGCACTCGTACCCGCATATGATCTTCTACTCAATGCGTCAGCTGCCATGTTCGCTTTTCCAGGATGGTATTGGATGGTATGATCATAAACTTTCAACAATTCAAGCCAACGTCATTGTCGCATGTTGAGTTTCTTTTGAGTGAAGAAATATTTGAGGCTTTTATGATCCATAAAGATCTTCACTTTCTCCCCATAAAAGTAATGCCTCCAAATTTTAAGTGCGAAATCAACAGCTGCCAACTCTAGATCATGAGTAGGATAGTTCCTCTCATATTCTTTGAGTTGTCCAGATGCATAGGCTATGACTTTCCCATGTTTCATGAGAACACATTCTAACCCTTTGCCCGAAGCATTAATGTAGATGACAAATCCCTCCGAGCCAGTTGGTATTGTCAGAACAGGTGCTGAAATGAGTCTTCTCTTGAGTTCTTGAAAACTCTTCTCACATTCCTTGTTCCAACCGAATTTTGTATCTTTCCGAGTCAACTGAGTTAATGGAGTAGCGATTCAAGAAAACCCTGCTACGAATCTCCAATAATAACCAGCTAAGTTGAGAAAGCTACGTACTTCGGTCACTGATTTAGGTTGCTCCCATCTTTGAATAGCTTTAATCTTTGCTGGGTCAACAGATATTCCATAACTTGATACTACGTGCCCAAGGAATGCTACTTCCTCAAGACAGAACTCGCATTTCTTCAACTTGGCATAAATCTTATATTCACAAAGCTTTTGGAGTATCAGCCTCAAGTGTTGCTCATGATCTTCACGGCTTTTGTAATAAATAAGGATGTCATCAATAAAGACAACCACAAAGTGATCCAAATATTCCTTGAATACTCGGTTCATCATATCCATGAGAAAAGAGAGCATTAGTCAATCCAAAGGACATGACTAGGAATTCATAATGCCCGTACCGAGTTTTGAAATCCGTCTTTGGAATGTCGTCGGTTCTAATCTTCAATTGGTGATATCCGGAATGAAGATCAATCTTTGAAAAGAATTTGGCTTCTTGCAACTGGTCAAACAGGTCATCAA
Organism: Panax ginseng; assembly: GCA_020205605.1. Lineage (NCBI taxonomy): Eukaryota > Viridiplantae > Streptophyta > Magnoliopsida > Apiales > Araliaceae > Panax > Panax ginseng. Next base: position 1,491,294 of record JAINUU010000057.1, read on the forward strand.
TACGTGGTAATGGGTACCTATTTTTGATGGTGACATGATTCAACTCCCGATAATCAATACAAAGTCGTATACTCCCATCTTTCTTCTTCACGAAAAGAACAGGAGCACCCCAAGGAGACATACTAGAACGAATGAAACCGATGTCTAACAATTCCTGCAGTTGGGTTTTTAACTCCTGAAGTTCAATAGGTGCCATTCGATATGGGGTTTTGGAAATAGGTTTTGTACCGGGTTCAAGGTCGATACAAAATTAAATTTCACGCTCTGGGGATAGGCTAGGAAGTTCTTCAGGGAATACGTCAGAAAATGTATTAACAATAGAGATATCATTCAAAACTAACATATTTTTGTTTAAATTCGTGACATGAGGTAATAAAGCTTGACATCCGTTTTTCAATATATGAATAGCTTTATGGCTTGAGATGACAGTGATTGATTTTAATGGTTTGGTTACTTGAATTCGCATAATAGGTTGGTTAGGAATATGAAAGAAAATAACCTTACGAAAACAATTAATTTTTTCATAATGAGTAGTTAACCAATCAATCCCTAGAATCACATCAAATGCAAGTATTTTCAAAGAAATAAGATCGACAGGTAATGTGAGGGTACCGATTTGAACTAAAAAAGACTTATAAATAGTGGAAGTAATGAAGGTTTCTCCCAATGGAGTTTTAACAGATAAGTCAAAGTCTAATTTCTTCGGAGTCAAATTTAAACGTTGAGCGTAAGTAGGAGAAATAAAAGAATGGGTAGAACCGGTATCAAATAAGGTATATACGTAGTTAGAGTTTATGATAAGCTTACCCGTGATGACCTCGTTCGGGTTACTTGCTTTCTGGGAGGTCACGACAAACGCTCTCCCTTGAACTACCGGTTTTGTCTTGTCTGGGACGGCCTTTGATGCCTCCATCCCAGTTGGACTTGTCTTTGGTACACGACAAAATAGGGCCAGGTGACCATCTCTTCCACAATTGTAACATGCTTTGGATGGTATCGCACAGTTTGGACTGATGTGTCCCTCTCCTCCACATTTGAAGCATATAATAGGTGGTCGTTCTCCTTCCTTAACGACAGGTGCTGATGTTGACGTCTTTCCATCATTGTTGAATCTCCTCTTCTTGAAATGTCCATTCTTATTATTTTGGCCATGATTACCACCGAAGTGGTTACCATTTCTGGCATGTTGATTCCCTCCACGCTTATTGTCACCTCTTCGATGACTGTTATCACTGGTATTATCATTTTGCCGACTGCTCTCTTTTGGTTGGGTTGACTCATTATCGCGCTCCAATAACTGAGCCCTATTAACAACATTTGAATACAAACACAGTTTTTGTGAGATAAGATATTGACGTATCTCGGGTTTCAAACCTCTTAGAAACATTCACGTCATTCTCTCCTCATTATCAACCAAATGAGACGTAAATCGGGACGACTTGGCAAACTTGGCTTCGTACTGCGACACGCTCATGTTTTTTTGCTCCAGCTTGATGAACTCTACCTCTTTCATGTGACGAATACTTTCAGAAAAGTACTTGTCGTTGAACAGTTCTTGGAACTTCTCCCAAGACATCTTCAGTGCGGCAGGTTGAGTACGCTTTACAGATTCCCACCAGTAATCTGCCTCTGCCCGTAACATGAAGGTGGCAAAGGGAACCTTTTGCTCCTCAGAGCATCCCAAGACATCAAATATCTTGTTGATCTTCTTTATCCAAGTCTCAGCCTTAAGTGATTTTGGCTCTCCAAAAAACTCTGGTTGTGACGCCCCCAAAATAGGTATACATCACCTATTCTGAGTCGCCAAATACATGGTACAGAATACAAATACAATCTTTAATATACAACAAGAGAGCTGAGTTTTAATACAAATACTGTCTTCTAGACAATATCCACTCTCAGAATAAGTCCTCATTACATTTATTATCACACTATTTAACAGAATAGTGAGGACTACTAATACTATCATCTGGACCGTCACTCCGTTCCCCAACAAGTCCCGGCTACGTTCTCACATCCTGAAGAAAACAGTGAAGGAAAGGGTCAGCTCAAGTAGCCCAGTAAGAAATATTATGACTAAGATAATGCAGAATAAATTATCATTAGCCTTCAACAATGTTAAACTAATAAAATACAATAGACATCAAGTTTAAGCTGCGGTGAACAAGCAATCCATTAAAAGAGTCAAGAGAGAATAAAATCTACTATCTTTTATGATTTAAAAAGGTTTTCATCACTTTTATCGCTAGGACTCAAATTTTAATAAATAATCCACACCATCCCCCGCACTACTACCAAGGATATTCATTAGTATCACAACCACAAATTATCCATGCACTACGGGCCAAGGATATTCGTGTATTCATCAATGGTCATGATCATGCCAACAACTATCCATCAATGCACTAAGGGCCAATGAAGACTTTTACCACATCATTGGTAACATTACGGTCATGATTACACCGAATAATCCCTAGTCATAATCATACCAAGTCCATCTATGCACTACAGGCCACAGATGACTTTCAAAAAAAAATATAAACATGAGGATGATGACAATGATATAAGAATTCAATAAAACAAGTTCAAGAATTAATTTATTTAGGAACTAATAAGTCCAAATTGTCAACATAATACTTCTTTGTAGAGTAAAATTCAAGAATGCTCAGAAGAATATTTCCATGAAAAGATACTGGATGAAGCGCAAATATCAAGGATATTCCACTAATTTCGTGGAGTATAGAAGTCAAAACTTTAACCAACTGAGTATAATAAAGAATGGAATAACAAAAGAAATCACCATGCATGCGGTGATTCAGATAAACAAAGTTATTCCAATGTAATAATAAATAACGGAACCGTGTCAAAGTGTAATACGCACCGGCAGTGATATTCCAACAGTAATAATAAAGACGGAACCAGTCGGTGTAAAACGCATGCATGTGATATTCCAACAGAATAATAAAGAATAGAAGAATTTCACCAAGTATAGGGTAGCCCGCATATACAGGTTATTCTAACAAAATAATAAATAATGGAATAACATAAGTTCTCTTCATGAATACAAAAGGAATAATACCCCTTACCTTAGAAAGAAGAGTACTGGATATAGGAGTAGTGAAGTAGCAGAACACTTTTCTTCTTTCTCTCTATAGTTTCTCTCTCTAGAGTTTCAATGAATTCGTAAGAAATAATGAAGGAATGAGCTTCTATTTATAGGAGAATGGACTAAATAGTAACTAATTCATGAACGGTCCAGATTGATTTACTTTTAATCGGACGGTCCATAAAATATTCTAATAAAACGAAAACTTTTAAATAAAATATTATATATATATATATATATATATTTATATATTATATAGCATGTGCAGAAAAGTATCACGGGTGAAAACCCCGTGAACTCAATTGATTTCATCTACAAAGTTTTCAAACTTACCTAATATAATAATATAATAGTACTCCTTCATGGAAAACCAATTCCCTCCCCCCCCCCCACCCACCCACCCACCCACCCATTCTGACTAACACGTTTATATACATAATAATATACCTCTCTTTGGCAGAACTTCTAGACATCGTTAATATTGCAAATAATAATATTAATAACTTTGTTATCTCAATTATTGATTTAATAATATATAAAATATCGACAATAATTGAATCAAATAACGTGAGATACTATGCAGCAATTACTATAGCAATAATTGAACAAAATTGAGTGACTTCTCACGTAAGCACTAATAATCAATACCGTGTGCTACTATGCAACCACGTGTATTCCTGTACTTTTAACACTGAGTGTTTCAACAGTTAATGGTAAAACATCTGCCGTTATTTTATAAAATATTTTTGTCATTTTCTCAATCCGACAATAGTTCCGTTGTGGGGTCCACCAATGATTGTGTCGTCGTAAGAATATTCCCTGTTAAAACGAATATTCCCCGACTAATCGAATATTATATAACAACTTCATGTACTTTTGCAAAAAATTTATAAATATTACCCACAACTATAACATTATATCAAATTCATTCCATAATATTCAAAAATGATAATTATAGAAAATTCATCTTTATTCATAAAAGTTGGGGTCTTACAATATCCCATTCTTATGAAATTTCGCCCTCGAAATTAGGATACGTACCTGGTATGTCGAAGAGGTAATGATACCTTGATTTCATTTCAGATTCTAACTCCCAGGTCATTTCCTCAACATCGTGGTTCCTCCATAAAACGTTGACTTGAGGTATAACCTTGGAGCGTAGAATATATTCCTTCTTATTCAAGATTTGAAAAGGAACCTCTTCATACGTTAAATCTTCCGCTATTTTTTCCGGTTCTAGCTCAATAATGTGGTTCGGGTCTTTCACATATTTACGTAACATGGATATATGAAAAACGTTATGAACACGAGACATACTTGGCAGTAAACGCAGTCTATACGCCCACGTTCCTACTGATCGAGGATTAAAATGGGCCAATGAATCGAAGATTGAGCTTTCCTCTCTTTCCAAATTTCGTAACTCCTTTCCATGGAGCAACACGTAACAACACATGATCTCCAATATCGAATTCCACGCCCTTTCGATGAAGATCAAGATAACTCTTTGTCGGTCTTGTGAGATTTTTATACGTTGTCGGATCGTTTTTATATTTTTCCGTAGTCATACGTTTCAACTAACCCGGTCCCAACAACGTTGCTTCACCCACCTCATCCCAAAGATATCCGAGAGAGCGACACTTTTTTTTCATACAACGCTTCAAATGGAGCCATGCCAATACTTGCTTGATAAGCTGTTGTTGTAGGAAAACTCCACCAATGGTAAGAACTTGTCCCAACTTCCTTGAAGTCAAGGACACGAGTCTTAATAAATCTTCAAGAGTTTGAATAGTCCTCTCGATTGTCCATCCATCCGAGGATGATATGCCAAACTAAATCAGAATTGCGCCAATAGCTTTTTGTAAACTAACCCAAAATCGTGAAGTGAATCTTGGGTCTCGATCAAAAACTATGGATATGCAGTCTTACAATCTCGTTTATGTACATACGAGCAAGACGTTCAAGTGTATAAGTTTCTCGTATAGGTAAGAAATGAGCAGACTTGGTCAATCTATCAACAATGACCCAAATTGCATCTATGCCTTGAGAAACCTTGGGAAGACCAGTAACGAAATCCATGGTAATGTGCTCCCACTTCCATTTTGGAATTTCAAGTGGTTTCGATGGACCTTTTGGTACTTGATGCTCTACCTTAACTCGTTGACAAGTTAAACACCTTGGGATAAACAACGCTATCTCTCTCTCTTCATATTGCCCCACCAAAATGTATGTCGAAGATCATGATACATTTTGGTACTCCCAGGATGGATGGCAAACGGTGTGTTGTGTGCCTCCATCATGATTTTATACTTTAAATCAGGGTCGTTAGGAACACAGACTCTGAAGTTGACTCGAAGTATTCCTTCTTCATCGATTTTTGCTTCTGGCATAGCACCTTCTTGTACTTTCTTCCTCATATGCATCAGCTCCAGGTCTGTAGCTTGAGCAGCTTTAACTTGATCGATTAAAGTCGGTTCTACTCATATATTTGCCATCATCACGTGGGTCCCTGGAGTCTTAATCTCTATCTCCATCCTTTGTAAGTCATACAAAATGGGCCTTTGTATTGACAATATCGCACTCGTACCCGCATATGATCTTCTACTCAATGCGTTAGCTACCACATTTGCTTTTCCAGGATGGTATGATCATAATCTTTCAACAGTTCAAGCCAACGTCGCTGTCGCATGTTGAGTTCCTTTTGAGTGAAGAAATATTTGAGGCATTTATGATCCGTAAAGATCTCCACTTTCTCCCCATACAAGTAATGCCTCCAAATCTTTAGTGCAAAAATGACTGCTGCCAACTCTAGATCATGAGTAGGATATTTCCTCTCATATTCTTTGAGTTGTCGAGAGGCATAGACTATGACTTTCCCATGTTGCATGAGAACACATCCTAACCCTTTGCCCGAAGCATCACTGTAGATGACAAATCCCTCCAAGCCAGATGGTATTGTCAAAACAGGTGCTGAAATAAGTCTCCTCTTGAGTTCTTGAAAACTCTTCTCACATTCCTCGCTCCACCCGAATTTTGTATCTTTCCGAGTCAGCTGAGTTAATGGAGTAGCGATTCAAGAAAACCCTTCTACGAATCTCCGATAATAACTAGCTAAGCCGAGAACGCTATGTACTTCGGTCACTGATTTAGGTTGCTCCCAGCTTTGAATAGCTTCAATCTTTGCTGGGTCAACAGATATTCCATGACTTGATACTACGTGCCCAAGGAATGCTACTTCCTTAAGCCAGAACTCGCATTTCTTCAACTTGGCATAAAGCTTATATTCACGAAGCTTTTGGAGTATCAGCCTCAAGTGTTGCTCATGATCTTCACGGCTTTTGGAATAAATAAGGATGTCATCAATAAAGACGACCACAAAGTGATCTAAATATTCCTTGAATACTCGATTCATCATATCTATGAAGGCAGCAGGGGCATTAGTCAATCCAAAAGACATGACTAGGAATTCATAATGCCTGCGCATCTGCAGAGTTCGAAAGTCGCCTTTGAATGTCATCGGTTCTAATCTTCAATTGGTGATTCAAACGAAGATCAATCTTTGAAAAGAATTTGGCCCTTGCAAACCGGTCGTCAAACAAGTCATCAATACGTGGCAATAGGTACCTATTTTTGATGGTGACATGATTCAACTCCCGATAATCAATACAATGTCGCATACTCCCATCTTTCTTCTTCACGAATAGAACAGGAGAACCCCAAAGAGATGTACTAGGACGAATGAAACCGATGTCTAACTATTCCTGCAGTTGGGTCTTTAACTCCTGAAGTTCAATAGGAGTCATTCTATATGGGGCTTTGGAAATGAATTTTATACCAGGTTCAAGGTCGATACAAAATTCAATTTCACGTTCTGGGGGTAAGCCAGGAAGTTTTTCAGGGAATACGTCAGGAAATTCATTAACAATAGAAATATCATTTAAAATTGACGTATTTTTGTTTAGATCCGTGACATGAGCTAAGAAAGCTTGACATCCGTTTTTCAATAAACGAATAGCTTTATGGCTTGAGATGACAGTGATTGATTTCAATGGTTTGGTTGCTTGAATTCACATAATAGGTTGTTTAGGAATATGAAAGCTAACAACCTTACCAAAACAATCAATTTTTGCATGATGAGTAGTTAACCAATCAATCCCTAGATTTACGTCAAATGCAAGTATTTTGAATGAAATAAGATTGACAGGTAATGTGAGGGTACCGATTTGAACTTTTATACCTACTTATCCAAGATCTATTACTTGAATTATTTGCTTAATCTCGTGTTTCTTAGTTACTTTTCATGCATTTTGTTTCCATTTTGTAGATTATATGTTTTCGAAGAAGGATTTGAGCAACTATTGTCGTATAAAATTTGCAAGGAAAAGCAATTCTTATTGTTTTGGATATATATCGCCTTCATGTTCATTTTTTATGTGCATTTCATGTTCGTATGTGGAACTTGATTATGTTGTAAGGAACTCTTTTTCGGCATTTGGTGTGGAACGATTATGTCTTGCATCATTCTAATCGGAAGTTCATCATTGATGATGTAGAGTATGGCCTTCAGCAACAAAGACAAAGTTAAGAGTTGTTTTTTGTTGTCATTACACAAGCAAGCAATTTTCTTCCAATGCAATTTCGACCTTCATCCGTTTGTTATTTCTGAAATCTCAAAGAATGAAAGTTGTAGAGATCTCGTCGATAGCTTCGATTTGATAGGTCATGGGCCCCGTAATCTCCTCCCGCTTTAAAAGTTATGGCAGTTTTAGCAAGAGGAGGTTCCAACAGAAAAATAATTGGTAGATTGGGGCAAGTCGGGCTTGCCTTTTGTGTTTTGGGATCCAAGCCGGGCTTGGGGTCCGGGCACTAATAGAAGAAGGAGCAAAGTGGGGCTTGCTATTTCAAAGGGAAATAGCAAGCTGGGGCTTGGGTAGTCAAAATTTAAGTCTCCTAGTTGGTTTCTAATGCTACAAGTGTGGAGTTTTAGTGATGGTGATGACTTGGGACTCGTATATGCATGGAATTGTAATCAAAATACATGTTGAAGTATATAATTAACAACAAACACCGAGATTAGAGACACACAAGGCAAATTACTTAAGATTAATCTCAGCTTTTTCTAAGCAAGCATTAGAGGAGTATTTCAAGGAGATTTTTGAGATTTATCATGATTCTAGGCTACGTGAAGGGTGTTTTTCAATATTCTTCATCTTAGACTATTATTTGTAATTGAAAGAATGATTTCCATGATTTATTCAGTGTTTATTTCGTTTATTATGAACTAATTCACTTTTTAGGCTTGTGATGGATCTTTAAGTGAATCGATGATTTTGTAAACTTTGATTTCCAATTTAATAAGCTATTTCCAGTTTATCTATATTGATTTGAGCTTGAATCTATGAATTGCCTGATCAACAATTCTTTGTGGAGTTGGATGGAATCGAGAGAGGATATTCAAATCTAGACCTAGTTGATATAGCATGTGTTCAGGATTTTGTTAATAGCTTAAACTTGATGAGTGTTAAGGTAGAGATATGCTTTGACAATCGCATGTAATCTGACAGAGAACTTATTCTTCAACCTTCTTCAATTGTAATTCACATAGAGATATAGTGAGTTAGTTGTTTAAGGTGTTTAATGGATTTTATCTTAATTGTGGATCGACGTTAATACGGTATTAGTGCATCGAGAGGTGGTAATAATACTACGCTCGTGTTCTTGATTAATAAACCGATAGTGAATTGAATTCGAATAAAAGTGTTAAAATCAGAGTGAAGCTTAGGTGAAATCATAAGTCTAATTCTCCATTAATTGTTTGAAATTTTAGATTTTGATATTTGTGATTGGTTTTGTGATAGTTTAATTACTTTTTAATTTTAGTTTAATTAATTTTAATCATTGAATTGATAGTTTAATAAAATTAGGATTAATAGAAGATTGATAATTGTGAAGTTAAGGTTATTAAATTGTCTCGTGGGAACGATACTCTACTTATCACTTTATTACTTGTTGACCACGTGATATACTGTGTGTGTCAGGCGTATATAGATTTTACCCAACAAGTTTTTTAAGCGCCGCTGTCGGGGACTATTTAGTATATTTTTAATAGTTTTACAATATCGCTTTAATTAATCCAGCTTTTTACTTAGACATTTTTATTTTTGTATTGTTTCTTCTATTTAGTGTGTGGAAGCAGCTTTATGCAAACTCTATCCAAAAAATCCACTTGTTGCCTTTTTGAGGATTTACATTGAGAAAAGGTTTCAGAGGTCGAGTAAGTGGATCAAGGAAACGAGGCAAGAAATTCAAACATCCAAAAAAGAAGAGGTAACAAAGAATGGCAAACCAAGATCGAAAAAGCATTAAGGGATTTTCAGAACACCCAAGGTGATCGAATCGCAGCCAAGCATCACTAGGCCAAAGAATAGCAAAGAAATACATTTCAAATTAAGCCTGGATGATACAAATGATTCGTAATTCAGTTCATTTTGGGGATTTGCAAATGACGATCCGAACGAGCATCCGTCAGCTTTTCTCGAAATGTGCGACACTTTTTAGGTTCAATGGGGTTTTGATGAGGCGTGAGACTTCGATTGTTCCCATTCTCTTTACGGGACAAGGCAAAGAGTTGGTTGCATTCTCTACCGTCCGGCTCGATAACAACATGGAGGATTTAGCTCGTAAATTCTCGCAAAATTTTTTCCACATTCCATGTAAAAAATCGCTAAGATGAGGAACGAGATTACGATGTTTTGAACAACAACATGGGGAGTCATTATATGAGGCTTGGGAGAGATACAAAGAATCGCTCGTAAAATGCCCACATCATGGATTGCCCAAAGGGCTACAAATGAACACCTTTTACAATGGACTACATGGGAATCTCAGACAAGTATCGATGCGTATTTCAAGTGAGCATTCATGGCTAAGAGTTACGAGGAAGCATACGAGAGTTGATTGAAACCATGGCGGCTAATAACTACCAAAGGCCCACAAAGAAGAATGACACAAAGGAAGGCCGGTGGGTGTTAGAAAGTAGATAGTATGACAAATGATGCAAGCACAAATATCTCAGTGACTTTCAAAGATGTTGAGTTTGGAATGAAAGAAAACACAACAAGCACAACAAACACAGCAAGTACAACAAATGGCAATAATATGCGAAGTCAGGCGCGGAGAGCACCCAACTGAGCAATGCGCGATTAATCCAAAGAATTGGCTTCATCAACAATTACAAATGTAATTCCGCAAAACACATATCGTAACACATACAATCAAGGAAATAGAATCATCCGAATTTCTCATGGAGCAACAACCTAGCAAAAAATCAAGCTTCACGACAATCATATCCACCAGATTTCAGAACCAAGAACAACCAAATTTCAATATCAAGAAAGGAAACCCGATCCGAGGAAGTGTTGGCAAAATTCATGACTACCACCGAGTGGCTATAAAAAATCACGCCATGACTATGAAATCACAAGAGATGTCGATCAAGAATCTAGAGAATTAGATAGGTCAAATGGCGCTGGCATTGAATAATAGACCACAAGGACGCTACCAAGTGACACCGAAAAGAAATCCAAAGGGAACTCACGAAAGCAAAGCAGTAATGCTATTACGCTTAGAAGCAAGAAGGAGTTGGTTTCTAATCGATAAGAAAAAGCTAGTGGTGAGATGAATATGAGGATGAAGGAAGGAATTAAAGAAGAAATGTATGTAAAAAGTGGTGCAAAAAGCAAAGGAAGAGAAACAACTTAAAGCTACACCACCGCACTCCTTTCCTTCAAGGTTAGAAAATAACAAGTTAAAGAACCAGTTTTTGAGGTTTATGGATATATTCAAATAGTTACACATTAATATTCCATTTGCCGAAGCACTTGAGCAGATGTCGCGTTACATTAAATTCATGAAGGACATATTTTCGAAAAAACGTAAGCTCTAGGATTTCAAAATAGTGGCGTTAACCGAGGAATGCAGTGCAATACTATAGAAAAAGCTCCCACCTAAATTGAAAGATCCAGGAAGTTTTACAATTCCTTGTGCAATTGGTAATCAAGATGTGGGAAGAGCTCTATAATATTTAGGAGCGAGTATAAATCTTATGCCACTGTCCATTTACCGAAAGTTGGGATTAAAGGAAGAAAAACCAACCAATATTAGTCTACAACTCGCCGATAGATCAATAACATACCCTTTAGGAATAGTCAAAGACGTATTGGTCAAAGTTGAGTCACTAATATTTCCAGCCGATTTTGTGGTATTAGATTTTGAAGAAGATAAGAACATCCCTATCATCTTGGGACGACCATTCTCAAGCGATCGGACAAACACCGATCGACGTGCCTAACGGAGAACCGATTATGAAAGTGTTTGATCAGTAGTAACGAAGAAGGTGTTCAAGGAAATCCCAATCCCAACCGACAAGGAAGAGTGCGAAGTTGCTTTCGAGGAATCTACACGTGTCAAGTTCTGGGGGTGCAAAAGAGGATAGTGGTCTTAAGGCATTAGTTGAGGATAGATAAAGTCAAATTCATTATCCAACATGCAAGTGAACGGGCATGCATTACAACAATGTTGGTGTGTGCGCGATAAATAATCATCATGCCAAAGTTAACCCAACCGATCCGGATGAAACAGGAGTAGTCAGTCGAACGACTTAAAATCAAGCGCTACCATTGGGAGGCAAACCCAATTTTTTATTTTATTTTTATTTTATTTTTATTTTTTATTTTTTTCTTTCTTAAGTAATTTTATCCATGCTAGTGAAATGGTAGTTTAGAATAAAATTTGGTCTAGAATATAGTCATGACAAGGATTTAAAGTATACTTGATAGCTAAATAATCTTACCCTCCATGCTTGAATTTGCTCAATATTCACTTATAAGTATGTTTTTCATGTTGTCGTGTACTCAAAAAGAAGCTATGGATGCACATGAAGGAAGCAAGGAAGAGAAACCATGCATTGCATTGCATCGCTAGATCAAAGAATAGCTTAGACAAGACCACCAAGCCTAGCAAGCCCTTTTTCAAAAGAACAAAAGCAAGCCGGGCTTGCTTTTCCTCATCACATTAACACAAACATCATGGCAAGTCGGGCTTGCCCTCAGGCAGCAAAAAACACAGCAAATGTGGGCTTGCCCTCTTCTGCAGCATTACACAACATACATAGCAAGTCGGGCTTGCCCCTCGCAAAGACAAAACATCTAAAAGCCGAGCTTTGCTGCCTTTCTTTAGTAGCAAATGCATGCAGTCAAGTTGGCTCAATTCCCTAGAAGCAAGAAAGACAAGCCGGGGGCACATCAACGCAATGAAGTTACAAGCTTGGGCATGACATGATATCCAAATCCCATTCATTCTACTTCAACTTCCTACCATCCCACTCCTTCACAACCTACACCCACGAAATTACACATTACTTCCCATCTTCTCACAACAATCAAACACAATCCCACTCCTCCCACCTAGTCATCCACTACCCACCTACATAAATTCCTCTCTATAAAACCACCCATTCACCACACAATCTAACAACCTTAATTCACACCAATTGGAAGTTCAAGGATTGGATTTGTGCAAATCTTTACAACCAAATTTGACATATATTGAAAGTAAGAAGTTGGTTTTCTAATTCCTCATCTTCTATCACCATAGTTCAAGCCAAATAACCAAGTTTATGGAAATTTCAAGTCTCGCACACCAAGTGCTCGACAAATTGTTGAAGTGAAGTTTAGGGGAAATTTTTGTTAAAGCTCATCAATTCCAAATCAATGGCACCAAAACCGGCATCAAAAAGGCAACGAGGAGAGAGTTCGGGGGCCACACAACCAACACGAACCTTTGATAAGCGAAAATTCATAAGTGCCACCGCCGCCGACCGTTACGACTATATGGTGACAAAATCACTCACACCTGAGCGGGGGTTGGCACCTGAGCCTGTGGATGGTGAAATGATGCAACAAATATATCAAAAAGGTTGGAATAAATTCACAGCAGAGCCCGAGGCCGCAGTTGTAAGTGTGGTCAAAGAATTCTACGCTAACGCCGAGGATAAGGCCCCTTCAACAATTTTTGTACGGTAGGTTAAGGCCTTTCAATCATCGATGCCATCAACACGCATTATCGCCACGAGCACCGAGACATTGCCAAGACCAACACTTACGTGATAATGATCCAGATTATGAGGCTATTATGCAGAGAGATGACAAAGCCTGCACCTCATGGAAAAATCAAATCATGGAGGCAATCGCCTTTTCGCAGTAAGGATCTCACACCAGATGGGAAGATATGGTACGCCTTTTCAGGCGCTTAAGTTACTTCCATCTACACACACGCCGATGTGTTCAAGGATAAAGCAAAGGTTATTATATGCTATGGTACAAGATTTCATCATCGACATAGGGGCTATAATTAACTTTTCAATCCAAGATGCCTTCGAGGACCATACTCGGTGGATTGCCACACCCATCACTCATTTGTGGGTTGTGTATACAAAGGGAGCGTTGGTCGATGATGAGATAACCCAGATGTCACCGCATACACTCGACTCGAGAATGATTGCAAGATATGTTGTGTGGGCCTGAGAGGCTGAGAAGTCGCACCGAGAGAGAGTAGGATTTGTATTTCTCTCATTTCTGAGGATGAGGGCCGACGCCGAGGACACCTGATGATGATGATGAGTTTCAGGGTGGAATGCGCAATGGGAGAGACATCACAAAAATTTGAGTAATATCTAGCCCTCAATTCCTCAACCTTCAACGACAAGTGGATGAGCACAACAAGGAAGCACGAAGAGAAATGAGAGACTAGCAAGCAAGGGCAGACCACATGTTTGAGGCCATGAATTTATCTTTCGCCTCATTGAACACTACGCCCAGAGTTTCAATCCTATCGCCTAATTCCCATACCAAAGAACCAAAGACCAATGCCAAGGTTCCCACCCAATGATTCCGATGAAGAACAACAACCACCACCAACCTGCATTTTAGGCGATTACAGGAAGTCTCTCTTATTTATTTTTTATCTATACAATGAGGACATTGTAATTTTCAAGTTTGGGGGATTTAGTTGCATGTTACATGTTGCATATTTAATTTCATTAGCTAGTTTGCATATGTTAGTTCATGGTTTATGTTTAGGATTATTAAATGTTGCATTTGTGTAATCATGTAGTTGCATAGTAGCATTAGAAGTTTAGGAATGTAAATAGTTTTTATTTATCTTTGCAATCATGTTATGTTTACTACACATATATTTAAAAAAAAACAAAAAAAAAAATTCAAAAATAATAGTTAGTTAATATGTTCATCTTGTATGAGTCCAAATTGCTTTTGATAGTTACATACTATTTTGGCCAATGATGAGAATGGGATTGATAGACAAGTATAATATCGATTATTAGAGCTTTTGATGTGATTTCTTGTTATGAATTGAATCTTTTTCTGTTTGAAATCGTATAATAAGGATAAGACAAAGAAAAACAACTTGTTGATTGATTGAGTTTAAATTGATACATAATGGGACTCTAAAGGATAATGCTAGTTTGAATGAAAGAATGACAAGAATAAGTAGTGATGGCTAAAGTTAGACAAGAACCTAAGTTTGGGGGAATATTTGGTATATATATAAGCTATATATAAAAAAAAAAAAGAAAATGAAAAAAAAAGTATGAATAAACACCGTATGTGTTTGTCTAGTTTTGTGGCCTTTGTTACTTGAGTAAGTAAGCCCGAGGGGATTGTCTTTACACCTAGTGCCCTAAGGTCTTAATGGTCCGGGAGTCGCTGGTCGAAAAGCTCGTTAAGGTAGCATTGAAAAGCCTAAGGAATAAGACATTGCATAGCTATATGTATATATAAAAAAAAAGAAGAATAAAATGGGAAATAAGAGAAAAAAGCCCCGTAGATGAAAAAAAATAAAGCATAAGTATCCCATGTTGACCCTCGATATCGGGTAATTGTTTGATTTTAGTCGATCTAGCTTGTTTTTGAATTTCTTGAGTTTACAATCGTATGATGCCTTCAAAGAGACTTGTTATGTGTTAAATTTGATTTTATATCGCTTAGCATTGTTGTTGAGCACACACGCACTATATCAATAATAATGCAGCTAAGATTTGATGATCGATCAGAAATTATCGATGAGTTTTGATATGATGTATTATCATGTTTACTTGATTTCTCCGAGGTCGGTTGAAAGACTTTGTTTTTATCAATATCGCCGGATTCGTAGGCATGTAGATTAGGGGCATTCCATTCCATCATTGTGTTGCATTTTTTTTTTTTTTTTGCTTGAGGACAAGCAAAGGTTTAAGTTTGGGGGTATTTGATAAGAGGTTTTATACCTACTTATCCCAAGATCTATTACTTGAATTATTTGCTTAATCTCGTGTTTCTTAGTTACTTTTCATGCATTTTGTTTCCATTTTGTAGATTATATGCTTGGAAGTGAGTGAGCAACTATTGGTATAAAATTTGCAAGGAAAAGCAATTCTTGATATATCGTTTGGCCTTCATGTTCATTTTATGTGCATTTCATGTTTCGTGGCGTGGAACTTGGATTATGTTGAGAACTCTTTCTTGGCATTCCTAACGCTCTTGCATCATTCTAATTGGAAGTTTGGATGCGAGAGTATGGCCTTTCAGCAACAAAGACAAAGTTAAGAGTTGTTTTTGGTTGTCATTACACAAAGAAGCTAGCTGCTTCCAAATGCAATTTCGACCTTCATCCGTTTGTTATTTTTGAAAGCTCAAAGAATGAAAGTTGTAGATCTCGTCGATAGCTTCGATTTGATAGGTTATGGCCCGATAACTCCCTCCGGTTTAAAAGTTATGGCAATTTTAGTAGAGGAGGTTCCAGCAGAAAAGTAATTGGCAGATTGGGGGGCAAGTTTCGGGCTTGCCCTTTTTGTGCCTTGGGATCCAAGCTTGGGGCTTGGGGTCTCTGGGAAGAATAATAGTAAGGTAAAGCTCCAAGTCGGGTTTATTTCAAAGGGAAATAGCAAGTGGGGCTTGGGTACTCGAATTTTAAGTCTCCTAGTTAGTTTCTAATGCTACAAGTGTGGAGTTTTAGTGATGGTGATGACTTGGGACTCGTATATGCATGGAATTGTAATCAAAATACATGTTGAAGTATATAATTAACAAAAAAAACACTGAGATTAGGGGACACAAGGAAAAATTATGAAGATTAATCTCAGTTTTTCTAAGCAAGCGTTGGAGGAGTATTTCAAGGATATTTTTGAGATGATTGCGATTCTAGGCTACGTGAAGGGTGTTTTTCAATATTCTTCGTCTTAGACTATTATTTGTAATTGAAAGAATGATTTCCATAATTTATTTAGTGTTTATTTCGTTTACTATGAACTAATTCACTTTTTAGGCTTGTGATGGATCTTTAAGTGAATCGATGGTTTTGTAAACTTTGATTTCCAATTTAATAAGCTATTTCAGCTTTATCTATATTGATTTGAGCTTGAATCTATGAATTGCCTCGATCAACAATTCTTTTGTGGAGTTGGATGGAATCGAGAGAGGATATTCAAATCTAGACCTAGTTGATATAGCATGTGTTCGTGATTTTGTTAATAGCTTAAACTTGATGAGTGTTAAGGTAGAGATATGCTTGATAATCGCATGTAATCTGACAGAGAACTTATTCTTCAACCTTCTTCAATTGTAATTCATATAGAGATATAGTGAGTTAGTTGCTTAAGGTGTTTAATGGATTTCTATCTTAATTGTGGATCGACGTTAATACCAGATTAGTGCATCGAGAGGTGGTTAATACTACGCTCGTGTTCTTGATTAATAAACCGGGATAAGTGAATTGAATTGGAATAAAAGTGTTAAAATCAGAGTGAAGAAATTTTAGGTGAAATCATAAGTCTAATTTTCCATTAATTGTTTGAAATTTAGATTTTGATATTTGTGATTGGTTTGTGATAGTTTAATTATTTTTAATTTAGAATAATTTATTTTAATCATGAATTGATAGTTTAATAAAATTAGGATTAATAGGAAATTGATAATTGTAAAGTTAAGTTATTATTAAATTGTCTCTTTGGGAACGATACTCTACTTATCACTTTATTACTTGTCGACCACGATAACCTTTTTCTCCTCAAGCATCCCAAGACATCAAATATCTTGCAGATCTACTTTATCCATGTCTCCGCCTTAAGTGGGTTTTGGTCGTCAAGAAAAGTCCGGTGGTCCCAGCCTCGAATCGCTAATGCGGTGACCATTTGAGAATTGCAAGTGTTTCCACCTGTATTTTTGATGAGAGGCACTCTTGCTCGATGTCGTATGAATCGCATAAAGCCTCCGAACATTCCATCATTCATCATCCGTCGTTGTTGTTGTTTGCACGAGGATTATCGCCTTCCGATGCACATTATCCTCGATTATTGATCCGTGGAGACTCAACGTCTCCCTCGTGCTCCATCGATGTTCTCAACATTCCTGATGCCATTTTCAAACACCGCCACAAAAAAACAAGGGTTAATTAACATATCACATATTATCCCTATACTCAATTCCACCAATTAAATATCAAATAAACTTACGTAAGTCATACTAGCGAAAGGAATTCTGCCTCTCCTCCTAGTTCTTGTCTCACATCTCAAATGGGATCATATCCCTAAGCTTTGATACCAACTGTGACGCCCCCAAAATAGTTATACATCACCTATATTGAGTCGCCAAATACATGGTATAGAATACAAATACAATCTTTAATATACAACAAGAGAGCTGAGTTTTAATACAAATACTGTCTTCTAGACAATATCCACTCTCAGAATAAGTCCTCATTACATTTATTATCACACTATTTAACAGAATAGTGAGGACTACTAATACTATCATCTGGACCGTCACTCCGTTCCCCGACTAGTCCCGACTACGTTCTCATTTCCTGAAGAGAACAGTGAAGGAAAGGGTGAGCTCAACTAGCCCAGTAAGAAATATTATGACTAAGAAAATGCAGAATAAATTATCATTAGTCTTCAACAATGTTAAACTTATAAAATAAAATAGACATCAAGTTTAATTGCAGCGGAACAAACAATCCATTAAAAGAGTCAAGTAGAGACTAAAATCTACTATCTTTTATGATTTAAAAAGTTTTTCATCACTTTTATCGCTGGGACTCAGCTTAATAAATAATCCACACCATCCCTGCACTACGGCCAAGGATATTCATTAGTATCACAACCACAAATTATCCATGCACTACGGGTCAAGGATATTCGTGTATTCATCAATGGTCATGATCATGCCAACAACTGTCCATCAATGCACTACGGGCCAATGAGGACTTTTACCACATCATTTGTAACATTACTACCATGATTACAATCGAATAATCCTCGGTCATAATCATACCAAGTCCATCTATGCACTACAGGCCAAAGATGACTTTCAAAAAAAAATATAAACATGAGGATGATGACAATGATATAAGAATTCAATAAAACAAGTTCAAGAATTAATTTATTTAGGAATAATAAGTCCAAATTATGAACATGATACTTCTTTGTAGAGTAAAATTCAAGAATGCTCAGAAGAATATTTCCATGAAAAGATACTGGATGAAGCGCAAATATCAAGGATATTCCACTAATTTCATGGAGTATAGAAGTCAAAACTTTAACCAACTGAGTATAATAAAGAATGGAATAACAAAAGAAATCACCATGCATGCGGATTACATAAACAAAGTTATTCCAATGTAATAATAAATAACGGAACCAGTCGGGCATAATACTCACCGGCTGTGATATTCCAATGTAATAATAAAGAGGCGGAACCAGTCAGCGTAGAAACACATGTAGATGTGATATTCCAATGTAATAATAAAAAGCGGAACTGTGTCAAGCGAGAACGCGCATGCATGTGAGGATATTCCAATGTAATAATAAAGAATAGAAGAATTTCACCAAGTATAGGGTAGCTCAGCGATACAAAAGTTATTCCAATGTAATAATAAATAATGGAATAATGTGTTCTCTTCATGAATACAAAAGGAATAATACCCTTACCTTAGAAAGAAGAAAATCTTTGGATATAGGAGTAGTGAAGCAGCAGAACACTTTTCTTCTTTCTCTCTATTGTTTCTCTCTCTAGAGTTTCAGTGAATTCGTAAGAAATAATGAAGGAATGAGCTTCTATTTATAGGAGAATGGACCGAATAGTAACTAATTCATGAACAGTCCATATTGATTTACTTTTAATCAGACGGTCCATAAAATATTCTAATAAAATGAAAACTTTTAAATAAAATATTATATATATATATATATATATATATATATATATTATATAACATGTGCAGAAAAGTATCACGGGTGAAAACCCCGTGAACTCAATTGATTTCATCTACAAAGTTTTCAAACTTACCTAATATAATAATATAATAGTACTCCTTCACGACAAACCAATTCCTCCCCTCACCCTTCCCCCTCCACCCACCCATTCTCGACTAACACGCTTATATACATAATAATATATAATACTTATATATATATATATATATATATATATATATATATATAAATTGAGATAACTTTCCACAAACAATTTTGAAAATGGGTAAATGGGGGTCCACAAAATAAATAAAATGTACATCACATACTTCATAAAAATCACCTTAATAATTTTAACAACATTTATCACCTTTATTCAAAATATTAATCGACCAGGTCATTCCCAGATAATTCTGTTGTGGGGTCCACCAATGATTGTGTCGTCGTACAAATATTTCCTGTTAAAACGAATATTCCCTGACCAATCAAATATTATATAACAATCACAGTATTTTTTGCAAAATTTATAAATATTACCACAACTATAACATTATATCAAATTCATTCCATAATATTTAATATTGCAAATAATAATATTAATAACTTTGTTATCTCAATTATTGATTTAATAATATATAAAATATCGACAATAATTGAATCAAATAACGTGAGATACTATGCAACAATTACTATAGCAATAATTGAACAAAACCGAGTGACTTCTCACGTAAGCACTAATAATCAATACCGTATGCTACTTATGCAACCACGCCGTATTCAGGCATTTTTTAACACCGGGTGTTTCAATAGTTAACAGAAAACTTCCGCCGTTATTTTCATAAAATATTTTGTCGTTTTCTCAATCCAACAATAATTATGTTATAGGGTCCACCAATGATTGTGTCATCGCATTTAATATTCCCTATTAAAACAAATATTCCCCACCAATCGAATATTATATAACAACTTCACGACTTTGTAAAATTTATAAATATTACCCACAACTATAACATTATATCAAATTCATTCCATAATATTCAAAATGATAATTATAGAAAATTCATCTTTATTCATAAAAGTTGGGGTCTTTATTTGGTGGTCCCAGATCCTTGAATCGCTTAGCGGTGGGTGATCGTCCGATAGTTGCAAGGTGTTTCCACCGCATTTTGGATGAGAGTCGCTTCTTTCCGATGTTGCATGAATTGCATAAAGCCTCCTGAACATTCCATCATTCATCATTTGGTCCGTGTTGTTGTTTGCCTGAGGATTGTTGCCTTCCTGATGCACATTATCCTAATTATTGATCTGTGGAGACTCAAAGGTCTCTTGTGCTCCATTGATGTTCTTAACACTCTCGGATGTCATTTTCAAATACTACAACAAAACAAGGGTTAATTAACATATCACATATTATCCCTATACTCTGACCGACCAATTAAATACCAAATAAAATTAGGTAGGTCATACTAGCTAAGGAATTTCCCCTCTCTCCCTACTAGTTCTTGTCTCACATCTTAGCTGAGGATCATATCCTAAGCTTTGATACATTAACTATGACGCTTCCCCATAATAGGTATACATCACCTATTCTGAGTCGCCAAATACATGGTACAGAATACAAATACAATCTTAAATATACAACATGAGCTGTGAGTTTTAATACAAATATTGTCTTCTAGACTTTATTAAAACTCAAAATAAGTCCTTATTACATTTATTAACACACTATTTCATAGAATAGTGAGGACTACTAATGCTATCGTCTGGACCGTCACTCCGTTCCCCGACTAGTCCCTGCTACGTTCTCAATTCTTGAAGAGAACAATGAAAGTAAAAGGGTGAGCACAACTATTCCATTAAGAAATATTATGACTAAGATAATGCAGAATAAATTATCATTAGCCTTCAACAATGTTAAACTAATAAAATACCATAGACATCAAGTTTAACTGCAGCGGAACAAGCAATCCATTAAAAGAGTCAATTAGAGAATAAAATCTACTATCTTTTATGATTTAAAAAGGTTTTTCATCACTTTTATCGCTGAGACTCAGCTTAATAAGTAATCTACATCATCCCTATACTACGGCCAAGGATATTCATTAGTATCACAACCACAAATTATCCATGCACTACGACCAAGGATATTCGTGTATTCATCAATGGTCATGATCATGCGAACAAAAGTCCATCAATGCACTACGGGCCAATGAGCACTTTTACCACATCATTTGTAACATTACGGTCATGATTATACCGAATAATCCCTGGTCATAATCATACCAAGTCCATCTATGCACAACAGACCACAGATGACTTTTAACATAATATAAGCATGAGGATGATGACAATGATATAAGAATTCAATAAAACAAGTTCAAGAATTAATTTATCCAGAATTCAAAAACGTCCAAATTGTTAACATGATACTTCTTTATAAAGTAAAATTCAAGAATGCTCAGAAGAATATTTCCATGAAAAGATAGTGGATGAAGCGCAAATATCAAGGATATTCCACTAATTTCATGGAATATAAAAGCCAAAACTTTAACCAACTAAGTATAATAAAGAATGGAATAACAAAAGAAATCACCGTGCATGCGATAGATCGCATGCATAAAAAGTTATTCCAATGTAATAATAAATAATGGAACCGTGTCACGCCGTGAACGCATGCATACAAGATATTCCAATAGAATAATAAAATGCATGCATGGATATTCCAACGTAATAATAAATAACGGAACTAGGTCATGCGTAACGCACAAAACAAGATGTTCCAATGTAATATCTGAGAATGGAATAATGTAAGAATTTCACCATGTATGCGGTACTTATTGATCGACAAAAGTTATTCCAACATAATAATAAAGAATGGAATAATGTGAAGAATTTCACCAAGTACGCAGATTTGATGTAGAAAAGTTATTCCAACATAATAACAAAGAATGGAATAACATAAGTTCTCTTCATGAAGACAAAAGAAAGAAATAATACCCCTACCGTAGAAAAGAAGAGTATTCCACGGTAGGTAGGCGAGGATATTCTTGAAGAAAACTTCAGACTACGCTTCAAAGCTTCTTAAAACTCTAAAGAAATACGCCAAGATTATAGAAGAATTCTCCGAACTTCGGTGTGTTTTAAATTCTAACAAAGCATCCTATTTATAGGAAAATAGAAAGGATACTATGTGCATTATGCAATAAAATATAATATATTCTATTTATAATCAAATAAAATAAAACTTTATAAAAAGTATTCTGTTTTATATAAAAAGATTTTACTATGCAAATACTATACAGGCACTATGCAAACACTATGCATAATAAAATATAATAAATTCTAATTATTGTCTAATAAAACAAATAACTTTATAAAAGTATTCTGTTTTATATAAAAAGATTTTACTATGCAAAATACTATGCATAATATAATATAATATATTCTAATTATTATCTAATAAAACAGATAACTTTATAAAAGTATTCTGTTTTATATAAAAAGCTTTTTTTGTTTTATTACATTAATAATACTAATAAATTTTTTTTTATATAATATATATATATATAAACTTCTGTGACTTCATAAAAAGACACCTCAATATATCTAACAACATTTATCATTATTATTATAATTCACAATATTAATCGACTAGGTCGTTCCCAGGAAAGAAGGGGCTTTCCAATAAGAATTTCTCCCTATTGGCGCAAAATTAGGTGACCAAACCTCTCCTTGGCAGAACTTCTAGACATCGTTAATATTGCAAATAATAATATTAATAACTCTGTCATCTCAATTATTGTTTTAATAATATATAAAATATCGACAATAATTGAATCAAATAAAGTGAGATCTTATGCAACACCATCAAGCAATAATTGAACAAAACCGAGTGACTTCTCACGTAAGCATCAATAATCAATATCGTGTGCTACTATGCAATCACACGCATTATCATCACTTTTACTACTGAGTAGTTCAAACAGCTTTTTAATCAGTAAAACATCCGCCGTTATTTTCATAAAAATATTTTTGTCATTTTCTCAATCCGACAATAATTACATTATGGGGTCCACCAATGATTGTGTCATCGCATACAAATATTCCTGTTAAAACAAATATTCCCTCACCAATCGAATATTATATAACAACTTCATTAGATTTTGCAAAATTTATAAATATTACCCACAACTATAACATTATATCAAATTCATTCCATAATATTTAATATTGCAACTAATAATATTAATAACTTTGTTATCTCAATTATTGATTTAATAATATATAAAATATCGACAATAATTGAATCAAATAACGTGAGATACTATGCAACAATTACTATAGCAATAATTGAACAAAACTGAGTGACTTCTCACGTAAGCACTAATAATCAATACCGTGTGCTACTATGCAACCACGCGTATTCCTGCACTTTTAACACTGGGTGTTTCAACAGTTAACGATAAAACTTTCGCCGTTATTTTCATAAAATATTTTTGTCGTTTTCTTAATCCGACAATAATTCCGTTGTGGGGTCCACCAATGATTGTGTCGTCGTACGAATATTCCCTGTTAAAACAAATATTCCCCGACCAATCGAATATTATATAACAACTTGCGTACTTTACAAAATTTACAAATATTACCCACAACTAGAACATTATAACAAATTCATTCCATAATATTCAAAAATGATAATTATAGAAAATTCATCTTTATTCATAAAAGTTGGGGTCTTACACTGGTGGTCCCAGTTCCTTGAACTGCTTAGCGATGACCGTCCGAGAGTTGCCAGTTTCTTCCACCTGCATTTTGGACAGTAGTTGTTCTTGCGTGATGTTGCATGAATTGCATAAAGCCTCTGAACATTCCATCGTTCATCATCTGGTCCGTGTTGTTGTTTGCCAGAGGATTGTCGCCTTCCTGATGCACATTATCCTGATTATTGATATGTGGAGACTCAACGGTCTTCTGTGCTCCATTGACGTTCTCAACATTCTCGGATGTCATTTTCAAATACTGCCACAAAACAAGGGTTACTTAACATATCACATATTATCCTTATACTCTGACTGACCAATTAAATACCAAATAAACTCGGTGTAGGTCATACTAGCGAAGGAATTCCCCTCTCTCCTCCTAGTTCTTGTCTCACATCTTAGCCAGGATCATATCCCTAAGCTTTGATACTAACTACGACGACCCAAAAAATAGGTATACATCACCTATCCTGAGTCACCAAATACATGGTACAGAATACAAATACAATCTTAAATATACAACATGAGCTGTGAGTTTTAATACAAATATTGTCTTCTAGA
Organism: Panax ginseng; assembly: GCA_020205605.1. Lineage (NCBI taxonomy): Eukaryota > Viridiplantae > Streptophyta > Magnoliopsida > Apiales > Araliaceae > Panax > Panax ginseng. The sequence continues at coordinate 1,516,024 of JAINUU010000057.1, forward strand.
CAGTATTAAGACTTAAAATAAGTCCTCATTACATTTATTAACACACTATTTCAGAGAATATTGAGGACTATTAATGCTATCGTCTGGACCGTCACTCCGTTCCCCGACTAGTCCCTGCTACATTCTCATTTCCTGAAGAGAACAATGAAAGTAAAAGGGTGAGCTCAACTATTCTAGTAAGAAATATTATGACTAAGATAATGCAAAATAAATTATCATTAGCCTTCAACAATGTTAAACTGATAAAATACAATAGACATCAAGTTTAACTGCAGCGGAACAAGCAATCCATTAAAAGAGTCAATTAGAGAATAAAATCTACTATCTTTTATGATTTAAAAAGGTTTTTCATCACTTTTATCGCTAAGACTCAAATTTTAATAAATAATCCACATCATCCTCGCACTACTACCACGAGGATATTCATTAGTATCACAACCACAAATTATCCATGCACTACGACCAAGGATATTCGTGTATTCATCAATGGTTATGATCATGCCAACAACTGTCCATCAATGCACTACGGGCCAATGAGCACTTTTACCACATCATTTGTAATATTACGGCCGTGATTATACCGAATAATCCCTGGTCATAATCATACCAAGTCCATCTATGCACAACAGGCCACAGATGACTTTCAACATAATATAAGCATGAGGATGATGACAATGATATAAGAATTCAATAAAACAAGTTCAAGAATTAATTTATCCAGAATTTAAAATCGTCCAAATTATGAACATGATACTGCTTTGTAGAGTAAAATTCAAGAATGCTCAAAAGAATATTTTCATGAAAAGATACTAGATGAAGCGCAAATATCAAGGATATTCCACTAATTTCATGGAGTATAAAAGCCAAAACTTTAACCAACTAAGTATAATAAAGAATGGAATAACAAAAGAAATCACCAGGCATGCGATAATCGCATGCATGAAGTTATTCCCAAAGAATAATAAATAATGGAACGGTCATTCGTAAACTCACGTATATGATATTCCAATAGAATAATAAATAATGGAACCAGTCGTGCGTAACACACGTATATGATATTCCAAAGAATAATAAATAACGTATTAAAGTCGTGCGAAACGCACGCATACATGATGTTCCAACAGAATAATAAATAACGGAACCAGTCATACATACGAACGCATGCAGATGGATGTTCCAAATGTAATAATAAAGAATGGAATAATGGAAGAATTTCACCATGTATGCGGTAATTGACATGATAAAAGTTATTCCAACATAATAATAAAGAATGGAATAATGGAAGAATTTCACCAAGTATGCTAAGACTTCAGACAAACAAAGTTATTCCAACATAATAACAAAGAATGGAATAAAAGAAGTTCTCTTCATGAAGACGAAAGAAAGAAATAATACCCCTTACCGTAAAAGAAGAGTATTCTGACTGGTAGGGCGAGGATATTCTTGAAGAAAACTTGCACTACGCTCAAAGCTTCTTAAAACTCTAAAGAAATACGCTCAAGATTATAGAATAATTCTCTGAACTTCTGGTGTGTTTTTCAATTCTAACTAAGCATCCTATTTATAGGAAAATAGAAAGGATACTATGCTGCATTATGCAATAAAATATAATATATTCTATTTATAATCAAATAAAATAAAACTTTTAAAAAAGTATTCTTTTTATATAAAAAGATTTTATTATGCAAATACTATCGCGAACCTTATATGCGAACATTATCCATAATAAAATATAATATATTCTAATTATTGTCTAATAAAATAAATAACTTTATAAAAGTATTCTATTTTATATAAAAAGATTTTACTATGCAAAACACTATGCATAATATAATATAATATATTCTAATTATTGTCTAATAAAACAAATAACTTTATAAAAGTATTACATTTCATATAAAAAAGCTTTTTTTGTTTTATTACATTAATAATACTAATAAAAAAAAATTTATATAATATATATATATATATAAACTTCTGTGACTTCATAAAAAGACACCTCAATATATCTAACAACATTTATCATTATTATTATAATTCACAATATTAATCGACCAGGTCGTTCCCATGAAAGAGGGGGCTTTCCAATAAGGATTTCTCCCTATTGGCGCACAATTAGGTGATCAAACCTCTCCTTGGCAGAACTTCTAGACATCGTTAATATTGCAAATAATAATATTAATAACTCTGTCATCTAAATTATTGATTTAATAATATATAAAATATCGACAATAATTGAATCAAATAACGTGAGATACTTTTCAAATATTACTGAAGCAATAATTGAACAAAACTGAGTGACTTCTCACGTAAGCATCGATAATCAATCCGTAGTGCTTCTTATGCAACACGCGCCATTATTGTACTACTTTACTACCGATTAGTTCAACAGTTTTTAATCAGAAAAACTCACCGTTATTTTCATAAAAATATTTTTGTCATTTTCTCAATCCGACAATAATTCTGTTGTGGGGTCCACCAATGATTGTGTCGTCGTACAAATATTCCCTGTTAAAACGAATATTCTCTGACCAATCGAATATTATATAACAACTTGCGTACTTTGCAAAATTTATAAATATTACCCACAACTATAACATTATATCAAATTCATTCCATAATATTTAATATTGCAAATAATAATATTAATAACTTTGTTATCTCAATTATTGATTTAATAATATATAAAATATCGACAATAATTGAATCAAATAACGTGAGATACTATACAGCAATTACTATAGCAATAATTAAACAAAACTGAGTGACTTCTCACGTAAGCACTAATAATCAATACCGTGTGCTATTATGCAACCACGCGTATTCCTGCACTTTTAACACTGGGTGTTTCAACAGTTAACGATAAAACTTCCGCCGTTATTTTCATAAAATATTTTTGTTGTTTTCTCAATCCGACAATAATTCTATTGTGGGGTCCACCAATGATTTGTGTCGTCGTACGAATATTCCCTGTTAAAACAAATATTCCCCGACCAATCGAATATTATATAACAACTTACGTACTTTGTAAAATTTATAAATATTACCCACAACTATAACATTATATCAAATTCATTCCATAATATTCAAAAATGATAATTATAGAAAATTTATCTTTATTCATAAAAGTTGGGGTCTTACACTAGTGGTCCCAGTTCCTTAAACTGCTTAGCGATGACCGTCCGAGAGTTGCCAGTGTTTCCACCTGCATTTTGGACAGGAGTCGCTCTTGCCTGATGTTGCATGAATTGCATAAAGCCTCTGAACATTCCATCGTTCATCATCTGATTCGTGTTATTGTTTGCCTGAGGATTGTAGCCTTCCTGATGCACATTATCCTGATTATTGATCTGTGGAGACTCAACGGTCTTCTGTGCTCCATTGATGTTCTCAACATTCTCGGATGTCATTTTCAAATACTGCCACAAAACAAGGGTTAATTAACATATCACATATTATCCCTATACTCTGACTGACCAATTAAATACCAAATAAACTTAGGTAGGTCATACTAGCGAAGGAATTCCCCGTCTCTCCCCTCCTAGTTCTTGTCTCACATCTTAGCCAGGGATCATATTCCTAAGCTTTGATACCAACTATAACGCCCCCAAAATAGGTATACATCACCTATCCTGAGTCGCCAAATACATGGTACAGAATATAAATACAATCTTAAATATACAACATGAGCTTAGAGTTTTAATACAAATATTGTCTTCTAGACAGTATTAAAACTCAAAATAAGTCCTCATTACATTTATTAACACACTATTTCATAGAATAGTGAGGACTACTAATGCTATCGTCTGGACCGTCACTCCGTTCCCCGACTAGTTCCTGCTACGTTCTCATTTCCTAAAGAGAACAATGAAAGTAAAAGGGTGAGCTCAACTATTCTAGTAGGAAATATTATGACTAAGATAATGTAGAATAAATTATCATTAGCCTTCAACAATGTTAAACTGATAAAATACAATAGACATCAAGTTTAACTGCAGTGGAACAAGCAATCCATTAAACGAGTCAATTAGAGAATAAAATCTACTATCTTTTATGATTTAAAAAGGTTTTTAATCACTTTTATCGCTGAGACTCAGCTTAATAAATAATTCACATCATCCTTGCACTACAGCCAAGGATATTCATTAGTATCACAACCACAATTTATCCATGCACTACGGCCAAGGATATTTGTGTATTCATCAATGGTCATGATTATGACAACAACTATCCATCAATGCACTACGGGCCAATGAGCACTTTTACCACATCATTTGTAACATTACGGTCGTGATTATATCGAATAATCCCTGGTCATAATCATACCAAGTCCATCTATGCACAACAGGCCACAGATGACTTTCAACATAATATAAGCATGAGGATGATGACAATGATATAAGAATTCAATAAAACAAGTTTAAGAATTAATTTATCCAGAATTCAAAAACATCCAAATTGTGAACATAATACTGCTTTGTAGAGTAAAATTCAAGAATGCTTAGAAGAATATTTCCATGAAAAGATACTGGATGAAGCGCAAATATCAAGGATATTCCACTAATTTCATGGATATAAAAGCCAAAACTTTAACCAACTAAGTATAATAAAGAATGGAATAACAAAAGAAATCACCAGGCATGCGATAGACCGCACAGACAGGTTATTCCAACAAAATAATAAATAATGGAACCAGTCATGCAGTAACGCACGTACGTAATATTCCAAGCGTAATAATAAACAATGAGAACCCGTGTCACGTAAGAACGCACGTATATGATGTTCCAACAAAATAATAAATAATGAAACCGGTGTCATGCAGAACGCATGCACGCATGTGATGTTCCAATGAGAATAATAAAGAATAGAATAATGTAAGAATTTCACCATGTATGCGGTACTTGAGACAGAGGCAAAGTTATTCCAACATAATAATAAAGAATGGAATAACTTAAGAATTTCACCAAGTATGCAGTACTTCGCATAGACAGGTTATTCCAACATAATAACAAAGAATGGAATAAAAGATGTTCTCTTTATGAAGACGAAAGAAAGAAATAATACCCCTTACCGTAAAAGAAGAGTATTCCGACTGGTAGGGCGAGGATATTCTTGAAGAAAACTTGCACTACGCTCAAAGCTTATTAAAACTCTAAAGAAATACGCTCAAGTTTATAAAAGAATTCTCTGAACTTCTGGTGTATTTTTCAATTCTAACTAAGCATCCTATTTATAGGAAAATAGAAAGGATACTATGCTGCATTATGCAATAAAATATAATATATTCTATTTATAATCAAATAAAACAAAACTTTATAAAAAGTATTCTATTTTATATAAAAATATTTTACTATGCAAATACTATACAGGCACTATGCAAACACTATGCATAATAAAATATAATATATTCTAATTATTGTCTAATAAAACAAATAACTTTATAAAAATATTCTGCATTTTATATAAAAAGATTTTACTATGCAAAATTTATATATATATATAAACTTTCGTGACTTCATAAAAAGACACCTCAATATATCTAACAATATTTATCATTATTATTATAATTCACAATATTAATCGACTGTGTCGTTCCTGGAAAGAGGGGCTTTCAATAAGGATTTCTCCCTATTGGCACACAATTAGGTGACCAAACCTCTCCTGGCGAGAACTTACGAACATCGTTAATATTGCAAATAATAATATTAATAATTTCGTCATCTCAATTATTGATTTAATAATATATAAAATATCGATAATAATTAAATCAAATAACGTGAAATACTATGTAACAATTACTGAAGCAATAATTGAACAAAACTGAGTGACTTCTCACGTAAGCATCAATAATCAATACCGTGTGCTACTATACAATCACGCGTATTACTGTACTTTTACTACCGAGTAGTTCAACAGTTTTAACTGTAAAACTTCCGTCGTTATTTTTATAAAAATATTTTTTTCATTTTCTCAATCCGACAATAATTCTGTTGTGGGGTCCACCAATGATTGTGTCGTCGTACAAATATTCCCTGTTAAAATGAATATTCCCCGACCAATCGAATATTATATAACAACTTGCGTACTTTGCAAAATTTATAAATATTACCCACAACTATAACATTATATCAAATTCATTCCATAATATTTAAAAATGATATTTATAGAAAAATCATCTTTATTAAAAAGTTGGGGTCTTACATCGTAGATAATTTGCTGCATCATACTATGACCCTGTTGATGTTTCAGGTTCCAACAGGATTTGTAGAGGGTATGCTAGAGCATTGGGTATCGGAGAGGCAGGTTTTCCGATTTGGGACCCAGGAGTTGCATTGACTCCTACTTTGGAGGAGTATACACGTTTGACGATGCTACCGCTTGACAGACCTTGCATGCATATGGCTATTGGAGACATGAGCAGACAGTTCATAACCCTCACCAGATTGAGACATAGAGTGGTATAAGACGAGATTACATCCGGCCACGTGATATCCCAGCGTTTTTTGTTTGACAGATTTGGCTCTGAGGATAGTTATGCACGGCATTTCGGGGATTTCACCACACCAAAGGATCATTGGCGTTCAGCCAGGGTGGATGTACTTCTTTTATGCGTATTGTCATACGTCTTCATGCCGCAGTACATGGATGAGTTGGATATCGGCATCATTATGGCAGTGAGAGTTCTCAGGGAAGATCATACCATTGTACCGATGATCATTGCAGAGACTCTGAGGTCAGCTACATACTGCTGCACTTATCCGGCAGGAGTGTTCACAGGTAGCTCGGTTATACTGTACGTGTGGTTTATGTCACACTTGAGACCGATTGGCACACTTAGACGGTAGGGGTTTTGTTTCACCCACTATATAGCCATGTCGTACTCCTTTCAGCCTACGGAGTGTACAGATGCTGCATCGTGGTTAGCTTTCCTGGCATGAATTAGGGATCCGTTTGCCATATTGTCGTGTTCAGGGCTTAGCTCACCCTACACCTTCATTACTCATGCTCCGGGCATGGATTATCTCCCTCTAGCTGGATTAAGGGGTATGATTACTTACCATCCACTGGCCGTGATGTGTCAGTTTGACTAGTTTCAGGATTTTCACTGTTATGAGGGGGCAGTGAGTCAGGGCTTCGCTTCACATCGTTTATCAGCTGAGGACAGATCCAGGTTGTATGCCTGTTGGGATCAGCAAGAGCTGGCTGGGTTTTCTATCAGTCATCCGGGTTGTTCTGCAGAGTATTCCGCATGGATGGAGACAGAGACTGCATTGTCTGTGGTAGTATCTACAGTGCAGGAGACTCATTCTGACGATGAGGAGCCTATAGAGGAGGTTGACATTCCCATCGATGACTTGACTGCTAGGCTGCCAGCATATGTGATGGATTCTCCCACCCCGAGTGCCACTGCTACTCAGTATTCGGCACATCATTTGGAGCAGAGCTTACATATGATGACCTATGATAGAGATCAGGCTAGGGCCGCGATGTTGACAGCTCTTGATGGGAGAGACGCCGCTCTATTAGAGAGGGATGAGGCTAGATCAGCCAAGGATGCATTGATTGCGGAGCGGGATGCCGCCTTATCTTCTAGGGACGTGACCATTGCAAACAACAATTCAGTGAGATCCGAGATGACTGTCAGTCTTGCCGACATGAGTGCATATAATGATGAGCATTATGCCACCATGCAGTTAGCCTCTGATCTGCTAGCTCGTGTAGATACCCTTAGGCAGGAGCTAGCAGCTTTACCTCCATTTTAGAGAGGGATGTCATGTTAGATCTGATAGTCTGCATACACACAGATATGTAGATAGCTTTGTATTTTCTTGTATAGACTAGCTTAGCCATTTTGTTATGTACAGCACAGATGTATATATCAAACAATATTATGTATGACATGGAAATATATTTTGATTCACTTCCCTTTTAGTTATGCCTTGATACTTGCTTGATATTTGCCTGTTTCTCCAGGGCCTTGTGATCTTGATGCATTCTGAACTTATCCTTGATAGGTGGACATTGAGACATCGCAAGATCTCTCAGAACGGATCTTTGATTTCTGTATATCCCTACCATCTTTAGTGTCTTGGGACTGGTATCTGTATAGAAAAATAGAGAGGAGGGTGGTTTTTCCTCTCTGAGATTGACCGCACCACAGATGGTCGCTAGTACTTCTATTTGTGAGAAGCCTAGTTAATTCCATCTCTTATGGGTTGGTATTGCTCTTTGAGGCACGATCGCATCTTAGATGGTCACCGAATCTTCTATTTTTGAGAAGAGGTTGGGTAATTCCATCCTTTTGATCTAAAACTGATTAAATGTGGAGAATTGAAGGTTGATCCCAGTACCGTGTGACAAGAAGTTTTGTTCTGGTAGGGGTTAGATTGAACCATGAATGGCTGCCTACGTACTCCTATTGAAGAGGAGATCAAGTCTGCGTAGTTCGAACCTAGTGTATGAGGTTCAATGCTGAATGTGAAAGGCAGATAGGTGTTGTCGATGTCGGGATTTTTGAGTGTCCCTTTTCGTTACTTGTTCTTTGGTGTTCTCATGTTAATGTGAGATTTTTTTGGAAAAACAAGAGAAAAAGGTCCGATATGTATAATGTCAATGATTTGACTTTAAGAGTCGCCAGTTGGTGTATTTAACTGGTTTCACCAACGCAACCGGAAAAAGGTTTGCACATTGACCTAGTGATTTGACACTGCTAAACGGGTCTATAAATCCGAGATTCATTTTAGGTCTGGGGGCTTGATTATGCGGAGGGAAGGTGTTAGGCACCCCCCGACATCCGTGTTACCACGGTGACCGCGACTCTTCAAAGAAATTGTTATATGAATGTGTGTGTTTGTGTGTGTGTGGATCAATGTACAGTTATTTGAAAGTAGTGTGAGGCCTTTTCATACTTCCATTTTATAGAAAAATTCAGTTTTAACCACAATATAGCAATGATGTTTTGTAAAAAGAGGTTTTTCAAACCCTGTGCTCAATAGGAATTGAGACCTTTTCATACTTCCATTTTATTACTAAATGTTCGGCTTGTTTGCTTTTATTTTCGAGATGCAAAGCATTCTCGAGAAAATAATATACAGCAGTGCCGAACTCCTCATGGGCATGACAACCATCCAAGGAAATTCAGACACTGTAAAATAATGTAAAAGCTACTTACAGCTGAAAAATGTCAATCATGGGAACTAAATCTAGATTGATAAAATTTGAAACACCGTGATCACATGATTCCTAGAGCTCACATGATGACATCTGTGTAATTGTAGGGAAAGCGGTAAGTAGTATATATATATATATATATATATATATATATATATAAAAGCTCTGTAAATATATATATAAACATGATCAATTCGCCATGAAGTAAACTCAAAGAGGACATAATGTAAAATAAAGTTTGTAAAAGGCCACGAAGTGAACTCCGTGCCCCGACAAAATGTAAATATATATATATATATATATATATATATATATATATATATATATATATATATATATATAAGCGATAAAACGACTTTGGATGTGAATCTGGGCTCATCGGATATGTCCAAACAAACAATTATATATATGTATATATAAAAGTGATTAAACGCACTAGATGTAAATCCAGGCTCATCAGATATGTCTTACAACAGTTATATATATATATATATATATAAAAGCAATTAAACGCTCCAGACCAAAGTCTAGGCTCAATCGAGGCATAACTCGATAATGTTAGTCCATTTATGAAATATATACATATATATAAGTATATATATATAGACAGAAATAAAAACCACGGACCGAAGTCCGGGCAAACACACTCACACGACTCTCAACGTGTATAACAGTGTGTTCTAATATGAGAAGAAGGGTTTATATAATATAAGAAGGCTTACAGTGGGCTGCCAAAGTAGACTTCTATGACTTTAAATGGATAAACACTCAGCTCCCGCCGGATAAAAGATAGCTATATGTGAGCTAACTAGTGTTTAGAAATGAGGAAACACTCAAAAGTTTTGTATGCAGAGTAAATTGGACAAGGCTTCCTCGCCTTTTTCCTTCTCTTCTCCTTTCAAATGGCTGACCCCAAGGCTTGTATATATAGATGGATGGCCGCAGGTACACCTGCAGCAGCAGCAGTTGTACCTGCGGCTGGTCGTGATGCATCCGAGCCTCGCGGGTCCCATCATCTCGTAGCATGTGTACTCATGCACTGTAATGTCCGCTCAAACTTGCAGAACTTCAATTCGAGCATCTGAACGAGGTATATCTGACCTTCTTCGGACCGCTTATGACGAGAGTTACGCAATGACATGGATTAGAGGTTGTACGAAGTCAGGAAGAAGGGTCTATGCCCATGGTCTTCAAGCTTCAAATTCTATCCAAAGTACTGTCACACGTAATAGTCACTCAGGATTGTCAATCCTCGGTTCTTGTGGGACATTGTTGGATATATGTATGTATGAAGTGTTGAGACGACGTGCCATTGTTGAAGGAACAAGATGATGTTTGACTTCTCGCTGGGGTTATCGCCGGTTTGAGTTGAAAGTAGACGTTGCTCAGGGTTACAGTTAAGATTGGACTACTAGTTGATATGCCGCAATATCATCTTGTTGTGATGGTAAGATGACGTTGTGACTCCTCATGGGGTTATCACTGTTTTAAGCGGAAAGCGAGACGTTCTCATGATTTACATCCGAGATTGGACCGCTACTTATTCGTATGTCTCTCACTATCATCCGTGGATGTTCTTATATCGCCGTTGTTAACCGGGACCGAGGTGTGTGTGCTTCGACAGGATGTCCTGGGGTTGAAGGCGATTGCATATGTTTGAAACAAGCATTTAGGGGTTATCATGGGCGCAATGACATCTCTTGGGGCTATCACCAAGGATGGGGTTCTTACTCTCATGTTGTCTGGGGTGGGGCGAGTGTCGCGATGTTATTGCTTAGAGACAAAGCTGCCGTTCTCTTCGGTGTTATTCTTGGTGTTTTGATCTGCATATCTGGGGTTATCTCCGAGATTGGAAATGACATTCCGATGTGTGTTAGGGGTTTGATATGATGTTTCGGTTTGTGTTAGGGTTGGCCCGAACTTACGGTAGTATCCTGGAATGGATGTGTTTGTCTTCGAGGTTATCTCCAAAAGATAAATCTATCCTCCGCAATGTTAGTAATAGAGCCTAGAGAAAATTTTGAGTGTCTACAGATGCCCCTCTTTATCATATTCATATAATGCAAGGCATGGATAGGATAAAGAATCCTAGACACTTGAAATGCAAGCAAGATAAACATGATGTTATATGCAGCAACATGATGCAAATGCATGCGGAATGCTTGAATGATTGTCAGGTAATCCTGTTGGGATGACAATTAGTGATGGCTTGGACATGCGATCCAAGTCTCCAAGAATGTTGATGTTGGGGCTATCACCAAAGTCTTGAATCCTAGACACTAGCTTATATTCCATAGAGGTACCTCTTGTGTGTAAGAGATCTGTGGGGATAAATCTTTGTCTGTTTGAGGATGTGTATAACATATTCCCTCATTACGTCGGGAGTTTCGCTTAGCAGTTTGTTGTTATCAGGGTTGCCTGATCTTTGCTGATGTGTGTATCATCGGATAAATCCCTGTTGGGTGTATTGTCAGGGCTTCTTGACCTTCATTGATGTATGTGTCAATGGTAGCATTGCGTTGTAGCCCTTGCTGGGTAAGGTTGCTTCGATGGGTTTAATTGCCATCGGCTGACATGATGTCAAGGCTGCTTGACCTTCATTGATGTGTGTATCAATGGTTGCATGGCGTTGTAACCCCCGCTGGGGATACATAGATGCTTGAAGGATGTGCGTTGTGACCCCCGCCGGGGATACGTAGATGCTTGATAACTTCGGTGTTGTAACCCCCGCCAGGGATACGTATATGTTTGATAACTTCGGCGTTGTAACCCCTGCCGGGGATACGTAGATGTTTGATAACTTTGGCATTGTAACCCCCGCTGGGGAGGTTTGATATATCGTGATTTTGCGTTGTAACCCCCGTCGGGGAGGTTTAGGGTTGTGACCCTGTAAATGACGACATCGAACCTTTGTGGGGTATTGCCGAGCATGATTTGTTAAAGCTGAGCTCATTGGTATAGTATACCCTACATTCAGGCGAATACCTTTGAGACGACGGGACTTTAACTCGATCGGCCACAAGAAACCCGAGATTCGAAGTTATTCATTTCAATCGCGTAGCATTTTATTCTGATTTGGCCTTTTCGACATGAGACCTCCTTTGCAACTCTAACTGGAGCGAGTCGGAGGTGTGGGGCCCATGGAGTCTGATGTTGATCTGTATTTGATGTAGGTTCCCGGCTTCACACAACCTCGAGGGAACTGGTTTAGCATCCACTCTATGTATCAGGCCTTGCATGATGACTATAGAGCAATAAATCCATAATTTGGGGATTCGGGAGGTTCTTCTCCATTCTACCATGTCGCTGTCCCTGGGGTTACCTCAGGGAATTGTCTGAGCGGTGGTTTCACCAGACTCAGTCACTCTATTTGTTGGACTGTGAGGTGATGATGACGCCTATGGATTGGCGGTTTATTATAGGTATGGAGTTTAGAGGGGAGCCGGTGCCTTGCAAGGTGGATATCACCCCTACTGCTATCAGATCCTTGTTAGGAGTTCCAACGGAAGCGCTCAAAGGCAGGATTGTTCGTACAGGTCCTTTGAGCGTAGATGCTATGAAAATTTGTTGAGTGAGCCCATACCCGATGATGTGAGAGTCGGGGATCACATTCTTGGCGATTGTTCTCGATGATCATTAGAAACGCCTTACAGCAGATAACTCTTCTATGGTGTCCTTCGCTTTGATCGGCGCCACTTGACACGTGGGCCAGTATAGGAGAGTATGATTGGGGTTCTACACCTTTGCCTACTTCCTCGGGGGGAATGCGCATGTAATCGTGAGGCTTGGCCAGAAAGGCAAGGTTAGGATTCTACCCATTTCTGGCGGTGAGTATTTCTCTTGTCTTTTCCTATGTATAGGTTAAGAGTGTTGATTGGCCACAGATGTTTGCCTTTCAGGTTGGCGGTTTGGGCCTATGATGAGGCTTCCCCTGTTTTGCGTCCTGTGAGCGTGTTAGGTTTAGACACCTATCCACGAGGACAGAGATGACATCATTCCATACTGGTGGAGGTCCCTGTTGCTGAGGGTTTCACTCGTTGTCTCCTACAGCTGGAGCTATTGACAGCCGATGTCATCACATGGATTCCCTACTTTGGAGAGCATTTGGGAGTTGGTTTTAAGGATGGGTACCTGACTAGAGTTGAGTACGTCATTTTCACCCGCAGGATTCCTCTATTTACAAATGGAGGATGGGAGCTCTATTTAGGAGAGCGTGCTATTAGGAGCACTACATGAGAGATACGTATGTCGACCTTGCCTCCTGCTAGGCGTTATTAGCCTATTTTGCAGTCACCCATCATTGACATCCCATTGATGGAGATTGACGGTTTTACATTGTCAGAGGGCCCCTGTTCTCAGGAGATGTTCCTGCATTGGTGGATACCTCGTACCATTGGAGCTCGGACCATGATGGCTTTACGGTTTATGGGGATATGGTTCCGAGGATCCGTGATGATGACGGATTAGTTAGCTTTGTGTCGGAGATCCGACTCATGTGACACAGTTAATGATTGACTCGATCGATTGGGATGGTCGTATCTTTTCATTCGACATTTGGGTAGAGATCCTATAGAGGTAGATACTTTTGATCCTTCCAACTTTGGCGCTGGTCCCTCAGGTGACCCATATGGTTTTGCCGGCACAGATCCTCCCTTATATCGTCCTAACATCCCTATAGATAGAGATCCAGTGACTCAGGAGGAGTTACATCAGGTGGATAGTATCGATGATGTAGACATCGACACTCTTGACTTTTTTGATGTATTTCTCGCTATATCTTTTGATAGGCCTCTGTTGTATGTTGGGTAGCTTTGCCCCAGTTCCCTGTATTTTAGTTGTACAAAGATATATTAGATGATGATATACTTAGGAATGTATGCACAGCTTTTCATTCCCTATATCATATTGCCATCTATTGTATTAGGCATGTTATTGTTATGCATATGTATGTATGTCCAGAGATATTCAACATTGACCCCTGGATGGTCTTATGACACGGCCTGTACAGATGTCTTCTTCGACAGTTAGCCGTATTGATCATACCCCACCATTTATGTTGGTAGCTGGTATGCGATCATGGTATGATAGTATATCACCATCAGACATGGTGATCGTAGATGATTTGTTGCATCATACTATGACCATGTTGATGTTTCAGGTTCCCACAGGATTTGTAGAGGGCATGCTAGAGCACTGGGTATCAGAGAGGCAGGTTTTTCGATTTAGGACCCAGGAGTTGACTCCTACTTTGGAGGAGTATGCAAGGTTGACAATGTTACCACTGGACAGGCGTTGCGTGCATATGGCTATTGGAGACATGAGCAGACAGTTCATGACCCTCACCGAATTGAGACGTAGAGTGGTCCAGGATGAGATTACATCCGGCCACGTGATATCTCAGCGTTTCCTATTTGACAAGTTTGGCTCTGAGGACAGCTATGCACGACATTCCGGGGATTTCACCACACCAGAGGATCATTGGCGTTCAGCCAGAGTAGATATCGCTTCTACGCGTATTGTTATATACGTCTTCATGTCGCGGTACATGGATGAGTTGGATATCGGCGTCATTATGGCGGTGAGAGAGCTCGGGAGAGGTCATACCATTGTCTGGATGATCATTCGCAGAGACTCGAGGTCACTACATCCGCTTTGCACTTATCCGGCGGGAGTATTTATAGGTAGCTAGGTCATCTTTGTATTTGTGGTTTATGTCACACTTGAGACCGATTAGCACATTTAGATGGCGGGGTTTTGTTTCACCTAGGAGAGAGTCATGTCATACTCCTTTCAAATTTCTGAGAATGCACAGATCTTTGTCGATGACGGACTTTCTGGCGAGGATTAGGATCTATTTGCCATATTAATCGTGTTCAAGGCCGTGATGTGTCGGTTTGACCGATTTCAGCAGATTTTCATCCTTATGAGGGGGCGGTGAGTCGGTGATGCCGCTTCACACCATTTGTCACGGAGGATGATCCGGGTTGTATGCCTATTGGGATCGGCCGAGAAATTTGAGTTTTCTCGTCGATCATCCAGTTGTTCTACAGAGTATTCGCATGGATGGAGACAGAGACTACATCGCTTTGTGGCGATATCCACGGTGTGAGGATTAATTACGACGATGAGGAGCCTATAGAGGAGGTTGTTACTCCCATCGATAACTTGATTGATGGGCTACCAGCATTTGTGATGGATTCTCCCACCCCGAGTGCCATTGTTACTCAGTATTCGGCACAACATTTGGAGCAGAGCTTACATCTGATGACCTATGATAGAGATCAGGCTAGGGCCGCGATGTTGACAACTCTTGATGAGAGAGATCCTGCTCTGTTAGAGAGGGATGAGGCTAGATCAGCCAGGGATGTATTGATTGGGGAGTGGGATGCCGCCTTATCTACTAGGGATATGGCCATTGCAGAGATAGTACTTAGTTAGATCCCGGATGATCGGTCTTTGCCGACATGAGTGCTTACATTGATGAGCACTATGCCACCATGCAGTTCGCCTCTGATCTGCTAGCTCGTGTAGATACTCTTGGGCAAGAGCCTGCAGTGCTTCCTCCGTCTTTAGAGAGGGATGCTATATTAGATATGATAGTCCGCATACACACCGATCTGTAGATAGCTTTGTATTTTCCTGCACAGACTAGCTTAGCCATTTTTTCATGTACAACACAGATGTATATATCAAACAGTATTATGTATGGCAGGGAAATATATTTTGATTCACTTCCCTTTTAGTTATGCCTTGATACTTGCTTGATGTTTGCCTGTTTCTTCAGGGCCTTGTGATCTTGATGCATTCTGAACTTATCCTTGATAGATGGACATTGAGACGTCGTAAGATCTCTTAGAATGGATCATTGATTTTTGTAAATCCCTACCATCTTTGGTGTCTTGGGACTGGTATCTGTATGAAAAAGTGGAGAGGTGGGTAGTTTCTTCCTCTCTCGAGATTGACTGCACCACGGATGGTCGCCAAGATTTCTATTTGTGAGAAGCCTAGTTAATTCCATCTCTTATGGGTTGGTATTGCTCTTTGAGGCACGATCGCAGACTTAGATGGTCACCGAATCTTCTATTTGTGAGAAGAGGTTGGATAATTCCATCCCTTTGATGCGAAACAGGTGAAATGGGGAAAATTAAAGGTAGATCCGAGTCATTGTGTGACAAGTATGTTGTTTCGGTAGGGAGGCGCACCATGAATGGCTTCCCTACGTACTCTATTGAAGAGGAGATCAAGTCTGCGTAGTTCGAACTGGCGTAAGAGGTTATTCGAATGCGTGAGCGAGATGGGTGTAGAAGTATTTTTTTTGTTGTTTTTGTTGTTTTATAGAGAAAGGGCAGAAATGTTTTTGTTGTTTTTCTTTATTGCGACCGGGCCATAGAGAATATGGTTGCCTATATACCCCCGGGTATCAGGGAGATCAGGTCGACGTAGTTCGCCCCTCAAGACGAATTGAAGGTGAAGAGAAGCGTAAATCCCATGAGCAGGCTATACTGCGGGGAGAAGAAAGTTTGATCCCATAATGGTGACAAACTGTAGGTGTGAAAAAGTTTGATCCTATTTTCAGGACAAACTGCAAGCGTAGAAAAGTTTAATCCCGTGTTTGGGATAAACTGCAGATGTGAAAGGTTCAATCCTGTGTGTAGGATAACCGAAATTGTATGAAGGTTTAAAACAAAGTGGAACCAGGCTGCTGATTCCAAGTGAGGTAAAACCAGGCTGCTGGTTTGAAGTGTATATTTCCCTGAGGGGCAGAAGAGTATTTAAAAAGGAAAGGGTTCAAAACCGGAATGACTGGTGACTTGATGATCAAAACTAGGATGTTTGTTTGATGGTAACTTCAGACATAGTACCGTTTCACGGTGTCCGAGTTGATAAGCTGTGGAAAGTCATCGCCATCCATTTCTTGTAATCTGAGAGCACCGCCTGTCAATACCTCCTTGACAACAAATGGGCCTTCCCAGTTAGAAGCAAATTTTTCCTTAGATTGATCTTGGTTGTCAATGATCTTCTTCAAAACCAAGTCATATTGTTTGAACTGCCATAGTTAGACTTTTCTGTTGTAGATCGTGCGATCCTTTGTTGATATAACTGACCATGGAAGATAGTCGCGGATCGCCTTTCGTCTATTAGAGACAATTGGTGATACCTGTCTTGTACCCATTGGTCTTCATCCAACTGAGCATCCATCAATACTCTGAGGGATTCCATTTCCACCTCAATGGGGAGCACTGCTTCCATCCCATAGACTAATGAGTAGGGGGTTGCCCCAGTGGAAGTTCGCATAGAAGTTCTATAGGCTAATAAAGTCAGAGGCAAGAGGTCAGACCATCTCTTGTGATTGGCAGACATTTTTTGCATGATCTTTTTGATGTTTTTATTAGTCGCTTCAACAACACCATTCATCTTTGGACGGTAGATGACGGAGTTGAGATGTTTGATGTGGATTTTTTTGCATAACTCATCCATCATTTTGTTGTTGAGGTTCTTAGCATTCTCTGACACAATGACCTCTGGTTGTCCATATTGACAGATGACATTATTTCTGATGAAAGAAATGATGACTTCTTTAGTAACCCTGGGGAAGGATGCTACTTCAACCCATTTGGTGAAGTAGTCGATCATAGTGAATATGAATCGATGTCCATTACTGGCTTTGGGCTCGATGGGCCCGATCACGTCCATTCCCCACATTGAGAAGGGCCGTGGCGAACTCATATTGTGGAGTTCCCATGGAGGGGCGTGGATAGCATTCCTATGAATCTGGCATTGATAGCACCTCTTGACGTGATCATTACAGTCAGCTTTGAGTGTAAGCCAATAATGCCCTGTTCTGAGGATCTTCTTGACAAGTAGGGGTCCGCTCATGTGAGGGCCATATACTCCACCATGGATCTCATCCATGAGTCTCTGAGCTTGGTCTTTATCCAGACATCTGAGGAGACCTAATCCTGCATCTCTTTTGTAGAGTGCATCTCCGCTAAAGTAGAATTTCATAGCAAGTCGATGAATCTGCCTCTTCTCAGTTAGGCTCGCCTAAGCGGGTGTAGATCCATCTCGTAGATACTCCTTGATACTTTGATTCCAAGGACTGTGGATGGGAGGTAGCTCATCCGATACTTCTCCAACGTAATTCCCATAGACTGGGGCTCTTTGCAGAGCAAACGTGATGCTTGACATGTTTTCCTTGTCAAGTATGTAAACCAAGGAGGCCAACGTTGCTAATCCATCTGCAAAATCATTTCTATTATGAGCAATGTGTAGAAATGAGATTTCTTCGAACTCCAGAGCCATCAGTAAAACTTGCCGATGGTAAGGCAGTAAATGTAATTGTTTGGTTTGATAGATTCCTGTGGATTGCTTGATTACCAATTCGGAATCCCCAAAGACAGTTAACCGCCTGATGCCCATTGAACGGGCAAGTTATAGCCCCATGATACAGCCTTCATACTCAGCTGTGTTGTTGGTGATGACAAACTGCAATTTGACGGCGACGGGATATTACTCCCCCGTACTGGATATTAGGACTGCTCCAGCTCCAGAGTCTTCTGCGTTAACAGCTCCATCAAAATACATTCTCCACGTACGTCATGTATTATACTAATGTTGTTGTTGAATTTTCATTACCCCTTCATCGAGGAAGTACGTTTCCAAGGGTTTGTAGTCCCCTGTAGGTGCAGCGGCCGGTTGATCCGCAATTCCTTGACCTTTGACAGACTTTTGCATCACACAGACGATGTCAAATTGCTGTAGGATTAACTATCATCTGGACAATCGACAATCCAGTATGCGCTTGCTGAACACATACTTGAGAAGATCCATTCAGGATATGAGATGGGTTGTGTGACTATGGAGGTAATGATGTAACCTCATGGAAGCCCATGCTAAAGCACAACAAGTCTTCTCAATCAGAGTGTACTTGCGTTCACTGATGTTGAATCTTTTGCTGAGGTAATAGATAGCTCGTTCTTGGCCTCTATTATCTTTTTGCTCCAGTATACAGCCCTTGGCATTGTCATTTATGGACAGGTTCATGAACAGGGGAACATCATCCCTGGGAGGTACCAAAATAAGAGCATTAATCAGTTGCTCTTTGATTGTGAGGAAGGCTTTCTGACACTCATCGTTCCATTTCATGGAGGAGTTCTTCCTTAACAACTTGAAGATTGGCTCACAGGTTGCTGTGAGTTGAGAAATGAATCTGCTAATGAAGTTGATTCTTCCCAAAAATCCTCGTATTTCCTTTCTTGTCTTAGGAATGGGCATTTCCTTGATGGCCTGGATTTTGGTAGGATCCAGTTCAATCCCTTTGTGGCTGACTAGGAAACCTAGCAACTTTCTTGACTTAACACCAAAGGCGCACTTGGTGAGATTCAACTTCAAGTTGTACTTACGCAACCTGTTGAAAAGCTTTTTGAGATGGTCTAAGTGGTCATCCTCCTTCTGGGATTTGACAATGATGTCATCCACGTAGATCTCTATCTCTTTGTGCATTAAATCGTGGAAAAGAGCCATCATAGCTCGCTGATAGGTTGCCCCGGCGTTTATGCGGCCGAATGACAACCGTCTGTAGCAAAAGGTTCCCCAAGGCGTGATGAAAGTAGTTTTCTCACGATCTTCCTCAGCGATCATAATTTAATGGTACCCCACAAAGGAATTAGCAAAGGAGTGCATGCTGTATTAAGCAGTATTATCAATAAGAATGTGGATAAAGGGCACGAGAAAGCTATCTTTAAGGCAAGCTTTGTTCAAATCCCGATAATCCACGAAGACTCGCACCTTTCCTCCTGGTTTAGGCACGAGAACAATCCACTCCGGATATGTAGACACCATGATCATGCCAGCTTGAAATTGTATCACAATTTCCTCTTTAACCTTTAAACTCCACTAAGGTTTCAATCGCCTGAGTTTTTTGCCTAACTGGCTTGAATCCTTCTTTAATGGGAAGGCGATGAAGAACAATGTCAGTGGACAAACCCACCATGTCTTCATGAGACCATGCAAACACATCCTGGAATCGGGTTAACAGTGCAACCATGTCATTCCGTTGATTTGTGGTAAAGTCTAAACTAATCTGGATTAGCTTAGGGTTGTCTAAGGTTCCGAGATTGAAAGGAGTTGTTTGATCAAGATTGGGTTTGGGTTTGTCTGCGACCCATTCCTTAATCTCTTGAGGTGTCTCAATGTCCTCTTGGATGTCCATCAAGTCTGAGTCCCACTGTGCATCAAAGTTACAGCCCTTGTGGAGAGAAGGCATGTCATTGGCAAGGACAAGCACATCTAAATTCAGAGTCCTGAAACAAAAGATGCTTTCACTTAATATATACAACTGTTCGATCATACAAAAGTGTTAGCGTGTACTTGACAAAATAATTGCTAGTGCTGTAAAGGAAAGCAAGCAATTAAAGTTATCTACAGGGCAGAGGGATTTTCTGCCCATTTTACCCTCGTCAACCAATGCATGGAGTGTTGCTCCAATTATCGAGGGAAAAGTCTTGATGGACTGTAATGATGGAAGGATCGTCATTGTCCTCCTTTTCCCAAATGATAACCATGACATCTGGGCAATCATCGTCTGGGGTGTATCTGTTTGTATGTTCATCATGAACAATGACGCGACTACCTGCCATCATCAAGGCAAGGTCATGTTTACGTTCTCGTTCCTTTTCTTCCGCGGGATCGAGGAATCAAGCACCTCTTTTGCTTTGATTGGCATTGGTTTGGAAACAACATAGCCTGACATAAAATTTGGAACCTTTACTAGAGATTGCATTAACTCATGAGGTAAAGGTATAGAAAATCGGCGATGTGGCGGAAGCTTCGAGGAACCTTCGAGCTTATGAGGATTCTCGCATGATCGAATCGCGTAATAGCCTAGTCCCATTTGTTCGATTTATTTGGATACTTGGATAGGGTGCTTAATACCCTGCTTATCTTTACCAAGCCCTTGTCCAGGTTGATGACCCAATAACATCATTTCTTGAGTGGCCAACATAACCTCGGCAGAAATCTTGGGTACCAATAGAATGGTATTGTGTGTTACTCACTTCCATGGTATGGAAACTGGCCGGGTCAACTTCTGAATTGAAGCTGATAATTGTTAGAGTTCCTTGTTCAGGACAATCCGGCTCAGCGTTGACAGTGACTAGACTATTGTTGATAATGTATTTGAGTTGTTGATGTATGGTGGAGGGAATAGCTCCAGCCATGTGTATCTATGGTCTCCCCAATAGCAGGTTGTATCCTGATTCTATCTTGAGTATGTGGAAAGATACATTGAATGTATTGGGACCAATCTCAATTGGCAATTCAATCTTTCCAATGGAATTTCACCGGGATCCATCAAAAGCTCTGATGACCGTATCGCTGCTTTGTATCCGCTTGAGATTGATATTCATATTTACCAGGGTGGCATGAGGACATATATTTAGAGATGAGCCTCCATCTATCAATACTCCTGCTAGAATGTACCCGGAAGACAAAACTACAATATGTAAAGGCTTGAAATGACCTGTCCCTTCGGGAGGTAAGTCGTCATCAGTGAAGGATATCACATTGTTGTTGAAAATGTGATCAACCAAATGTTGAAATTTTTCTACATCCGCTGATTTTGGCAAGTAGGCTTCTTCCAAAACCTTCAATAAGATCTTCCGATGATCCTCGGAAGAGAAAACCAAATCTAGTATCGAAATCTGGTGTGGAGCTTCTTGCAAGCTTAAAACCACTTTGGCTTCATTGTGGCCCATAGTACGGAGGAATTTTTCAATCTTCTCCATGGGTAACTTCCCCTTTGCTTTACAAGTAGGTTTGACAACCCATTGAGGAAGATACAGTGGATTTTCCTTCGACACTGTAGCAGTAGTATGACACGTGGATCCTTCAGCTTCTCCATAATTCCATAGAACTTTGTATAAGCTGACAACATGATGTTGTGGTCTGAAAGGTAAAGAAATTGGCTCACAGAATGCCACTTTCAAAGGATTGTCACTCCTTTGAGTTGAATTGGTTGTATGGGAAATACTTTTGATCTCATCATCCACTTTGGATATAATCACTCTCGATCCCTTCCATTTGGTAGGATATGCAATCCCACCCTTGAGTTGCACAGTGTAATCATCTGCTATTTGTAAGACACCGCTATCAATAAGATTCTGAATGAGATGGCAGAGTGCCCAATATTCTTTTGTGTTGTGACCGCGAGAATGTGAATGATATTGACACATTTCATCAAGTTTAAACCGCCCTGAGCGGGGATTGATGGGAGGGAGAAGGAATGTAATTCTTCCTTCGTTGATCAACATTTGAAGTATCTCCTCCATAGATTGGCCCAAATAAGTGAATTCCCTCTGATTGGCAAAATCCCGACGGGCTTTAGCATTTGCTCGCTTTGTAACCTTATCCTCCATAGCTTCGCTTTCTGAAGGTGTTGATGAATCATTCACAATAAATGGAAGGAGATAGGCATGCTCCTGCCTGATTAATTGGCGTGTGACTTGATGCTGATGGGTCACCAGTTTTGCCAATTACTCAATTTGTTTGCAAAGAGCTTTCATTTTTTGTTCCATGGTAAACTGGAACTTTGCATAATCCCATTTGTCAACACCATCTATGATGGGTTGGGATGATTCGCCATTAGAATTGGAACCTCAGATGTGCTCCAACCGATCATGTTGACCTCTTCTTCTTTGTGTTGAGGAAGAGGGTTGTCTTGCACATGAGGTTGATCGGTTTAGTGACCACGATCTCACCGTTGTTTATTAGATCTTGAATCTTATGCTTCAAGGCCCAACAATCTTGAGTATCATGTCCGGTGCCCCGACATGATAAGCACACTTCCGAGTAAGCATTAAAACCCTTTCCATTAGGGTTAAATTTGGTGGAAGAAGATGTGTAATTTTCTTGACAGCGATCGGGAAGAGCAAGAATATTCTCGGCGAATCCCCCAAGGGTGTGAACGTTCGAGGTCACTTTACTTTCCACTTTTAGGCAACGGAGGGTTTCAAGATTGTCTTTGGAAAAGGGGAGTAGTTTCTCCTCTGTATAGGCATGCTTTGATTGCCTTTTTGTCCTTGTAGTACCAAGGAAACATCCTCTTCTTTCTTTTTAGGGACCCTCTGGGGGTTGTTTCCATAAGATCCGGACTGGATGTGCTCAGCAACGGCTTTAAGAGTGGTTAGGTCTTGAATTTTACCGGACTTTAATCCCATTTCAGCCATCTCGCCGTGTTTGATCATTTCAGAAAATGGTTTGCCAATACCAACTAGAACTCTTTCATAGAAAGGAGCTTCCTTTACATCTATGAAGGTCATGACCATTTCTGATTCTGTCATGGAAGGAATAACTTGAGCAACAAGGCGCCTCCACCTTTGAGCGTACTCTCTAAATGACTCATTAGACTGTTTCTTGTCCTTGGTAATTTGATACCTGGGGCCAGAGCCATCCGAGATTGAAAATTGTATTGAGTGAGGAAGGCGTGAGCCGACTCTTCCCAACTATGGATCTTAGAGTTGTCTGTCTGGTATACCATGAGCAGGCTTCTCGGTCGGACTTTTAAAACAAATGTGCATTCAGAGATTTTCATTTTCTGCGTAAGACCCGAAGTTCTCCAATGAACACCTTTAAATGTGTATAAGGATCCCTAATCCGTCGTATTTTTCAAAATTAGGGTCTTGAATTTTCTCGGATATTGAACACCGTGGAATATGCAAAAGATGCATATATGAAACATCGCCGTGTGTTCCAATCCCTTTGAGAACGCAGATGGTTTCCTCCATTTTGAGGACCTTCTTCCGATATCATCGCGGTACCGGATCTCCTTTGAGATGGGTGTTTTCGTGGTCTTTGTTGGTCGATATCCAATCGATGTTCGGAATTTTATTTCCAGACCTTGAACTCCTCCTTGTGTAGAGGATTCTGTATGTGTAGGTATCTTTGTACCCTGAGTGGACTGGTGCAATTTTTTCAGTAGAACGGCCAAATCTATAATTTGTTTACTCAATCTGTCAAATTCTTCTCGAAACAAAGCGACATTAGGTAGTCGAGGAAGAAGACATGATTGGTCAGAGGAGCTGTGACCTTTTTGGACTTTGAACGGGTAACATGCCTCCTGGTGGAGGGACCACGAGTCCAGTAATCAAACACCGATAGGATAGCCTCCTGGTGGAGGGACCACACAACATACATTCACATACAACGTGTCTCACCGATTTATGCAAAATGATGACATGTGCGAAGCTTAACTAATATCCTGAGATAGATATTTAGCATTGTAGTAATTAAGATGCATTCGTACACATTCATCGAAATGTAAATGCAACATTCACACACAAGCATATAACAATTTTGAAAAGCTTGTAATGGCGGCTTAAGCCCTCTTCTTTGGAGTCCCAGAGAGTCGCCACTGTCGACGCGTCGGGATTTTTGAGTGTCCTTTTTCGTTACTTGTTCTTTAGTGTTCTCATGTTAATGTGAGATTTGTTTGAAAAATAAGTGAAAAAGGTCCAAATATGTATAATGTCGACGATTTGACTTTAAGAGTCGCCGGTTGGTGTATTTAATGGTTGCACCAAAGCAAATAGAAAAAGGTTTGTACATTAACCCAATTGATTTGACATCGCTAAGCAGTCTGTGAAACCGAGATTCATTTTGGGTCCGGGGGCTTGATTATGCGGAGGGAAGGTGTTAGGCACCCCCCGACATCCGTGTTACCACGGTGACTGCCACTCTTCAAAGAAATTGTTATATGAATGTGTGTGTTTATGTGTGTGTGTGGATCAATGTGCAGTTATTTGAAAGTAGTACGAGGCCTCGTTCACACCTATATACAAAGGGTTTGAATTTATAGAAAAATTTAGTTTTAACCACAATATAGCAATGACGTTTTGTAAAAAGAGGATTTTCAAACCCCGTGCTCAATAGGAATTGAGACCTTCTCATACTTCCATTTTATTAAATGTGTTACTTGTTTGCTTTTATTTTCTAGAGATGCGAAGCAATCTCCGAGAAAATAATATACTGTGATCTTAGAACTCCCTCATGCATCTTGCATAACCATCCAAGGAAATTCAGACATTGTAAAACAATGTACAGGCTGCTTACAGATGAAAATTGTTCATCATGGGAACCGAATCTAGATTCATTAAGCTGAACCTGTGATCACATGATTTCTAGGCTCACATGATACTGCAATTTGTAGGGAAAGCAGTAAGCAGTTATATATATATAAAAGCTGTAAATATATATATATAAACATGATCAACCACCACGAAGTAAACTCCAGGCGGGACAAAATGTAAATAAAGTTGTAAAAGTAATCAACCGCCAATAAGTAAACTCAGGTGCAGATGTAATGTAAATAAAAAGTTGTAAAAGGCCACGTAAGTGAACTCTGAACCCGACAGAAATGTAATATATATATATATATATATATATATATATAAAAGCGAAGAAACGATTGGATGTGAATCCAGGCTCATCGGATATGTCTGACAATAGTTATATATTTAAATATATATATATATATATATATAAAAGCAATTAAACGCATTGAATATAAAATCTAAGCTCATCAAACAAAGTCTTACCACAATTTATATATATATATATATATATAAGCAATTAAACGCTCTAGACCAAAGTCTAGGTTCAATCGAGGCATAACTCGATAATGTTAGTCAATAAATGAAATATATACATATATATATAAGTATATATATACAGACAAAAATAAAAACCACGGACCGAAGTCCGGGCAAACACACTCACACGACTCTCAACGTGTATAATAGTGTGTGCTAACATGAGAAGAAGGCTTTATAGAATATAAGAAGGCTTACAGTGGGCTGCCAAAGTAGACTTCTATGACTTTAAATGGATAAACACTCAGCTCCCGCCGGATAAAAGATAGCTATATGTGAGCTAACTAGAGTTTAGAAATGAGGAAACACTCAAAAGATGTGTATGCAGAGTAAAATGGACAGGGCTTCCTCGTCTTTTTCCTTCTCTTCTCCTTTCAAATGGCTGACCCCAAGGCTTGTATATATAGACGGATGGCCACAGGTACACCTGCGGTAGCCGCAGTTGTACCTACAGCTGGTCGTGATGCATCCGAGCCTCGCGGGTCCCGTCGTCTCATAGTACATGCACTCATGCACTATAATGTCTGCTCGAACTTGCAGAACTTTAATCCGAGCATCCGAACGAGGTATATCTGACCTTCTTCGGACCGCTTGTGTTTAGAGTTACGCAATGACATGGATTAGAGGTTGTACAAAGTTAGGAAGAGGGGTCTATGCCCATGGTCTTCAAGCTTCAAATTCTATCCAAAGTACTGTCAGACGTAATAGTCACTCGGTATTGTCAATCCTCGATTCTTGTGGGACATTCTTGGATGTATGTATGTATGAAATGTTGAGACGACGTGCCATTGTTGAAGGAACAAGATGACGTTTGACTCCTCGCTAGGATTATCGCCGGTTTGAGTTGAAAGTAGACGTTGCTCAGGGTTACAGCTGAGATTGGACTACTTGTTGGTATGCCGCGATATCATCTTGTTGTGATGATAAGATGACGTTGTGACTCCTCACCGGGGTTATCGCCGGTTTAAGCGGAAAGCAGACGTTGCTCAGGGTTACATCTGAGATTGGACTACTGCTTGTTTGTATGTCTCAACATCATCTGTGGATGTTCTTATCTGCCCGTTGTTAACTTCGGGTCTGAGGTGTGTGTGCCTCGATAGGATGTCTGGGGTTGAAGCTGATTGCATATGTTTGAAACAAGTATTTTCGGTTATCGTAGGAATCGCAATGACATCTCTTGGGGCTATCACCAAGGATGGGGTTCTTACTCCTGTGTTGTCTCTGGGGATTTGGGCGAGTGTCGCGGTATTATTTAGAGACAAAGCGTTTCTCTTCTTGTGTTATTCTAGGTGTTTTGATCTGCATATCTGGGGTTATCTCCAGAGATTGGAAACGACATTCCGTTGTGTTAGGGGTTTGATATGATGTTCGGTTTGTGTTAGGGTTGGGAACCGAACTTTAGTAGTATCCGGAATGGATGTAAGTCGCCTTCCGTGGTTATCTCAAAAGACAAATCTACCCTCCTGCAATGTTAGTAATAGGAGCGCAGAAAATTACGAGTGTCTACAGGTGTAGAAATGTTTTTTGTTGTTTTTGTGAAGAAAAGGTAGATATGTTTTTGTTATTTTTTTTATTGCGATCGGGCCATATAGAATATGGTTGCCTATGTACCCCCGGGTATTAGGGAGATCAGGTCGACGTAGTTCGCCTCAAGATTTAATCATGACCAAAGAGAAGTGTAAATCCCATGTGCAGGCTATACTGCGGGGAGAAGAAAGTTTGATCCCATAATGGGGATAAACTGCAAGTGTGGAAAAAGTTTGATCCCATCTTCAGGACAAACTGCAAGCGTAGAAAAGTTTAATCCCGTCTTCAGGATAAACTGCCAATGTGAAAGGTTCAATCCCATCTTCAAGATAACCAAAATTGTATAAAAGGTTTGAAAGGAAGTGAAACCAGGCTGTTGGTTTGAAGTGTATGTTTCCTCGAGGGGCGTAAGAGTATGTAGAAAGGAAAGGGTTCAAAACCGGAATGATTTGGTGATTTGATGATCAAAACCGGGGATGTTTATTTGATGGTAACCTTTATATAGTACCGATTTCATGGTGTCCGAGTTGATAAGTCGTGGAAATTTATCGCCATCCATTTCAATCCGAGAGCACCTCCCGTCAATACCTCCTCGACAACAAATGGGTCTCCCAAATGAGGAGAGAATTTTCCTTAGAATGATCTTGGTCACCAATGATCTTCTTCAAAACCAAGTCATGTTGTTTGAACCACCAGATTCGGACTTTTTTTGTTGTAGGATCGTGCGATCCTTTGTCGATATAATCGACCATGGAAGATAGACCTTGTTCGCTTTTTTCGCCTATTAGAGACAATTGGTGATACCTGTCTTGTACCCATTGGTCTTCATCCAACTGAGCATCCATCAACACTCGGAGGGATTCTGTGTCTCCCCCAAAATAGGTATACATCACCTATTTTGAGTCGCCAAATACATGGTACAGAATACAAATACAATCTTAAATATACAACATGAGCTGTGAGTTTTAATACAAATATTGTCTTCTAAATAGTATTAAAACTCAAAATAAGCCCTCAATACATTTATTAACACACTATTTCATAGAATAATGAGGACTACTAATGCTATCGTCTGGACCATCACTCCGTTCCCCAACTAGTCCCTGCTACGTTTTCATTTCCTAAAGAGAACAATGAAAATAAAAGGGTGAGTTCAACTAGCCCAGTAAGAAATATTATGACTAAGATAATGTAGAATAAATTATCATTAGCCTTCAACAATGTTAAACTGATAAAATACAATAGACATCAAGTTTAACTGCAACAGAACAAGCAATCCATTAAAAGAGTCAACTAGAGAATAAATTCTACTATCTTTTATGATTTAAAATGGTTTTTCATCACTTTTATCGCTGAGACTCAGCTTAATAAATAATCCACATCATCCCTGCACTACGGCCAAGGATATTCATTAGTATCACGACCACAAATTATCCATGCACTACGACCAAGGATATTCGTGTATTCATCAATGGTCATGATCATGCCAACAACTGTCCATCAATGCACTATGAGCCAATGAGGACTTTTACCACATCATTTGTAATATTACGGTCATGATTATACAGATTAATCCATGGTCATAATCATACCAAGTCCATCTATGCACTACAGCCCACATATGACTTTCAACATAATATAAACATGAGGATGATGACAATGATGTAAGAATCCAATAAAACAAGTTCAAGAATTAATTTATCCAGAATTCAATAACGTCCAAATTGTCAACATGATACTTCTTTGTAGAGTAAAATTCAAGAATGCTCAGAAGAATATTTCCATGAAAAGATACTGGATGAAGCGCAAATATCAAGGATATTCCACTAATTTTATGGAGTATAGAAGTCAAAACTTTAACCAACTAAGTATAATAGAATGTGGTAATCCACATAGATTTAACCAACTGAAAATGGATTTTCGCCCGCCATGCGGTAATCCACGTATACAGATCATTTCCACCATTTAATAAGGAATAAATACAAAGGATCATTCACCATGCATGTGATAATCCACATAGACAGGTTATTCCAATATAATAATAAATAATGGAATAATAGAAGGATTCACCATGCGTGCGATAGAATCGCATGCACAAAAGTTATTTCCAATGTAATAATAAAGAATGGAACCAGTCATGCCAGAAACGCACGCAGGCCAGGATATTGACAAAATAATAAAGAACGAGAATGAGGTCGTGTGAAATTAGACAAACAGGATATTCCAATGAATAATAATAAAGAATGGAATAACAATAGAAATCACCATGCATGCGATAGTAATCGCACGCATGAGTTATTCCAATGTAATAATAATTAATGGAACCAGTCAGCGTAATAAGACCATCGACAAGATATTCCAATGTAAGAATAATAAAGAATGGAATAAATGAAGAATTTCACCACGTATGCGATGCTTGCGATATACAAAAGTTATTCCAACAAAATAATAAAGAATGAAATAATGAAGAATTTCACCATGTATGCGGCAGATTAAGATGTACATGTTATTCCAACATAATAATAAAGAATGGAATAATGTAAGAATTTCACCAAGTATAGGTAGCCAGCGTGATCAAAGTTATTCAAAACAGTAATAATAAAGAATGGAATAACTGAAGTTCTCTTCATGAATACGAAGAAATATTACCCCTTATGAGTACAACAAATAATATCCCTTACCGTAAAAGAAGAGTATTCCGACTGGTAGGGCGAGGATATTCTTGGAGAAAACTTGACGCACGCATATAGCTTCTTAAAACTCTAAAGAAATACGCCAAGATTATAGAAGAATTCTCTGAACTTCTGGTGTATTTTTCAATTCTAACTAAGCGTCCTATTTATAGGAAAATAAAAAGGATACTATGATGCATTATGCAATAAAATATAATATATTCTATTTATAATCAAATAAAACAAAACTTTATAAAAAGTATTCTGCTTTTATATAAAAAGATTTAATATACAAACACTATTAAGCACTATGCAAACACTATGCATAATAAAATATAATATATTCTAATTATTATCTAATAAAACAAATAACTTTATAAAAGTATTCTGCTTTTATATAAAAAGATTTTACTATGCAAAACACTATGCATAATAGAATATTATATATTCTAGTTATTGTCTAATAAAACAAATAACTTTATAAAAGTATTATGTTTTATATAAAAAGCTTTTCCGTTTTATTACATTAATAATACTAATAAAACAAAATTTTATATATATATATATATAATATATATATATATATATATATATATAAACTTAGTGACTTCATAAAAAGACACCTCAATATATCTAACAACATTTATCATTATTATTATAATTCACAATATTAATCGACTCAGTCGTTTCTCGTAGAAATAGGGGCTTTCAATAAGATTTCTCCCTATCATGCCGCAATTAGGTGACCAAACCTCTCCTCGCGTAACTTCAGACATCGTTAATATTGCAAATAATAATATTAATAACTCTATCATCTCAATTATTGATTTAATAATATATAAAATATCGACAATAATTGAATCAAATAACGGAGATACTATGCAACAATTATCAAGCAATAATTGAACAAAAGCGAGTGACTTCTCACGTAAGCATCAATAATCAATATCGTGTGCTACTATGCAACCACGCCAGACATTATACTTTTACTAATGAAAGTAGTTCAATAGTTTTAACTGTAAAACTTCCGCCGTTATTTTCATAAAAATATTTTTGTCACTTTCTCAATCCGAAAATAATTCCGTTGTGGGGTCCACCAATGATTGTGCCATCGTACGAATATTCCCTGTTAAAACGAATATTCCCCGACCAATCGAATATTATATCTTGCGTACTTTGCAAAATTTATAAATATTACCCACAACTATAACATTATATCAAATTCATTCCATAATATTTAAAAATGATATTTATAGAAAAATCATCTTTATTAAAAAGTCGGGGTCTTAAAGATTCCATTTCCACCTCTATGGGGAGCACTGCTTCCATCCCATAAGCTAATGAGTAGGGGGTTGCCCCAGTGGAAGTACACATAGAAGTTTTGTAGGCTAATAAAGTCAGAGGCAATAGGTCAGGCCATCCTTTGTGATTGGCGAACATTTTCTGCATGATCTTTTTGATGTTTTTATTAGCCGCTTCAATAGCACCATTCATCTTTGGACGGTAGATTACGGAGTTAAGGTGTTTGATGTGTAATTTTCACATAACTCCTCCATTATTTTGTTGTTGAGGTTCTTAGCATTGTTTCAACACAACGACTCTATGGTTGTCCATATCGATGCAGAGGCGACATTGTTTCGATGAAAGCAATGATGACTTCTTTAGTAACCACAGGGAACGATGCTGCTTTTACCCATTTGGTGAAGTAGTCGATCATGGTGAATATGAATCGATGTCCATTACTGGCTTTAGGCTGGATGGGCCCGATCACGTCCATTCCCCACATTAAGATGGGCCATGGCGAACTCATAGTGTGGAGTTCCCTTGGAGGGGCTTTAATGTAATTTCCATGAATCTGGCATTGATAGCACCTCTTGACGTGATCATCACAGTCAGCTTTGAGTGTAAGCCAATAATGCCCTGTTCTGAGGATCTTCATGACAAGTAGGGGTCCGCTCATGTGAGGGCCACTGACTCCACCATGGATCTCATCCATGAGTCTCTGAGCTTGGTCTTTATCCAAACATCTGAGGAGACCTAATCCTGCATCTCTTTTATAGAGTGCATCTCCGCTCGGGTAGAATTTCATAGCAAGTCGATGAATCCGCCTCTTCTCAGTTAGGCTCGCCTCAGCGGGTGTAGATCTATCTCGCAGATATTCTTTGATGTGTTGATACCAAGGATTGTGGATGGGAGGTAGTTCATCCGATACTTCTCCAACATAATTCCCATAGACTGGGGCTTTTTGAAGAGCAAACGTGATGCTTGGCATGTTTTCCTTGTCAGGTATGTGAACCAAGGGGGCCAACATTGCTAATGCATCCCCAAAATCATTCCTATTACGAGGAATGTATAGAAAGAAGATTTCTTTGAACTCCAATGCCATCTGTAGAACTTGCCGATGGTAAGGCAGTAAATGTAATTCTTTGGTTTGATAAATTCCTGTGGATTGTCTGATTACCAATTTAGAATCCCCAAAGACAGTTCATCCGATACTTCTCCAACATAATTCCCATAGACTGGGGCTTTTTGAAGAGCAAACGTGATGTTTGGCATGTTTTCCTTGTCAGGTATGTGAACCAAGGGGGCCAACATTGCTAATGCATCCACAAAATCATTCTTATTACGAGGAATGTGTAGAAAGAAGATTTCTTTGAACTCCAAAGCCATCTGTAGAACTTGCCGATGGTAAGGCAGTAAATGTAATTCTTTGGTTTGATAAATTCCTGTGGATTGTCTGATTACCAATTTAGAATCCCCAAAGACAGATTAATCACCGACGTCCATTGAGCAAGCAAGTTTTAGCCCCACGATCTGACCTTTCATACTCAATTTGTGTTGTTGGTGCCGATAAATCATAATTTAATGACTGGCCACGGATATCGCTCCCCGCACCATATACTAGAATCGCACTCCGGCTCCGTAACCTTCTGCGTTAACGGCTCCATCAAAATACATTTTCCACGTCACGGTAGATATATCGCGATCGACATTGCTAAATTGTCATTACCTCTTCATCAGGGAAGTATGTTTCTAAGGGTTTATAGTCCCCTGCAGGTGCGGTAGCCAGTTGATCTGCAATTTCTTGACCTTTAACAGACTTTTACGTCACGTAGACTATGTCAAATTACTGTAGGATCAACTGCCATCTGGACAGTCGACAATTCAGTATGGGATTACTAAACACATACTTAAGAGGATCCACGCGGGATATGAGATGGGTTGTGTGACCATGGAGGTAATGTTGTAACCTCATGGAAGACCATGCTAAAGCACAACAAGTCTTCTCAATCAGAGTGTACTTGTGTTCACTGATGCTGAATCTTTTGCTGAGATAATATATAGCTTGTTCTTGGCCTCTATCATCTTTTTGCCCCAGCATATAGCCCATGGCATTGTCATTAATGGACAGGTACATGAACAGGGGAACATCATCCCTGGGCGGTACCAAAATAGGAGCGTTAATCAGCTGCTCTTTAATGGTAAGGAAGGCTTTCTGACACTCATCATTCCATTTCACGGAGGAGTTCTTCCTTAACAGCTTGAAGATTGACTCACAGGTTGATGTGAGTTGAGAAATGAACCTGCTAATGAAGTTGATTCATCCCAAAAATCCCCGTATTTCCTTCTCTATTTGAGGAATGGGCATTTCCTTGATAGCCTAGATTTTGGTAGGATCCAGTTCAATCCCTTTGTGGCTGACTAGGAAACCTAGCAAATTGCCTGACTTAACACCAAAGGCGCACTTGGCTGGATTCAACTTCAAGTTGTACTTACGCAACCTGTTGAAAAGTTTTCTGAGATGGTCTAAGTGGTCATCCTCCTTTTGGGAATTGACAATGATGTCATCCACGTAGATCTCTATCTCTTTATGCATTAAATCATGGAAAAGAACCATCATAGCTCGCTGATAGGTTGCCCCGGCATTGAGGAGGCCGAATGACAACCTTCTATAGCAAATGGTTCCCCCAAGGCGTGATGAAAGCAGTTTTCTCATGGTCCTCCTCAGCGACCATAATTTTATGGTACCCCGCAAAGCAATCAGCAAAGGAGTACATGCCGTATTGAGCAGTATTGTCAATAAGAATGTGGATAAATGGCATGTGAAAGCTATCTTTAAGGCAAACTTTGATCAAATCCCGGTAATCCACGCAGACTCGCACCTTTCCTCCTGGTTTAGGCATGGGAACAATGTTGGATATCCACTCCAGATATGTAGACACCATGATGATGCTAGCTTGAAATTGTTTCACAATTTCTTCTTTAACCTTTAAACTCCACTCAAGTTTCAATCGTTCGAGTTTTTGCCTTACTGGCTTGAATCCTTCTTTAATGGGAAGGCGATGAAGAACAATGTCAGTGGACAAATCCACAACGTCTTCATGAGACCATGTAAACACATCCTAGAATTGGGTTAATAGTGCAACCATGTCATTCCGTTGATTTGTGGTGAGGTCTGAACCAATTTGGATAAGCTTATGGTTGTCTAAGGTTCCAAGATTGAAAGAAGTAGTTTGGTCAAGGTTGGGTTTGGGTTTGTCTACGACCCATTCCTTAATCTCCTGAGGTGTCTCAATGTCCTCTTGGATGTCCATCAAGTCTGAGTCCAACTTTGCATCAAAGTTACAGCCCTTGTGGAGAGAAGGCACCTCATCAGCAAGTACAGGCACATCTAAATTCGGAGTCCTGAAACAAAATATGCTTTCACTTAATATATGTAACTGTTCGATCATGCAAAAGTGTTAGCATGTACTTGATAAAATAACTGTTAGTACTATAAAGGAAAGCAAGCAATTAAAGTTATCTACATGACAGAGGGATTTTTCTGCCCATTTTACCCTCGTCGACCAATGCATGAAGTACTGCTCCAATTGTCGAGGGCAAAGTCTTGATGGACTGCAGTAATGGAAGGATCGTCATTGTCCTTCTTCTCTCGAAGGATAACCATGACATCTGGGCAATCATCATCTGGGGTGTATCTGTTTGTATGTTCATCATGAACAATGACGCGTATGCCTGACATCATCAAGGCGATGTCATGTTTACGTTTCCGTTCCTTTTCTTCTACTTCGAGATCGGGAATTAGCACCTCTTTTGCTTTGATTGGCACTGGTTTAGGAAACAACATGACCACAACATGGGCTGACACTTTTATTGGAGATTGTATCAGCTCATGGGGTAAAGGTATAGAAAATCATCGTGCAGTGGAAGCTTGAGGAATCTTCTTGTGCTTATAAGGATTCCTGTGACTGGAATTGGAAGAATAACCGAGTCCGGCTATTCCAATTTGGCTAGACACTTGGATAGGGTGCTTAATACCCTGCTTATCTTTACCAAGCCTTTGTCCAGGTTGATAACCCAATGACATCATTTCTTGAGTGGCCGTACATAACCTCTCGGAAATCCCAGGTATGGGAAGTGGCGCCCAATAGAATGGTATTGCGTGGTACTCACTTCCGAGTATAAAAGCCGGCCTGGTTCAACTTCTAAATTGAAGTCGATGATTGGTAGAGTTCCTTGTTCAGGACATTCCATCTCAGCATTGACAGTGACTAGACTGTTGTTGATAATGTATTTGAGTTGTTGATGTAGCGTAGAGGGAACGACTCCAGCCCTATGTATCCATGGTCTCCCCAATAGCAGGTTGTATCCTGAATCTATCTTGAGGACGTGGAAGGATACATTGAATGTATTTGGACCAATCTCAATTGGCAATTCAATCTTTCCAACAGAATTTCATCGGGATCCATCAAAAGCTCTGATAACCGTATGGCTGCTTTGGATCCGCTTGAGATTGACATTCATCTTCACCAGAGTGGCATAAGGACAAATATTTAGAGATGAGCCTCCATCTATCAAAACTCCAGCTATCATGTACCCTGAAGACAAAACTGCAATGTGCAACGGCTTGCAATGACCGGTCCCTTCGGGTGGTATGCCATCATCAGTGAAGGATATCACATTGTTGTTGAAAATGTGATCAACCAAATGTTGAAATTTTTCCACATCCACTGATTTTGGTAAATAGCTTCTTCCAAAACCTTGATAAGATCTTCCAGATGATCCTCTAAGAGAAAACCAAGTCCGATATAGATATCCGGTGTGGAGCTTCTCATGACTTAAAATCACCTTCGCTTCATTATGGCCCCATAGTGTAGAGGAATTTTTCAACCTTCTCCATGGGAATCTTCCCCTTTGCTTCGCAAGTAGGTTTCATGACCCGTTGAGGAAGATACAGTGGATTTTCCCTCGACCTTTATAGCGATAGTATGAGACGTGGATCCTTGACTTCTCCATAATTCCATGGAACTTTTGTGTGGTCGACAACGAGGATGTTGTGGTTTGAAAGGTAAAGAAATTGGCTCTGGTGCAGCCAATTTCAAAGGATTGTCAGCTCCTTTGAGTTGAATTAGTTGTATGGGAAATACTTTGATAGTCTCATCATCCATTTCGGATATAACTGCTACTAATCCCTTCCATTTGGTAGGACATGCATTCCCGCTCTTGAGTTTCACAATGTAATCATCTACTATTTGCAGGACACGGCTATCAATAAGATTCTGAATGAGATGGCGGAGTGCCCAACATTCTTCTATGCTGTGACCGCAAAAATGAGAATGATATTGACACACCTCATCAGAATTGAACCGTCCTGAGCAGGGATTGATTGGAGGCAGAAGGAAGGTAATTCTTCTTTCATTGATCAACATTTGCAATATCTCCTCCATAGATTGGCCAAGATTGTGAAGCCCCCAAAATAGTTCCAATCCATCCAACCTATTCTGAGTCGCCAAATACATGGTACAGAAAATAACTACAACTTTATTACTACAATTGTCGTGAAAAATACAACAATACATATTGTGAGTTTTGATACAAATATATACCAACTGTGACTCATATCCCAACCGTGGACAGCACCTCACAGTGATACCTTACATAATGGTACAGTTAATAACTGTTTTAAAAATTAAAATCTTTGGGAAGTGCTCGAGGAAACCTTCGTATATAGGAGGTCATGAATCTAAGTTATGATAGATATCATATGTCCAAAGAATTATCCTTGGTTGATCCAATAGACCCCAAAGAAAAATGAGAAGATTACTATCATGTTCTTTCCAATGGTGAGTCTTCTCTTGACATATAACTATCTCCACTGTCTGCAATTGAAAATTATATTTCAACCAAACTCCAAGATTATAAAGGTAGTACTCGTAGATATACTCAGCAAGTGGATGTGGACAACCCTGTCTTATGGTAACACGAGGTTGTATGTCATTAGACATCTTGTATGATAGTGGCAAAACACCCTTCCAACCTTGGGTTCACCTCACCCTATTCGGTTCACCAAAATTAAATATCAAATAACGTATACCATATGACACACTTATCTAATGTTCACAATAAAATTATTTCCATACTATTTAGGGAGAACCTCAACAAACTATAACCATTCATCGCTCTATTCCCTGTTATCCCCGCTCGACCCAATTTACACTCATATTACACGAAAGGAATTGTGAAGCAAAAGGGTGAAACACTAACTAGCCTCAGTAAAGAATATCATGACTAAAGATAATTAAATTATCAATAGCCTTCATCGATGAATAAATCGGAGATTTAGAACATATGGTAGATGATAAAACTTTTCAACCATAGTTGCGGTGAACGAAAGTAATCCATTAGAAGATTCAAATAGACCATAAAAGTCTATTATCTTCTCCATGTTAAAAGTCCACCAATAATTCTTTAATTCTCGTAACATCAATTAACAGTTCTCATCACAATCATGTGAATAACTCATAACCATAATTGTGGTTCTAAATTCCTCTTCTCATCTAGGACGAAGATAATTTACATCACATGTCTTTACCTAAAACATCAAAGATCATGGTTATACCAAATCACAGTTCCTGTTCATAATCATACTAATAAATTCATCTTTGCACTGTGGGCCAAAGATATTCATCAACAGTTCATCTTTACACTACATGCCAAAGATATTCATCAACAGGTCATCCTTGCACTACGGGCCAAAAACATTCATCAATAATTCATCTTTGCACTACAGGCCAAAGATATTCAGCAACAGGTCATCTTTGCACTACGGGCCAAAGATATTCATCAATAATTCATCTTTGCACTACGGGACAAAGATATTCATATCTCAAAGTAATATACAATCATTTCAGAATTTATATAAACCATAATTATAATTATGTTGATCAATTCACCTTTGCACTTAAGCTAAAAATATTCAATTGTAAATTCAATGGTCATGATCATACCAGTCAACAATTTACCTTTGCACTACTGGCCAAAGAGAACTCAAAGTCACGATCATACAATTAATCTACCCATCTTTACACTTAAGTCAAAGAGAAATTTCATCACCGAAATTATAAAAATATTATATATGATAATAAAAATAATATGATCAACAACTGCATTTAATTTCAAAAGTAAGATTTATAAATCAATGATTTCATAACACCTTAATCCAAATGGTATAAATCACTTAATAATCTCATAATCTAATATCATTAATATTACCACAATATCTTAATCATTTCTTCAATTTATAAACAATTTATTTTAATTGTTTTCACTTTACTAATTAATGTATTTAATCATCCTAAAATGCCAAACTCATAAGATTTCATCACTAATAACCAACAAGCTCATCAAAAATTTGCATATACCATATATAGGATTCCCAAGTCATAAAATCCTATTTTCCAATTTTGTTACTTCACATAACTTATTTAATTCATTTATTCATAACTAGTCTATTTTCATGAAAAATACCAAATCAGTACAAACAAATTTTCTTTTCTGGGATTTAGCAGAATATAGTCCCATATTAAACATATATTTTTCTTGAAATTTTAAAAATTCATTTACTATTTTTCATATAGCCAAAACTGCTGAATATTTAGACATTTATAATAAATTGTACTTTTGTCCAAAAATTCCTAAATTTACATAATATACTGATGTTATATAAATGTACTCCCAATAAAAATTTCACCAATTTTGGAGTTAAACACAAGGAGTTATAAGGGTTTACTTTTAAAATAGTCTTTTCTCATAAAATCCATAACTCCTAATCTATACATCCAAAAATCGCCATTTTTGGACACAATCTAGAAAACTCATCAAATTATCATTTCAAAATTTTCCAGAATTTTTGAAGGTTCAAAAAAATTTCGAAACTGAAAAACATAATAACCCTTAAAATCCCTTACCTCCAAAAAAGCGAAGATTTCTTTACGGAATATCGATATAACGCTAATTAAAAACTTGCACTCATTAGCAACTCTCAAAGTGTCAAAATACTCAAAAAATATACCGATAATATAGAGAGAAAGAGAAAGGTTATGTTTACGGTGTGATTTTCAATTCTAACTTAGCCCTCTATTTATAGGAAAATGTTAAGACGGCAAAGGCAGACTTGACGACCACACTGATGGCTTTACATGCTACTATTGCCACCCATCACATTTGAATTAGAATTTCAGCACATTTCTTCACCAACCATATGCGGGGCCCACACATTCTAGAATTTTCTACTAAAATGATAAATTCAGAAACTTCAACATTTTCTGAACCAGTCACCTCTTAAAATTCATAACAAATCATACGTTAATTTTTAATGGTTCAAAATTTGTGGACATATACTCAACTTATATATTTATAACATATCCAAAAATCACAACGATCCAACGGTCGGATTAAAAATTATAACTCATGCAATATATAGCAAGAACACTGATTTGATTTTTAGTACCTCCATTCCGAAAAAAATACTGATAAAACACCTCAACATTAATTCCTTCAATTATAACCACATAAAATAAATAAATTCATTAATTATATCCACATCAAATAAATATTTCCTTATTATATAAATTAATAATTAATTATTAACAAACAATATTACAGAATCACAATAATGACAACCAGGAAGTTCCCAGGAAAGAGGGGGTTTTAGAAAAAGGATTTCTCACATCTTGGCCGCATGATTAGGTGACCAAACCTCTCCTTGACAGAACTTTCTAGACATTGCCATTAATGTTATCAAATAATATTATTCAAATGAATTATTGGTCTAATAATGGGGAAATACTGTGCAATGACAATTATTGAAACAACAATAATATAAAATATCAACGCAACAATTATTGAATCAATAAAATAAAATATTGAATAAGGCTTCCAACAAGTCTATCTCTATATAAATTAACGGATATCATAAAGCAGTCCCTATCGCATTCGGTTAGCTCAAAAAGATTGGACGATGTACGATTGATTACGCACATCGAGGACTAAATTTTGAGTGTTGATGGTAGCAAATGAGGCTAGAACCCGCTTGGAACATCTCGCATGTAGTAGTGCGAAAGAATATTAACTACCCTTCGACTCGACACCAACCTCACCCCGGGCATGCGATTCACTACTTTATTCGCATACGAGAAGAATGGAAGCAGAAGATGAACCACCCGGGGAATTGGTCGATCCCTACCAGTTCTTCTTTTATTCATCAAAACTCATGCTAATAGGAGGCGACACTAACTACTTTAGCCCCGCCACAATCTATAACTTTGGCTCGTAGAAACACAAAAGTCTGCATACGTGCTTTTTTTGAAAAGATTGGGCTCGGGATTATTGGAAGAATTCTTTACTACGGAAGAACAAGTTCTTTACTTAACCTTTCAAGAGCATCTTCCGCCCGCAGAGGTTATATAGAAAGTGATTTGGTATTTGGATATTATTTGTATCAATGATTTGGCCAATCATGAATGATTCGTTAGGAATCCGTGTAAATTAAATGGAAATTATCACTAAATAATCTAAGTAATGAAGATAAATATTGAAGGGATAGAAGGAATTTTTCGAAATAAATCTACGCTTGTTGAAGGTAAAGTTTGGAAATAGAACAATTCCTTCTGTTGTGTATCCTCAATTAATGCAACCTCGGATGCTATGTTTCAATTGTCAATTCTAGTATTGAGCGAAAGGATATACCTATAGGTTACGTATTACAGTCGATCCTACTCCACTAGTACCAATAGACGCATAGGGAAGAAGCACTACACCCGAGGAATCAACAACACGAAAAAGCCACTCGGGAGAATCGATGATCGCATCTTTGATGCAATCGCTAGTACTTAGTACATCCGAGAATTCTTAATTGGATAGTTGTAAATAGCCCCGAGGGCTATGGAACAAAGGATTATCCGGGACCTACACCGAGGTATTGGACGGTGATTTTAAAATCTCATGCACGGGGATGTGATACGATGAGATAGAATGCAATAGAAACAAAGATGGGGAATGGGTTACCTACTCTTAACTAGATAAGAGGGATTCCATACCAAGTTTTGTTATTCATTATTTACATTTTCTGGAATGCATCTCGTCCCCGATAATTAATTCTCGTGACCATGTCCTATAGGGATCATAGACCACATTCTCCATAGGGCCCTCTTATCTCTTTCCTTCCAGGAGCTCGGGTTACGGAAGTAGGAGAAGAAGGAACCAGAAGAAGGTGTCGTGACAACAATGAGTTTTATTACGGGACAGCTCATGATGTTCATATCGATCTATTATGCGCCTCTGCATCTAGCATTGGGTAGACCTCATACAATAATTGTACTAGCTCTACCGTATCTTTTGTTTCATTTCACATCCACCGCGCAATGCATGCAGTTATTGATAGACAGAAGAATCATGGCATGCACTTTCGTGTACTAGCTAAAGCGTTACGTATGTCTGGTGCATGGAGATCA